>JAPQNM010000042.1:10464605-10504605 GCA_029783475.1 Metacarcinus magister
TGTGTGTAAACAAAACAACAAGCTGCTATGGGGGTGGTGAGGTGGGTGGTGTATCATACGTCTGGCAACGCGCTTCCCTCGTATCATGGTTTTGAAATCGTTTTGTATTCAACTTCAATGCTGTATAACTTATGTAACTTAAGACTAAACGATGTGTTGATGCTACTGTTCAAATCGGATAAACCAGGAGAAATTTACTATCCTAAGCATAGTATTCAATGTATAGATCGAAAAATCATAAATTATTAGATCACAGGCGATACAAGAAACTTTTTGCATTATCACGGTGAATGGGTTAACCTTCCTCTTCTTACCCCGTTTTCTTTCTCCATTTCAGGGGAAGCTGTTGGCGGGTCTCCCTGGCAAGCTATAATCCCGGGTAGGTAATCCACTTTCACTCCTTAATAGAGGAAGACCCGGCTGGATGGATAGGGAGGGAGAGATAGAGGGAAGGAAGGTAGGTGGGTAGGGAGGGAGGGAAGAGGAAGGGAGGTAAGGAGGAAAGGAAAGAGAGGAAGGGAGGAGAGGAGTGCTCGTCCCTCTCTGTTCCTGATTAAGCTGATATGTAGGTAAGGGAAGGAGGGAGGGAGGGAGGGAGGGAGGGAGGGAGGGAGGGAGGGAGGGAGGGAAGGAATGAGGGAGGTACAGGAACGGAGTGAGAGAAGTGAGGGTTGGGAAATAGCATGCATGTGTGTGTGTGTGTGTGTGTGTGTGTGTGTGTGTGTGTGTGTGTGTGTGTGTGTGTGTGTGTGTGTGTGTGTGTGTGTGTGTGTGTGTGTGTGTGTGTGTGTGTGTGTGTGTGTGTAAAACAAACACGACAGATAAAGACAGACAAAGAAAAGTATTGAGGCCACAAATACAAATAAAAACACTAATTATAACAAACAAACATTGATAAACCCTAAAAACAAACACAAACACAAACACAAACACACACACACACACACACACACACACACACACACACACACACACACACATAATGATAAAACTAACATACCAGAGAGGAAAAAGTATATAATAAAACAAGCTTTACATTTAAGGCAAGTAAGCACCTCCAACCTCACCCCCAACCCCGCCACCCCAACCCCAACCCCACCCCCCCCCAGCGAGGCCTCAAAAGATAGATGATACTTCCTTAGACCTGAACGAACAATTTCCACAAGAGTAAGCTTGATGCCATAATTTAACATGTTACACACGCAGCTCCGGCTTCTTTTGTTTATCTGGCCAGGTATATATATACACGTAGGGTTAACGCAGCGTCGGGGAAAGGAGAGGGGGAAAAAAAGGGGAAAAAAATAAAGGGGAGAAAACAGTCGTACAATTGTGTTGGAACATAATTACAAACTCTATGTCGTGGATTATTAATAACTGGCATAAAGGGAATGACCTAACCTTCTACATAACTTGATTACATTTAACTTTAACGTAAGCAGAACTGGAATCTATCTTAACGTAATTCAATCTAACTTAACCTAACTTCACTTAAGCTAACTCAACTTACTTTACTCAACCAAATGAGTTTAAACTTAACCTAACACCAACCAAATTACTTAACCTAATCTAACACCTCAAAATAAAAATGTATACCTTAATTTTTGGAATAATTACTGAATATCAAAAAAAAATAAGCAAAAAACATGTCAACCTCTACTGAATTCTTTTAAAAAACTGAAAATTTCCCTTATCAGCAAAAATGAGAAACGTAAAAAAAAGAAAAAATATAATCAAAACAAAAATATATAATCAACCATTTTGGGGAATTTCTAAATGACAAAAAATTCAGAAAAGCAAGGCATTAGGACCATTATACTTACCAAATTAAATGCAAATTCCACCTATTTACTCCACTTTGAGGCAGCACATTGGGTCTCCACAGGGCTGTCCTCTCCCTTAGTAAGCTTATTTCCACCTATTACCCCTTGCTACCCTCTAAGCTGCTCACTGTCACCCTCACTTTCCTTCCACGCTCTTGTTTAAGCTTAAGAATGATGATTATCCAGCTCTCTGTCACCTTCCAAGTCAGTCAGTCAATCAGTCATTCAGTCAATCAGTCACGTGTAAAATAATATAAAGTAAAAGTACAACAATATTTCATCAACGTACGATACCCAAACCACATAAATTAACCCAAAAAAATAAAAGATAACATACCATACCACAATATTTTTTAATCTGTGAGCACGATAACGCAAACAGCATCACGTAGTACGATAATCTAGGCGGCGCGTACGATAATCTACAAGTACCTACGTCTACCCATAACCTTACAGCCCCGTCCTCCTCCCTTCTCCCTCCTTCCTCCTCCTACCAGCTCCACAAGTCTCGCGCCTCGCTCCTCCGGCAGCAGGGCGTGACGGAGGAGACGGGGATCTGTTTTTCATAACACGAAATTACGGCCATGAAACAAAGTAGGGCAAGAATTCCGCTGATAAAGTCGGAATATATCAGGATCTTGAAGGCCGTGGGGGAAAGGTAAAGGAGGAGGAGGAGGAGGAGGAGGAGGAGGAGGAGGAGGAGGAGGAGGAGGAGGAGGAGGAGGAGGAGGAGGAGGAGGAGGAGGTGCCAGATACTCCTCCTTCTCCTCCTCCTTTGAACGTGTAAAATTGAGGACAAGATGCGGTGGACAATCGAAGGACTTTTTACCCCTTGTTTTTTTTCCCCTTACTTGTAAAAGAGACTATTTCCTTAATGCCCCTTTTTATTCCCTCCTCCTCCTCCTCCTCCTCCTCCTAAGCGACGAACAGGAGGAAGGAAGGAAGGAAGGAAGGAAACACAATGCGAGTTTTCCTTAGTTTACACATCGATGCTGCTCTCTCTCTCTCTCTCTCTCTCTCTCTCTCTCTCTCTCTCTCTCTCTCTCTCTCTCTCTCTCTCTCTCTCTCTCTCTCTCTCTCTCTCTCTCTCTCTCTCTCTCTCTCTCTCTCTCGCTTTATATATATACGGTCGTGCAAAGCGATCTCCTCCTATTTATTTTTCCTCCTGAATCTCCCTCCGCCTCTCTGGGTCCCAAAATTACAGGGTCGACGTAATAATCGCACGTAAACACATATGTAATCTCAACTTACGGGAAATCGGGTCGAGTTACCGAAAAATAATGGCATGAGGAGAATTCGACACGAGGCAATTACCTCATAAACAAAACACTAACGCTTAAAGAATAGCAAGCACACCCACACCCACCCACCCACAGCCTCACACCCACACCCACCTACCTACCTACCCGCCTACCCACACATCTTCACCCATGGCTTAAAAATTTTGTTTTACCTCTCCTCTCCCTCCCTCCCTCCTTGCTTCCTTCCTTCCTTCCTTCCTTCCTTCCTTCCTTCCTTCCCTCCTTCCTTCCTTCCTTCCTTCCTTCCTTCGTTAATCTCCAAAAATAAGGAATGGAAACTAAAAGGAGTTAATTCTTTGGCTTCCCCCTTTCCATAATCTTAAGAAATGGAAGGGAAACTAGTGATTTTCTACCTGATAATAAAATACAAACTGTGTGAAGAATAAACAGACAGACATTACCGTTTAAAAACACGATTCTGTTTATAATTATTTTCACCTTCTCTTATAAATAAATCCAAAAAGAAAACGAAAATAGAAAACCAAATAGTCTTCATCATTTTTTAAACTAACAATACGAACATTTTTTTGGAAGAGAAATTTGACACCATAAACAAGATCACAATTTATCAAACCGCTAAAACAACTTATATAAATACCAGAAAGAAAAAAAATATAAGAGGAAAGAAAATAAGAAAATACATCATTAATCTATCAAAATCATGGTCTTATATAAATCATAACCTCCTCTTCCTCCTCCTCTTCCTCTTCCTTCAGCCTAACCCTAAAGAGAGAGAAGCCAGAAACCACAAAATTCCTTTACATCTCTTCATCAATATCCCTTAAAATCTTTCTCAAAATACAAAGGAATAGGAGAGACTTCATATCAGGGTGAAATCTCTCGCTTCCTTTTACCTGCCTTCAGGCCACCAGGTGCGCCTTAATTAAACCACAGGTAGCCCGAGGGAGAAGCTATCGTTGATATCGTAAAGAGCTCCCCTCGGGCCCTTAAGCTGTCCCGGGCTATCACACACTGCTCCTGACGAGGGGAAAAGGAGGGGAGGAGGGCAGGATGGCAGGACAGATGGGGAGAGTAGGAGTAAAGGGAGGAAGAGATGGAAGGCAGTGGAAGGAAGGAAGGAAGGAAGGAAGGAGAGGTGAGAAAGACTGAAGGAAGGAAGGAAAGGAAGAGGAGTGAAAGAGAAGAGAGAAAGAGAAGTGGGAGATAAAAGGAATGGAGATTGGAATAGAAGTAAGAGGTTAAAGAGAGAAAGAGAGAGAGAAGATTGAAAAAAAGAAGATAGAAAGAGAGGAAGGGAAGAAGATATTAAGACAACGGAAGAGGGGAAGAGAGAGAGAGAGAGAGAGAGAGAGAGAGAGAGAGAGAGAGAGAGAGAGAGAGAGAGAGAGAGAGAGAGAGAGAGAGAGAGAGAGAGAGAGAGTGTGAGAGGGAGAAGAGGGGAAAGGAAGGTAAGGAGATCCAATATGAGACTTTACATTTACAGAAGAAGGGGAGAAGGAAGCACATTTATTAAAAAAAAAAAAGAGGGGAAATGGAGACTTTCGAGGAATGAGAATTACAAATGTAATATCAACACCCTACTGAGTCTCCCCTCCCCCCCCTCCCCCCAACCAGCGTTACCCTCCGTCAGGTAGCAGCAGGAGGGGAAGGGAGAACAGGTGAGGGGGGTGGGGGGGTACAGGTGGAATGATTTGATTAGGTAGTGAATTAACTGTGGAGGGAGAGTGAGGGGAAGGGAGAGAATGGAGGGAGAGGGAGAGTGAGGGAGTGGGTATAAATGGAGAAAGAGGGAAGCCAAGGGAGGAGATGCGAAGGGAGAGAAAGGGAGAAGGAATTAAAGGAGAGAAAATAAGAGCAAGATAGAAAATTAAACATAAAGGAAAGTGAACAAGATTAAGACTCAATATGATAAAAAAAAATAAAAATAAAGTTATAAGTTTCATACCAAAAGAAAGAAAAAAATAAAAAGAAAAGACGAATGAAAAAAAGTGAAAACCCAAAAGGAAATGAAGAAAATGAATGAACATGGAAAGTCATAAAGTTTGGGGAAGAAATTAGAAGCAATAGAAGGCAGGAGGAAGGGAAAGAAAATTACGACGTGATGGGAAACTGAAATCAAGAGAGGCAAGGAAAAGGAAAAGGAAGAAGAAGAAGAAGAAGAAGAGGAAGAAGAGAATAACCAAACGAGAAAATGAAAGAGTAAGTCAACGCATTACAGAAAAAAAGGAAGAAATTAACACATAAAGAAAGAAATATATAGAGAGAAAAAGATAGCAAGATAAAAAGATAAAAAACAAAACAAGAAATATAGAGAGAAAAAAAAAACATAACATCCTTTAAAAAGTAACCAAAAAAATAACAATAACATGAATAACAACAACAATAACAATAATAATAACAATAACAACCACCACAGTATAAAAAATAAAAAACAACACACGTAATTACCATCCCTCAACAAGACACACGACCCACCCATCTAATCTCTGGAAATTACTCCACCTAAGCTTAATCTACAACATAATTTCTACTAATCTACAAAGCAATTCCACACACACATACATCCTAGCAGCCCCTTCTTCCCCTCACTCACTCACTCCCTTCTCTCCCCTCGTTCTCTCCCCCGCAACGCTGACAGGGGTGGAAGGGAAGGAGGAGGAGGAGGAGGGATAGATGGATGGAGGAAAGGGAGGGAAGGAGGCACTGGAGGGACATAAGGATGGAGGAATAATTTGTATGCATAGTTCACTGTGAGACGCTTGGGTTATTAAAGTGTGTGTGTGTGTGTGTGTGTGTGTGTGTGTGTGTGTGTGTGTGTGTGTGTGTGTGTGTGTGTGTGTGTGTGTGTGTGTGTGTGTGTGTGTGTGTGTGTGTGTGTGTGTTTTTCATGTACAATTTCCACGGGTAGCTGAAACTGACTCTCTTTTTTTCATTTTGCATTAGGATTTCTATTTCAGGAACGAGGGAGGGAGAGAGGGAGAGAGGGAGGGAGGGAGGAAGGAGGAAGTGGAAAGAGAGAGCAAGGGAAGGAAGGAAGGAGGGAGGGAGAGGGAGAGAAAATCCTCCTTTAATACATAAAACAAGGAAGGGGAGGATGAAATAAAAAAAAAGAAAAAAAACATGAAGCCTAAACTATAAATATTCCACACTAAGTCTTCTTATTTACAACAACAACAAAATGAGGGGTTATAAAATCAACAACTATTTCACAACCTTCATATATATACTTTTTTCTCTCTCGATCTCCAGGTTAGGTCACTCACTCACTCACTTCTACGTTTAACACTTTAGCTACACCTCCCACGCTACCTGGAGGCGGAGGTGAGACAAGCAAAGGTTTCATGTCAACACCACATAACACCACCTGCACCTGCCTTTCCCACGCCACGCCACGCCGCTAGCTAGGTACAGGTGTGCACAGGTGACTGACATAGATAGGTTGTACAGGTAAATAAAAACCTACTTCAACTTTTTACTTTTGTACAGATATTGTTAAATATATTACATTCATCTATTCAAATCCAATTACATTTATCTATTCAAGTCGATTTTTTGTATATATATTTTTCTGTTACAATGGTGGAACGATAAATACAGTCACACACAGTCACACACAGTCACACACACACACACACACACACACACACACACACACACACACACACGTACCCAGAGTCAGTGTTTTTGCGAGTAACAAGTGTCATTAGGAAAATGTAAGAGGAAAATGTTGAGTTTGAACATGAGAGGAGGTCATATATGTCCCTCTTTATGTTGAGGGGAGAAAAAAAAACTTAGACAGAGAGTACAAGGAGGAGGAGGAGGAGGAGGAGGAGGAGGAGGAGGAGGAGGAGGAGGAGGAGGAGGAGGAGGAGGAGGAGGAGGAGGAGGAGGAGGAGTAAGAAAGATGATTAAAAAAAACCTAAATAAAACGCAAAAACCAAAAAAACTACAAATGAGGACAAAGAGAAGCAGGATAAAAATAAGAATTAAGAAATATTAGACAAAAATAAATAAATAAATAAATACAAATAACTACGAATATATAGGAATTAATATGAGCTCAATATAGAAAAAAAGATGAAAAAACTTCACTCTATTTCCATTACAATTAACACACTCCCTCCCGTGAACGCATCCAGCACACCGCCACCACCACCACGACTCCCACACGACTCCCTCACGACACACACCTGAAAGTTACCTGAGAATCACGTCATTCCAGGTAATTACGTGCCTTTAATGGCGTACGACAACCCCATGACGTGAGAGAGAGAGAGAGAGAGAGAGAGAGAGAGAGAGAGAGAGAGAGAGAGAGAGAGAGAGAGAGAGAGAGGCCATAGATGAAACACTCTAATGTATTAAAAGTCTATATTAAGAGTCTGTTTAAAGAAAGAATATTAGTCAATAGCTTTACTGATTGCAACAACTACTAGTGTAATATGGAAGCAAAGAGGGAAAGGCAGAGACAAACAAACAGACAGACAGACAGACAGACAGACAGATGTAGACAAAAACAAACAGACATACACAGCCAGACAGGTATATAGATAGGTAGACAGACAGACAGACGAACATACAGTCACACATATAGACAGACTTACAACAAAAAATAAATACTGACTAATAAATTAAATGGCACGGGTTTTGTATGTGCGTGTGTGTGGGCGCGCGCTCTTACCCCAACCCAAAACACATTAGTTAATATCAAAACTTCATCGTTACTTCACTACTTATAAATGAGGATGAGAAAGAAAAAAAAAAAAAGTAATGCTCTATACGAGGCTTGAGGGACGGTGGTGGTGACTTCTCATAAATACAACAAGAGTGAATGAGTGAGTGAGTGAGCGAGAGAGAGTGAGAGAGAAAGAAAGTGAGGGAGTGAGAGAGAAAAAAATGGTTTATAAAAAGTGACGGGGGAGTGAAGCGGTACGAATATCTCTCTCTATCTCTCTATCTCTCTCTCTCTCTCTCTCTCTCTCTCTCTCTCTCTCTCTCTCTCTCTCTCTCTCTCTCTCTCTCTCTCTCTCTCTCTCTATTTTTAACATCACGTTATATTTCCGTGAAGTGCTAGAGGGTGTTTTTGAGGCCGAGTGCGTGGGAGAGAGAGAAAAAAAAAGGGAGGAGGGAAGGGAGGGAAGAAGGGAAGGGAGGGAGGGAAGAAGGGAGGGAGGGAGGGAGGGAGGGAGGGAGGGAGGGAGGGAGGGAGGGAGGGAGGGAGGGAGGGAGGGAGGGAGGGAGGGAGGGAGGAAGGAAGGAAGGAAGGAAGGAAGGAAGGAAGGGAGGGAAGGGAGGGAGGTAGAGGAGGAGAGAGTGAGAGTAAAGAGAACAAAAGAGAAAAAATGGGTGAAAGAGAAACAGTGGAACAAGAGACTAAGAGAGAGTGAGAAAGAGAATGAGAGAGAGAAGGAGTGAGAAAGAGAGAGAGAATTGTAGAGAGAGAGTGAGAAAGAGAATTTGAGAGAGAGAGAGAGAGAAAAATCTCATAAACGACAAAGCCACTTAAAAGGAAGGCATAAACATAGAAAACAAGTGTGAAGGTGACAGGACAGAAGCAGGAGGCAGCACCACCACCACCACCACCACCACCACCACCACCACCAACCACCGCCACCATCACCACCGCCACCATCACCACCACCACCACCACCACCACCACCACCATCACCACCGCCGCCGCCGCCTCCTCGCACCTACGACAGAATAATGGCACCGTTTGGCACCACTTACTCTGGCACCGACTACGCCAGATATCATTAATATTGGTAGCAAGGGTATGATTCTCTCTGTCTCTCTCTCTCTCTCTCTCTCTCTCTCTCTCTCTCTCTCTCTCTCTCTCTCTCTCTCTCTCTCTCTCTCTCTCAAGGAAATTTTTGCTGTATTTCCTCTTTTATCCTTGTTTTTTTAATAGTAACATCAACAAAAACAACAACAACAACAACAACAACAACAACAACAACCACAAAAGTAACAGGAATAGTAAGTAGCAGGACCCGTAATAGTAACAATAGTAACAACATCAATAACCTAAGTAACAATAGCAGTAGTAGCAATAGTAATAGTAGAAGCAGCAGTAGTAACAGCAGCAGCAGCAGGAGTGGCACTAAGAGGAGGAATGAGCGTCGGTAAGCGGTGAGGTGCGACAGACTTACACACTTTGGCACTCCTCCTCGGCACTAATTCAGGCATGGGAGGGGGGGACGCGGGGGGGGAGAGTGTCAGCAGTGTGTGAGTGCGTTCGTGCGTGCGTGTGTGTGTTTGTTGTGAGGGTACCGCGTGTATGTAGCCAGGAGCGTCAGTTTCCCGCACACAGAGGGGAGGGCGCGCACACAAGCCGTTGAGAGACATGAGGGAAAGTGGGTGGAGTGTCAACATGCATGGGCGTGAGGCGGGGAGTGGTGGGCGTGGTGGTGGTGGGCGGAGGGATGTGAAGAAGGGTGACCTACTACTCCGTTCTACTCCTTTTGCACATGTCATCGACGCCCCCTACCTGGGCATGTACTGTGACACCTGCATCGTGCCCACCAAGTATGTGTGTTACCTGTTAATTAAGGTGTGTTACTAATAATACCTCTCTCTCTCTCTTTCTTTTTCTCTCTCTGGATATCTGTCTATCTCTCTTTATTATGTTTTGTTTTCTATCCCTCTCACGCCCTTCGTAGTTCCCCTTCTCCTCCTCGTTGCTCTTCTCATGTTTCTTCCTCCCTTATTTATTCGTCTTATCCTTATTCCCTCTTTGTTCCCATTACTCCTTCGGTTCATCAGTCTTTATCTGTAATATTTTCCTTCGTTGCATTACATTTACACCATTCTCTCTCTCTGTCTCTCTCTGCTCTCTCTCTCTCTCTCTCTCTCTCTCTCTCTCTCTCTCTCTCTCTCTCTCTCTCTCTCTCTCTCTCTCTCTCTCTCTCTCTCTCTCTCAATCCCCTATTCTCCTTAATATAAAAAGTAACATCGTACCCATTAGTTCACATTATCGTACGCAGTTTGCTTTCTTTCTTTTTTTCTTTCTTTCTTTCTTTTTTTCATTTAACTCTAGTATTACTTTTTTTTCTTCCCCCGCGGCTCTTTCTCACTTCCACGTAATCCGTCTCTGCTGTCTCCACCCCTATTATTCTTTCTCTCATTCCCCCCCTCTCTCCTCTCTCCTCTCTCTCTCTTTCTCTCTCTCTCTTTCTCTCTTCTTCTCTCTCTCTTTCTTTGTTTCTCTGTCATCTCCGCAGTCTCCCACACACCCTTTTGTTAAACCCCTTTCACTTTTTTTTTCTCTCTCTCTCTCTCTCTCTCTCTCTCTCTCTCTCTCTCTCTCTCTCTCTCTCTCTCTCTCTCTCTCTCTCTCTCTCTCTCTCTCTCTCTCTCTCTCTCTCTCTCTCTCTCTCTCGTTTCGCCGCAGTCACCCATCTTGCTTGAAAAGAAAACGAAATGTTCCCCTAAAAATAGTGAATAACATTACGATTTTTTTCACTTGTTTATGTACGATGAAACTCACTAACACACTCTCTCACTCTCTCTCTCTCTCTCTCTCTCTCTCTCTCTCTCTCTCTCTCTCTCTCTCTCTCTCTCTCTCTCTCTCTCTCTCTCTCTCTCTCTCTCTCTCTCTCTCTCTCTCTCTTTTTCTTTACTTTATTCCGTACGTTACATTTACGGTTTACATTGAGCTGCAAGTGAAGAAGGGAAGGGAAGGGAAGGAAAGGGAAGGAAAAGGAAGGAAAAGGGAAGGAAAGGGAAGGAAAGGGAAGGAAAGGGAAGGGAAAGGAAGGGAAAGGAAGGAAAGGAAAGGAAAGGAAAGGAAAGGAAAAGGAAGGCAAAGGAAGGCAAAGGAGTGAAGGAAGGTTGGAAGAGAAAATAAAAAAGCAAACCTAAAAATAAGAAAAACTGAAAAAAATACATAAATTCAAGCAATAAAAGTTGCATCTGTAGGTAGAAGTTACGTCCGCGCTTGCAAAATTGATCGCAAGAGTTCCGCGAAAACGGTTCCACTGGGAGCTTGTACTGGATTGGGAGGAGGAGGAGGAGGAGGAGGAGGAGGAGGAGGAGGAGGAGGAGGAGGAGGAAGAGGAGGAGGAGGAGGAGGAGGAGGAGGAGGAGGAGATGATGTGTGGTGGGTGGAAAAGACAGAAACCATGAAATCAATCTAAAAATAGAGCGAGAATGAAAAACTGAGGCAAATTAATGATATCTCTCAATCTCTCTCTCAATCTCTCTCTCTCTCTCTCTCTCTCTCTCTCTCTCTCTCTCTCTCTCTCTCTCTCTCTCTCTCTCTCTCTCTCTCTCTCTCTCTCTCTCTCTCTCTCTCTCTTTACAACATCATTTATCTTCCACCTGTTCCTATTATTTTCTCTCCTTTAATCTCATCGTCTCTCTCCCCTACATCTCATTTTCTCACTCTCCTTTCCCTTAATTCCCCTAGATCTCTCTCTCTCTCTCTCTCTCTCTCTCTCTCTCTCTCTCTCTCTCTCTCTCTCTCTCTCTCTCTCTCTCTCTCTCTCTCTCTCTCTCTCTCAAACACACACATACAACCCTCCACCACTCAGGTTCCTTGCCTTTCATCCTCTCCTTCTGATTCACTGATTTTAACACTTAATTACTCTAATACTATATCTTTTTCCCTGCATCTTTAAACAACTACAATATATGAATAAAAAAAAAACTAAATGTAAAAAACTCACTAATTCTATATTTCACTTTTTTCTTCTTCTATACACCACAGAAAACGAATTTGTGGGGAAAATCGAGGGTAAAAAGGAAGGAGTAAAACGTAAACAAATGATTGGTTGGTAGTGAGGGGAGGTAAGGTATGAGGAACTTAAGTAAAGCAAACCTCCACCTTCCTCTTCCTCTCTCTCTCCCCTTGTAAGTCCCCTCGTAGCTCCCCTCAATGTTCAGTCAGTGGGTTGGTATTTCCTGATCTACCCAGCCATTTGTCGCCCCGTTAAGCAGGTGAAAACACTTCCACCGTAAAGTTGACGTGCTAGAAAACAACAAGAGAGTGAAAATCATGCATCGCTTCAGTTCTAAAAGATGTACACACGAAATAAGTGATAGAAATGTATACACACGCAGTAAAAATGAATGAACTTGTGTAAAATAGAATATACAATGTAGTATTTTAACGCCATACTATCCGTTTCAACCACACTCAAAAAAGAAGAAAAAAAATCACGTAATAATGAAATAGAAGAATACGTGATATACATAAGCTAAAAAAACAACAAATATTCACGTTACGTACAGGTATAAAACGTGTCCGAGCAAGCACATGATAAATAAAAACACATGTGCATACATAACATACCACATAAGTATTGATGTTTTCCCATATTGAATAATTTTAACACATGAGCAAGATTTAATACACTACTAACCTGTAATACATAAGTTATTTTTTTTTTATATATTTTTTTTGTGATTAGTGATTTCATAATGATTTAGTAATATACACGATATGGGACAAATATCACCAGCCGGGCTTTGTAGTAATTTGCATAAAAAGCCTATTTAGTAATGCACGAGGTAGGGGAGACTAATTACACAAGCCAACTAATGTGGAAGAAATATATATATATGTATGTCTGTTTGTTTTATACACGAAATGACCTTGTATGGCTGTCCTCGTTCACCTCACTCACCTCTACTAATAAACAGACAAATAAATAAATAAATAAATAGATAAATAATACATAATTAAAAACAAAAAATCACACGTTTAAAATACCAAGACGTGAAGTTTTGAACCCTTCTCCATCACCACCTTCTCCTCCTCCTCCTCGTCCTCCTCCTCCTCCTCCTCCTCCTCCTAACCTATATTTACACCTTGACTAAGCCCTCCAGTCACACATCCAGCCCCCCCAGCCCCCCTACGCCTCCACTGGCCCGCTGCCACACCCGTTAAGGCACGTTCACCAGCTTCCGCCAACGCTGACCTTCCTTGACCCTCTCTAAGACTACGTGATTCTCTTTGAAGTCTTGTGATCAAACCTGAATCCTCGTTAACTCCTTATAATCATCTGCGCCTCATCCTGACCCTTCTTCAAGTGTAATCGAAGAAATGTTAAGTCCGTTAGGTTTCTATGGTTCATTTTCATTACTGGTTCCCATTCTGCCTCCTCTGTGACTCCCCCCGACCCATGATCCCGCTAGGTAGGTCACATTTCCAACACTTACATGCTTGCTAGTTCTTCCTAAAGGCTCAAGGTTAGATATGTGAGGCGAGGATATAAACGCGCAACCTCACTCATATGCTCTGACGTACAAGCAAAGCGACTTAGGAGACTCACAGCGCTTCCAACCTAACAAAATTCCTGGCAGTCATTTCCGTCAAGTATACATAAAAAAGCTTGATGTGGAAATTCAATCTTGGCAAGAAAAATCGCTTGAATTACCAAAGTGAGGCAACAAGCGCTAGGAAAACTCTCCCAATATTCACACGATCGATTGGTGGGGTAAACTTTCGGGAGTGGGCGTGGGAGTGGGAGTGGGAGTAGGAGTGAGAGTGGGCGGCCAAACTTCCCTGACACCTTTGGGATTCAAATTTTGACACAGAATTCAGATCGCGGCGTTTCCTTCCCTCTCCTCGGCGGGACGTTCCTTGGCGTTCCCTCACACTATTCAACACGTTTTTATATGTGGTTTTTTTTTATATCTAACACATTTTTTACCATATCTATTACGGATTGATTTGTGTGTGTCTGTGTGTGTGTGTGTGTGTGTGTGTGTGTGTGTGTGTGTGTGTGTGTGTGTGTGTGTGTGTGTGTGTGTGTGTGTGTGTGTGTGTGTGTGTGTGTGTGTGTGTGGGTGTGTGTGGGTGTGTGTGGGTGTGTGTGTGTGTGTGTGTGTGTGTGTGTGTGTGTGTGTGGGTGTGATCAACGTCGTTCTAAGTGGCAGGTTCAATGTTTCCTTGTCACCTTGCGTCATCAGATGGCAGCTCGCCAGCCCTACAGGCACGTACTACATACAAGTGGTGTGTCAAGTCCTGTAGTGTGTATGTCCCTCATCAGGACCTCATCCAAATGTGTTCTGTAGTCTCATAACAGTGAAAACAATGCCAAGTGAAGGGACGAAATGAAAAGGAGTGTGTGAAGGGCATTAAATACTTCAAAATGGAAGGCAGAACGAGTATTTTTCTTTTCTTATTTATCGATAGAGAAAATATAATGATCATAGAAATATAACGTACCAAAAATAAAAACAAAAACTCCTCATACCTGATATAAAAGAAGGGGAAGAAAGTTAGTTCCATTAGCAAACACTCCCCGTACTATCACGAAGAACACAAACTTGGCCCAAACATGTCTCATACTAGTCTTAAGTTTCCCTCTCGGGGGATATTTTCGGTGTGTTAGTATCAACAGTACGCGGGAAACCACCAAACTTATTGTGGCAAATTATTATTTACCTTTTCAGAGAGTAGCGAGGCAGCCGGCGGTGGGGGTGGTGGTGGTGGTCTTGTTGGTGGTGGTGGTGGTGGTGGTGGTGGTGGAGGTGGTGGTGGTGGTAGGTGTGGCAGGGGTGGTAGAGGAGTAGAAGGATGGGTGGGGAGGAGTGTTCCCCTTTGCTATCCTTTTGTCTCTAGCAAGTAGATATTATAGTAGTAGTACAGCCACTCGGACAGCCTCGTTAGGTTCAGTAGGACTGTTGCTGTTTGTTCTTCCTTTGTACTCCTTTGTACTCCTTTGCCTCTGCCGAAGAAAAAACAGAAATAATTATATAAATAACACCAAAATTACCTTAAATCTAAATATCCTACAAGACTAATACTAAATAGACTAAAAGAACATATAAAAAAAAGGAAGGAAAGCCAATAACTTCCTCAACCACAATGACTGAAAGCAATGAACCAAAATACATGAACCCAAAAATAAGAACCAAAATACATGAACCAAAAAAACACGAACCAAAAAACATGAACCAAGAAAACATGGACCAAGACACATGGACCAACAGACTACATGGACCGGCTGTTCGTTGCGTTGCGGAAGTATATTGAATGACGCAGTTTCCCGAGCAGGAGTGTGTGCGTTCCCAAGTAATTACCGGCGCTATAACCCTGTAACTGCATGAACGAGCCTTGCAGTCTTGCTATGAAACGAACAATAAAACCCAACAAAGGCTTAGCATGTGAACGAGGCGCATAAAAGGTCCCGCTGATCGATGTTAAAGAAAATACCTCCTGTTATTTTTCTTGGGTACACTTTCTATCCTAAACTTTTGATGACTGACTACGTGATATGATTTTGGTAAGGATGTATATTTAATTTGTGTTTTTTTTAATAGTAAAGTAAGTGATTGTTTGACTTTGAGGTTAATGTTATTACTTTGTGGACTTGATAGCTTTCGTGACTTTGATAAATAAGATTAATTTCACTGACTTAGGTAATTGAACTCATATATAACGCTGGCTGGCAAGTGCGTGATGTTTTACACACACACATACACACACACACACACACACACACACACACACACACACACACACACACACACACACACACACACACACACACACACACACACACACAGTATCTCCCAACACACGCATGCAGGCACACAGGCCAAAGTTTATATTCACGAAAAGAAAAATTGTCCGTCGTAAAAGCAGAAAAAAAACCAAGATTGAGACAAGCAAAATACCTTTACAAAATGAGGCAAACCTAAACTTCTGACATAAAGGCAAGTTTTCCAGTAAACTTTCAACGGCCAGTCAAAAAAAAAAGGGGAGGGGAAGGGGAGGGGAAACGCGTGAGTTGTGAGGGATTACTTTCAATGGGAGTTTGTCGTTAATATGAATCCCTTTGAAAAATTATCATAATAACCGATTCAATTTTCGCCAAATAACAACGCATAAAAATCCATCAGCTGGAGTTTAGAGGAGAGCAATTGTGCGTGTGAAAATATATTCGATTACGTTGATAATTAATGTGATGACTCGGATCGAAAAGTTTCCCAGTGATGCAATTAAAAATACAGGATTCCATAAAGCATTTCACGGGTTACACACACACACACACACACACACACACACACACCACACACACACACACACACACACACACATCCACACACTCACACTCACACACACACCACACACACAGACACAGACAACTCGCAAAATATTAGGTTAGGTTAGGTTTTCCTCACTCAAATCGTTCAGTGAAGTGTTGAAGCCATTACTCTAAGTTTCAACACCTGTCCTCCTAACCTACTCACACCTGTTGCAAGAAATAGGAAGAAAAAAAATCATGTGGTTTGAACAGACTAAACATCGTATTTCCTTCATCCTGTATAATGAAAACCTAAGAAAGGGAAGTAATTATGGTGGTGATAATTATAAGTATAGTGACACGTGTAATTTAAGACAGGTTAATGAATATGTTTGTCTACCTCTAAAGATTGCTAACAACATCGTTAAGACGTTGTGTGACCCTTGTCATTAATTACGTTCAAAAATTTGGCGCCTGTAACCACGAAAACAACTGAAAATAGACATTGACATTGTGTGTACGTGAGTGTATGTGTGTGTGTGTGTGTGTGTGTGTGCGTTTGTGTTGAGAGAGAGAGAGACATACAGACAAAGATCAAGAGAGGGGAGAGAGATCATGAAGAGCATCGTTAGCATTTTACAAGTGTCATTAACAGAGTACAAGTGTCACGGTGAGGCAAGTGAAGGAGGCAGACAGGCAGACAGGAAGACAGGAAGGCAGGCAGACAAACAGACAGGCAGGCAGGAAGGCAGCCCAAATTACCCTGCCGAAGGTCACTCCACCAGGAAACATAACCTCGGCAGTGAAATACGATAATAATGAACACATAACATTGCCACACAAATCCACGCTGCCAGGGGAGACTTTGAAGATATTGTGTCAGTGTATAAAAAAAAATAATGTAGTTTTAGGAATGTATGCAAATCAACGTTGGGATAAAAAGACTCTGGAACGAGATACTGGAAAGCTTGTCTGGAAACCCTAACACAACCTCATGCAGGAAAGGAAATTAATACGCGTTGATTGTCTGAAATGGAATTAAAAAGCCAATCCAGTTTCGTGTAAGATGAGAACGCAGAGAGAGAGAGAGAGAGAAAAAAAAATTTTGAATAGATAAAATAAGTTATAAAAGTTGAATTCACAAAAGAAAGTTAATTCCACTGCGAAGAAAAACGTCTAATTACTTTTAAATCCCAAGAGTGGTAATGAGGACGGATTTTTTTTATATTTTTGAGTGTGTTCCGTCCTGGCATTTCTTATCGTTTTCGTTAATTTCTTTAGCCACACAGCACCACAGCACCACAGACGACTATGAAAGGAGGAACTCTAGATTACAAAGACATCACACCTGTCACTACCTGTATAAAAAAATTAGTGTAAAGGGAAAGATGGAAAGGACATCCAGCTACTACGCATTGCCTCTATGCTCAACTCCGCATCCTTATCCCTTAGACTCAAGTGGCAGTTTGATAGAAAAAAAAAAGTGAATAAATGAAAACAGGATATACAAAAATATTAAATTAACACACACATACACAAACACAACACCCCCCCCATAACACCCAAAATTTTACACATAAACACACACACACACACACACACACACACACACACAAATGCAAATTGAGTCACTACAAGAAGGGAGCGAGGCCATGAACCCTTTTATCCCCCCAAACACCCACCCAAACACCCACCCTCCAAAAGAGAGAGAAAGAAAGAGAGAGCGAGCTTATAAGACCCAGGAGCAGCAGCAGGCATCATAAGGGCGACACAAGCCTTGAGTGGCCGTCACAGGAGGCCGTAAAACCGGTTGTGATGTAAAGGTTTATGGCTGCCACTCCACCAGCCAACCAGCCAGGCAGGGTCACGTGACAGGCATTAAGAGGCAATTTTCATCCTCCGAGTTATATGAGAGAAGGAAAAATTTGTTGTATTATGAGAGGAAATGAAGGAAGGTTAATGATATGTGTGTTTGGTGATTTGGTGAAGGAGAGAGAGAGAGAGAGAGAGAGAGAGAGAGAGAGAGAGAGAGAGAGAGAGAGAGAGAGAGAGAGAGAGAGAGAGAGAGAGAGAGAGAGAGAGAGAGAGAGAAAGTGGCTATAATATGCAAACTCATAAAATAATGTAAACTCGCACGAAATACAACTAGCACACACACACATTCATTCTCTCTCTCTCTTCTCTCTTCTCTCTCTCTCTCTCTCTCTCTCTCTCTCTCTCTCTCTCTCTCTCTCTCTCTCTCTCTCTCTCTCTAAAGTGAAGCTCCGAGGTCGTGGTTGTATTGATCCGAACCACCAATAAGCTTCAGGTCTTCTTCCCTCATTTCCCTTAAAATAAAATAGGATATTCAAGGTTTTCATTATTTTCTCAATATTCTTTATAATGTTTTTTTTTCCCTCTTTCCAATCCTTGCGGCCATGACACGATATTTCCTCTTCCTCCTTCTCCTCCTCCTTCCTCCTCCTCCTCTTTCTCGTGTCCTTGTTTTTTCTCTTTCTGTTCCTCATATTTCTCCTCTTCCTCCTCCTCCTCCTTATCGTCAGTTACCATCATCATCATCAGCAAGCATTAATACCCCGTTGATAAAAGCAAAAAGAAACCAAATGAAACTAAACCCATAATAACCATAATAATAACAATAACAACAATAATAACAATGATAATAATAGTAACAGATATAGTTCCTGTACCGACGTCTCCAATATAGTCACTGGTATCCCTTTCCCTCCGTCCCTGAGCACCTGTGACCCATTTCAACAAGCCCTCCACCTGTTATCACCCCGGGAACAAGGCAAACGAGGCAACTACGAGCTCAGGTTTTAGCAAGATTAACCTCTTCCTTCACCCACGCACACGACTGACGGTTAGGTTTGGTAAGGTTTGGTAAGATTTGGTTTGGTTTGGTTTGGGTTTGGGTTGGGTTAGGTTAGGTTAGGTTAGAGTTAGGTTAGGTTAGGTTAGAGTTAGGTTAGGTTAGGTAAGGTAAGGTTGGGTTGGGTAAGGTAAGGTTAGGTAGGTTAGGTAAGAATAAATTAGGTAAGAATAGATTAGGTAAGGTAAGGTAAGGTAAGGTAAGGTAAGGTAAAGTAAGGTAAGGTAAGGTAAAGTAAGGTAAGGTAAGGAAAGGTTAGCTAAGGTAAGGTAAGGTTAGGTTAAGTTAAGGATGCTATCTTCCTGCTACGACCCGTTAGCCTTGCATGACCTTCGTCTATAAAGTTTCAGAATGCCTTCACTAGAGTGTTATATGAAGGATTGAAATGTAAAATGTTTTCTCGGTTTTGTTATTTTTTAGTTTGGGTGAAGAAAAAGTCTGAAGGTATTTTCTTTTTCTTGTTTAAGTTCCATTTTATATTATTCAAAAAGGAGTATTTTATAGTTTGGAATGATAATATTGGGAGGTTTTAAAATAGGGAAAATGGCGTGTTATCAGTTAATTAAGAAAGATGAGCAGGTGTACATACGTATATATACTCAGGTGTATCTATAATAAAAAGACAAATGCTTGTAAATCCTTGAACACCGATGAATATATTAACTTTAGGACGAACCTTGAAAATTTCCAAACATTCTTATAAACACACACACACACCCACACACACACACACACACACACACACACACACACACACACACACACACACACACACACACACAAGGAAGGTATAAAATCATGCATCAGTTGTATTTCTTCACATGCAACAGGAAAATAAATGAGGAAGAACAAGTTACAGCAAACAGGGATCAAGGAGGCAACAAATACGTCTAAAAGTCCTAAAGAGTGTTGCAATAGAGGTGATTTATCTTTGCATCTGTCGGGAGGGAAAAATTGGCAAGCAGGTTCCGAGGGCGGCTGAGGGAAGAGCAAACGAGAGATTATTGAATAGTGAAGGAATTCTTGTTTATGTTTGGGGGTTTTCAGTTTGATTTTAAGTATAGATTTCACACCGAATGTTTTATTTATTAATCTATGCATCTATTAATTTACTTATTTATTTATTTATGTGTTTATTTATTTGCTTATTTATTCATTGATCTGTTTTGAGCACTGCAAACATTATATCACAAACCGAAAAGAAAATACATTGTGACTTTTTAACCTTCTAAAGCTTCATTTGTCAAGGTTTTCTCTATATATAAGCAACAAAACACGAAGTCAATGATTAAAACGTATACAAAAAGTTCAAGAAATAGACAAACACACTATCTTAACATTATTATCTTATGTATAATTGATACGTTTGATATTATTGTTGTTGTTATTATTATTGTTATTGTTATTATGTTGTAATGGTCGTCTGACGTTGCAATGAAGCCTTTGCAAATACCAGCTGGCGGGTCAAGGAGAGAGAGAGAGAGAGAGAGAGAGAGAGAGAGAGAGAGAGAGAGAGAGAGAGAGAGAGAGAGAGAGAGAGAGGTATAGAAAATGTTGATAAGAAGGGAAAGTGTTTATTTTTCTTTATCTACTACTACTACTACTACTACTACTACTACTACTACTACTACTACTAGACACTTACGACTCATAAGATCTCTGAAGCGTCGTCCTTCCCACTCCGAAAACTTTCCAACCAATTTGTCTCCACCATTCTGTACAAAAAGAAGAAGAAAAGAAAGAGTAAAGTAAATATTTGAAAGAAAACGGAGGAGGCGGATACACTCACATTTAGCTCCGACTTAACTAAACGGACCAGAAAACGAGAGAGAGAGAGAGAGAGAGAGAGAGAGAGAGAGAGAGAGAGGAGAGAGAGAGAGAGAGAGAGAGAGAGATTCAATACCTTAACACGAGAACACTAAGTCGATCCCAGTCTCTCCTTCACTTCCAGACACAAACCCTCTTCACTGTATCTCTCCACTGTATCTCTTCACTGTATCTCTATCATTATTATTGCACATGTATTGTCCACCTGTCTATCTGTCCATCTCCTTGTCTATTTATATATCTATTTGTATGTATGTATAGATGTATGTATGTCCATCCATCTGTTTTAACCTAACCTAACTTAACTTAACCCTAACCTAACCTAACCTAACCTAACCTAACCTAACCTAACCTAACTTAACATAAGCTAACCTAACTTAAACCTAACCTAACTTAACCTAACAAAATCCAACTCCTCTTCGACTACCTCACTTGACTCCACAGACACTCATCCTTCCTCACCATAACTGACTCACTCCTGACTCACTACTGACTCAATACGACTCATCTCTCCCTCTCCAGGCGGGTAAATACATGGAATAAGATGCGTAAATATAAGTGACGCACGATGTAGCCTGGAATCTATAAAGTGGAGGATATAATGGTAGTGTGACACGCCATTCCACGTCACACAAGTAAGTAAGTAAGTAATCCTGGTGACCCTGTATACACGTTGGAAAAAAAGAGGTTAATGTTCCCTCC
The DNA here is from genome assembly GCA_029783475.1 of Metacarcinus magister. Taxonomy (NCBI): domain Eukaryota; kingdom Metazoa; phylum Arthropoda; class Malacostraca; order Decapoda; family Cancridae; genus Metacarcinus; species Metacarcinus magister. The sequence goes on from JAPQNM010000042.1 coordinate 10,486,066, forward strand.
CTGGGGTGTGTGTGTGTGTGTGTGTGTGTGTGTGTGTGTGTGTGTGTGTGTGTGTGTGTGTGTGTGTTGTGTGTTAATCAAAACTAAACTCACCATAAAAACTAACAAATACAAAACACAAAAATCCAAACTCCAGATATATAATAATGAAAAGAAAAAAAAACATTGCCCAACATGACTCAAAATCAAGCATGTGGCAAGAAGACTGCACTGCAAGCTGCTTCCTCTATTTCTTCGTTCCCTAATTTGATCGGGTTTGGCGGCGCTGGGGGAGGCAATGCAGGGGAGGAGGCAAGGTCATTGGAGGAGGTAAGGGTGGAGGTAGGGGCAAGAGGCATGGGCAGGGAGGTAAGGGAGGTAAGGAGGCAATGTGAAGCAGGGGAATGGGGAGGAAGCAGGTGAGGAGGTAGAGGAGGTGGTGACAGAGGGAGGTGATAAAAGCAGGAGGTAAGGGCAGGGGGTATGGGCAGGGGGTAGGGGTAGGGAGGCAAGGTGAAGCAGGGCACAGAAGGCTGACGTGAGGGAGTACCCGCAACGACCCACTCAACTATTTACGGAAGCCACGTCTCTCTCTCTCTCTCTCTCTCTCTCTCTCTCTCTCTCTCTCTCTCTCTCTCTCTCTCTCTCTCTCTCTCTCTCTCTCTCTCTCTCTCTCTCTCTCTCTCTGACATATCTACTCTCAAGCCCGTCTATCATAACTCATCTATTCCCTTTATTTCCCTCTTCTATATGCCCCTTCCCTTTATTCCCCTTACCCTCAGGTCCTCGGCTCCTCTCTGCCGTGACACCTTCCCTCCCTTCCTCCCACGCCTCGTAAATAGTTGGCGCCACTCCGCTGCGTGGATGGGACGCTCGCCCGATCAGCTTTTTACGTCCTCCGCGCGCCACCTCACACACTCACACACACACACACACACACACACACACGCCGCACAGGTTGCCAGGTAAATAAAAGATGACATGTCTCCCGCCTGAATTTACCGATCACGTCGTCATGAATACGCAAACAAAGGGAATGAATCAGTAACGGTGATGTCCGAGACTGTGTTCGAGACTCGCCTTCCGACCACGAGTCATGTTCCGCCGCCGCCGCCGCCGCTGTTTCGGACATGCGAGGCGGGCCGAGGCGAGGCGAGCGAGGCGACTGACAGAATGCCTTTGGTAAGAGAAACGCACAACACAAATTCTTCCCATAACTCTCAGATCCCGCTGCCAGCAAAGACGTACATACAAATAGAATGAATAAAACAATGAGAGACTATTGGAAGCCTTACCCGAGAGAGCACACACACACACACGCATGCATGCACGCACGCACGCGCACACGCACAGCTACAGGGTCATCTCTCCCATCTACCACCCCAGCAAGTCAATAGAAATCCAACTGTGTACAGAATAAACAGATATAGACCACATATACTATAGTGTTGCTTGGCTGGGAATAGAGGAGAGGAGAGGAGAGGAGAGAGAGATCAGGAAGCGAGGGAAGGAGGCGAAGGAAGACGAAGGGAGGAGATGGGAGACACAATGAACATTACACGTCTTTCATTACACTCAATTACCTTACCTCAACACCACACACTGCCACGCCGCGTCACCCTTCTCGTCGCTAAGCTAAACACTCAAAAAAAGGTTAAAAAATACACTACTGTCCGGCCTAGAAGCAACAGATAGAAGGAGGCTTCCTACACGAGGCGTCGAGCAGGACCAGGATGCGCAGACCTCCCCCCAGTGATGGCCGGCGCGCGCAGCCCACTTTACCATCCCTGCGCGCTCATTGGCTGATCATCCCCGACCCACGTTACCATTAGCTACCTGAACGCTCTGCTAGAATACATCCAGGTGGTGTTCTAGGAGTTATCTTTGCGAATATATAGTTAAATACAATGCAACTTTAAAATAAACTTAAATTAATTAAGGAGAATGAATACAGGAAGTGTAATATGACTTATTTATTTCTTATCAATAGGTAGAGTCTAATCTGCCTTCTCCACAACCTCCATTCCCCCCTCCTTCTCCATGCTGCTCCCCGATTCCCCACCCCCTGTCCTGTTCCCTATTCTCCCACTCCCTGTCCTGCTCCTATTCTCCCACTCCCTGTGCTGCTCCCCAATCGCCCTCCTTCAGTGCTGCTTCCTGGCGGGTGATTTTTTAACTATTAATAATCGGTGGTTAGCAAAGCAGTTTGTACATATTAGACCCATTTATGATAGAATACGTATTAAATTATATACCAACGAGGCTTGATAATATCCACCACACCCACGCAACGAAAAGGTTACTTACCACAGAAGAAAGAAATACTAATATATACCATCACTCCATGACTTACTAACGCACCCACTCTTGCAAACACTTACGAGTACCTCTGGGAATATGTGTAGCCTAGTTTAGGATCTTCCACTCTTGACTAATACCGAGAATATGACGTTTGGGAATATTTCTTGGCTCCCTTCCATGAATATTTTTCCTTAATCCAGCGTGAATCTTGCTCTACGTGACGTCAGTTCTCAGCGGCGAGTCAGCAGGCGGCGGTAACCCAGTGCATAGGGTGTGGGGCTGCGGGGGAGTGACGGAAGACTGTAAGGGTATATGTAGGGGGCAGAGGGAGGGTAATGAGGGCTGTGGACGTGTTGTGAGGCTAAGGTAATGGTAAGGAGTTGTGAGCTGATGCTGTTGTTGTTGAGATGACGGGATGGAGGAGGACTGTAAGGGGACAATGAGGTAAGTACAGGGAGGTGAGGGATAGAAGTAGATGAGAGTGAGAGAGAGAGAGAGAGAGAGAGAGAGAGAGAGAGAGAGAGAGAGAGAGAGAGAGAGAGAGAGAGAGAGATTGATAATTATATAGGAAGAAAAAAAAAAAGATACCATTTTCCCCTTCCCTCCCTCCCTCCATCCCTCCCCCTAAAAAAAAATCCCTATATATAAAAAAAAATCCAAAAAAAATCACACTGAGAGGAAACCACCACCACCACCACCACCACCACTGTCTCTCCCCTCACCCCTCACCCCTTCCCTTCGTCCCTTCAGGCACTCACCACCCCTCCCCTCCTACAGAGAAACTATCCTTCGCCCGTGTCAAGAGTGCCGTGTGGTGTGGTTCTGCAGCAGGAAGTGTCAGGAGGAGGCTCAAGCGTGGCACCACCTGGAGTGCCCCACCCTTAAGAGGAGGCAACACGACCTTCCCCCGGACTTCGTGAGGCTGATGGCGAGGGTGCTCTTGAAGCTAAGGGTGAGGCTAAGGGGGAGGCTAAAGGGGAGGATAAAGGGGAGGGTAAAAGGGGAGGGTAAAGGGAGGTTAAAAGGGGAGGTTAAAGGGGGAGGTTAAAGGGGGAGATTAAAGGGGGAGAATAAAGGGAGGGTAACAGCGAGGGTTAAGGGTAAGGGGGTTATAGTAATGGGTAAAGGGGAAGGGGGTTACAGTAATGGGTAAGGGGGTTACAGTAATGGGTAAGGGGGAAGGGGTTACAGTAATGGGTAAGGGGGAAGGGGGTTACAGTAATGGGTAAGGGGAAGGGGTTACAGTTAAGGGTAAGGGGGAAAAGGGTTACAGTAATGGGTAAGGGGAAGGGGGTTACAGTAATGAGTAAGGGGGAAGGAGGTTACAGTAATTGGTAAGGGGGAAGGGGTTTACAGTAATGGGTAAGGGGGAGAGGGGTTATAGCAAAGGGTAGAGAAACAAGGGATTACACACACATCTATACAGAGACTTACAGTGATGAATGAGTAAGGTTATCACACAGGATATACACACACAGGACATACACACACACACAGCTACACGTACACATACATCAAGGAATACACAGGGTTATGAAAATACAGGTAACTCCACATAGAAGAACAACCAATAGATGGAACAAAAAAAACTGTTACCCTCTATGTTGGTCCTCATCTAAAATAACACTTGGTTTATTGTCTATCACTTCTCGGCCTTTTAACTAAGATTAATAACACTTGGTTGGTTGGTAGTCAGTCTATCGTGTCGCCATCTAGGAGACACGCGGGCTATCTAGAGCCAGTCAATGTTGTGCGTCGGTAATAAAACTTAATCATATACAATAACGCATCAAAGAAAATCGTAATAACAAGGGTGGACTTACTTACTTCTTTTTTCTTGATTTGGATGTAAGTGAAGGATGAAGGTTAAGGAGTGAGTGTAGGAGAAGAAGAAAAAAAGTGGAGGAGGAGGAGGAGGAAAGAAGAAGAGTAAGTGAAGGTTAAAAGATTATACAAAATGGAGATAGAGGATGAGGAGTACAAAGGAAGAACAGACATCAACAATCCTACTGGACCTAACGAGGCTGTCCGTGTGGCTATACTACTACTATAATATCTACTTGATAGAGACAAAAGGACAGCAAAGTGGAAGGCTCCTCCCCACCCAGGAGCAGGAGGAGGAGGAGGTGAAGGAAAAGGAGTTGAAAATAGATGGAAGAAAAGTGATGTGTAAGTGGAGATTATGATAAAAGTAAGAGTTAAAGTAATGATGATAAAAGGAGGAGGTGAAAAAGTGTGATAACCTGAAATTGAAAGATAAAAAGAGAAAGACAGAAATGCAAATAAGGACGAGTGAAAAATAAAAATGAGACAGAATGAGTAAATGGAATAAAGAGATAATGAAGTGAAAGAACAACACAAGATAACACACCAAAACAAACACACAGCAAAACCAACACCAAAGAAACACAAACAAATTAACACGCACCAAAACAAACACACAATCACTACTAACAACAAATTCCACACAGATACCAAAAAAAAAAGATAAAAAAAAAAATTAACCACAACCAAACAAACACGTACCCAACCCAAACAAACACGTCAAACAAACACACAACCACAGTAAACATAAAAAAACAAAAAAAAACAACAACCCAAGAACAATATTTCAACAGGCAGCAAATAATTATCTACCAACACAGGACAACGTTACGAATCAGAAAACAGCGATAAAACCAGATAATAAAAGGAAGGAAGGGACGAAAACCATCAAAAGCACACCACCAAAATCTACACATCATCTCTATTCCCCAGCAACGAACGTAGGAAACACGTAATAGATAAACAGGAGACAGGAAGAGAGAGAGAGAGAGAGACATAGAGAAAGGCAGAGAGAGAGAGATACCTTCCGCCAATGAGGTTTCTCCAATGTACCTTCTTGTTATATTAATGGAATTGCCAAACTGATTGTACATACAGTGTCGCTACGTGTCTCCTATCGTCTACACACCTTGTTATCATGCAAGGAGCGCAGGAAACGAGGGGAAAACGAGGGGAGGGGGTGGTTAGAGGGGGAGGGGAGCTATCACCCTTCCTTGGTGACGTGTAACATAAACAGATAGACATGATAACGTGCATGATAACACGTCAGGAAGTGCCTAACTGACAGCTCATTTTCGCAACTCCAATGATGTCGTTCCCGCCACAATGGACGCTTCCAACACACGTACACGCACACAAAACACGTACACGTACACACACGCACGTACATGGATGGGGATGAAGGTGTCAGAGCCATATCCGGTGGGTTGACGTGCCCGGAAATGTGGATGACACGTGGATGTATGGATGGATGACGGCGAAGTGGTGATTAGAGAGAGAGAGAGAGAGAGAGAGAGAGAGAGAGAGAGAGAGAGAGAGAGAGAGAGAGAGAGAGAGAGAGAGAGAGAGAGAGAAATGGTAGGGATGTAGGCAAACTAACAAACAGACATACACCTCATCAAACATACACAGACAGACACACACAGACACACACACAGAAAGGTAGACATACTTACAATAACAAAAGTAGACTCACAATAACGAGACGATCGCCGTTTTGAAATATAAATCAGCCATTTAGATTATGACGAAAATTGTGTAGAACCCTGACGAAGATGGAGGAGGAGGAGGAGGAGGAGGAGGAGGAGGAGGAGGAGGGGTACAAGATAACAACAATAACAACATGAAACATACACAAAATATAATGCAAACAAAAACAATAACATACACAATAAACAAAACAAAAGAAGTATCGCAAGAAACAAAAACACAAATAAAACACACACAATCAAACAGGAACAAACACCAATACATACAAACAAACAAACAAAACAAACAGACACAAACCATAATTCAAAACACCACTCACTCCCTCCTTCCTTCCTCCATCCCTTCCTTCCTTCCTATTAATCATCTAATCCCTTCCCTTCTATTACTCTTGCAACTATTACTCCAACTCAGACTACCACTACCACCACCACCACCACCACCACCACCACCACCACCACTATCCCTTCCCTTCCCTTGTCCTTTCTCAACACTCATAAAACAGGAGGTGAGGCCCAGGAGACTAGGACTCAACACCATCATTCCTTCATAAGCAGGGCATCACCTTTCTCCAGGTACACTTGGGCCTCTCTAACTGTACTCCTTAACTTGATTTGGGAGTCCGCGCCGCCCCGTTTCCCCTCGCCTGACCTGATGGTGTGAGTGTCTGGGTTGTAAAGTTGGTGATGAGACAGAGGAGGGTAGGGTGTTGTGTTTAAGTGTAAGGGGTGTAAGGGGTGTGGTGGTGGTGGTGGTGGTGATCTTGTTGAAAGCCTAGTATTGGATTATTATCATTCTCTCTCTCTCTCTCTCTCTCTCTCTCTCTCTCTCTCTCTCTCTCTCTCTCTCTCTCTCTCTCTCTCTCTCTCTCTCTTTCTCTTGTTTTCTGGTCCATTTAGTTAAGTCAAAGCTAAATGCGAGTGCATCCGCCTCCTCCGTTTTCTTTCAAATATTTACTTTACTCTTTTAATTTCTTTTTGTACAGAATGGTGGAGACAAATTGGTTGAAAAGTTTTCGGACTGGGAAGGACGACGCTTCAGAGATCTTATGAGTCGTAAGTATCTAGTAGTAGCAGTAGTAGTAGTAGTAGTAGTAGTAGTAGTAGTAGTAGTAGTAGTAGTAGTAGTAGTAGTAGTAGTAGTACAAACTAAATAAAAACAAATTAAACACTTTCCCTTCTTATAAATATATCCACATTGTCTATACCCCTCTCTCTCTCTCTTTCTCTCTCTCTCTTTCTCTCTGACTCATTCCTCCCACACCTTCCACTCATCCCTGCCAATCCCTACCCTTCCCCTTACAGCCCTGCCAACACATACCTTGCCCCTATACCCTCCACATGCCAAGTCAACCCCCTACCACCACACTCCCTGCCATCACTACCCTGCCACACCCCTAACACCCATTAACATAATCCTAAACTCCTGTTGAAGCCATTAAGTACCCAATTCTAGTCTTGAAATCTATTTTTTTCCCTATAAATGTTAAGTTTTCCCTTTACCTGTCCATTATTTCCCCTTGTCACCCCTTCAGTATCCCCTCCACATCCATTCAAACACCCATCACCTTTCTATCACCCTTCCAAACACATTCACCATCCCCTGCCACCCTGCCACCCCTTCAAAATACCCCTGTCACTATCACCCTTCAAATACCATTACCAAACACACCATACCCCCCCCCCCTCAGTCACCCCAAGCACCCCTGTCCTCCCCTGCCAACTGTTACCACCCCTGCCGTGTCTCTGCAGATTACAAGGACATCAAGAACAGTGAGGAGGAACTCCGTGATGCAGAATACCTGAGGATGGAGCTGGGCAGGTTAATTGGGGAGCAGTTCTTGCCCAATATAACTGATTTCCTGGGTATCTACGGCAGGGTAAGTGTCTGATGTAGGGAGAGGGAGAGTGAGGATGGAGGAAGGGGAAGGAAGGAGGAGGGAGGATGGGATGGTAAGGAAACGGAAGTAAGGAAAGGGTAATGTAATGAGGAAGAAAGAAAGGGATAGGGAGGTATGGGAAGGAGAATGATGAAGGTGAATGGCAGATAAAGGCAAAGTATATGATGTAAGAGAAACAGAGGGAATGGAAGTATGAGGAGGAGGAGGAAGAGAAGGAGGTAAATTCAGAAAATGAGGAGAGACTAATAAAGGAGAGACACACTAGAGAGACAGTAGGAGGGGAGAGGGAGGCACAGGGATCAAGAGGAACAGAGGAGAGAGAGTAGTAATGAGAGGGAGAGAGAGGCAGTAAGGGAGAGAACAAGGGTAGAGGATAATGCATTGAACGACAAGCACTCAGACAGTAAGGCCCATTCTGGGAGGTCTATCCCCAACCCCCCTCCCCTCAACCCCCCACCAATACCTTACCCTCCTCCCCAATACCCTCCCCCCCCCAACAATACCTTCCCCGAGCCTAGTAAGATGAAGTGCATCGATTCTGCTTCTATTGCCTTACCTGGTGAGGGCCAAGATGGGCTTTTAAATGTCTCACCTGAAATTAATTGCTCAGGTAAGGCTCGGGATGATGAAATTTAAGACGTCCTCACGGTAAAGGTAAAGAATAAAGAATAATTAATGTTCAACCATTCCATAATGAATTAAGTTGATATGTTTGGTTAGGTTAGGTTAGGTTAGGTTAGGTTAGGTTAGGTTATGGTAAGTTAGTTTAGGTTTGATGCAAGGTGGTTTATCTTCAATACACATTATACATACGAGAAAAAATATATATATAGAGAGAGATTACAACCAGCACATCCTCCACAGAACCTTAAGTAGGAAATAACCTTCACCACACTCAATTCCAATTCACTGTGACGGGGTGAAAAAAAAAGAATTCAGCTTGCAACACCAACGTCCCTACACAGCTCGATGGCATGGAATTCACTACATTAAATTTTTCATTAGAATTACCCAATATGACTTGATGTAATGTATGTAATGGGAAGAGTATTGTTGTATGGGGCACGGTATGGGTCCCGTGGGTAACATAAGCTATTTAGTGTGTCAAAATTCACCCCTTGAGACCAGTAGTGTTTTCATGACCCGGTGTGAGTGTGCGTGTGTGTGTGGAGGGTGGGGGGGGTCTGTGTGTGTGTTTGTGCGTGTGCGTGTGCGTGTCTTACTGAAATTCCACTTTTGTGACATCCGTGAACATAGAAATTTCAGTATATTTTTTTTTTAGCAGACCATTCGACGTAAATCCTTGACATTAAACATTACTTAACAAAACTTATCCTTGACGGTCACTGCATACGAAAAAATGAAAAGATAAAAATGGGACGCGATAAAAAAGGAAATAAAACGTAAGATAGATAATAGAAAAGAGAGAAATAGAAGAGAGAAAATGCAGCAGGAAAGGAAACGTAGCAAAGGAAGTAAAAGAGGAAGGTATGTGAGGAAAGAGGAAAGAGGAAAGAGGAAAGAGGAAAGAGAAAATCACAATATATAAACGTAGGAAGATACAAGGGGAAAGGAAAAAAAGGGGAAGAGGGGAAGTGTTTGCCGAGAGGGAGCGTGTGGGTGAGGGGAAAAGTAGAGGAAGGGGAAATAAAGGGGGAAGGAAAAGGAGAATTAAACGAAGGGAAAGGGAAGGAGGGAAGGAGAGAGGGGAGGAAAAGGAGATGAGTAGCAGTGTGGAGGTGGATAAATAAAAGAGTTAAGTAAAGGGGAGGAAAGATGAGGGGAACGGGAGATTAAGAGGATGAAGAGAGAAAGGGGAAAGAAAGGGTGTAGAGAGGAGAGGGACTGACAAGTAATCGAGTGTAAAAGGGGAAACATTATCATTATTAACATTATCATCATCATTATTATTATTATTTGTTTGCTTCAATTTTTTTCTCTCTCTCTCTTAAATGAATAAATAAACACACAAAAAGAGCGAGGACACACCACTGAGACACCTGACACGCAATCTGATGCACGCAAAACGTCTCTCACCCAAATTTAACTCTTTAATTAAGATCTACGTTTGAATTAGAGACGCCGAAACGCAGGACAGGACGAGGAGGAGGAGGAGGAGGAGGAGGAGGAGGAGGAGAGGAGGAGGAATGATGGGGGGGATGGGTTGAAAGCGCATCCATCTCCCGCCCATTCCTACCACGCCCTTCAAAGACTGTCCTAATGGGAATTTTAATTGGACAACCCACGAACGGCAACAGCAGTAGTAAGTCAGCAGGAATCAGCAGGAGTCAGCAGGCGAGGCGAGGCGAGGAGAGGTGTCACGTGTGTGTGTGTGTGTGTGTGTGTGTGTGTGTGTGTGTGTGTGTGTGTGTGTGTGTGTGTGTGTGTGTGTGTGTGTGTGTGTGTGTGTGTGTGTGTGTGTGTGTGTGTGTGTGTGTGTGTGTGTGTGTGTGTGTGTGTGTGTGTGCACGCTCCCCCTTCACCTCCCTCCCCCCCCTTCTACATACGTACGGAATGTCACGTCTCCTGTTCCTATAAGAGTCACGTTAAATATCTTTCTCCCTCGTACTATTTTCCAACTCTTGGCGCCGTCACTGAAATTAAATAAAACTATCATTAATTCCTTCCTCAGTTCTTAATATAGTTATAGTTAATTTGTTAGTTAGTTATTTAGTTAATGAGTAAAAGTTAATGCGTAAAAGACATAGGAGGCCACATGACGTGCCCTCAATACCTCAGTGATACCCTAATGTGGCACTAATACCCCTGAAAATACCCTGGTTGGTTCCTTACTGTACCAAGACTGGGGTGGAGCGAGGCAGGGCAGGGTGGGGTAGGGCAGGGCGGGGCAAGGTTGACGGGGGAGGAAGATGTCACCTTTCATTATTTACTCTAAAACAAGACGCCTTTGTACTGGCTTGTGCGTTTACCTTGTGCTCTGAAGATGATAAGAAAATGCAGTGTGTGATGGAGGTTTTGTGTGTGTCTGTGTGAAGAGAGAGAATGGGGGGGGGAGGGAGGGAGGGACATGGATATATATAGAAATAAAAAAATACATTCTAGTTTATAAGTATTTCTCCAACAACAAAATCCATCCCTACCTATCTATATAACCTTTGAACATACATAAGAATCAACAACAGAGAAGATAACACAGCCACACACACTAACCTCACACCATCATCATATCCTCCTTCTCAGATATTTTTTCCTCCTTTCTCCTCAGATATTAGTGAACCGTTTTTCCTTGATGGAGAACACACTACTCAACATCGGTTCTGCAGTGTACCTCGCAGCCTCTATCTTCGACCACGACTGTGCACCCAACTGTTACATCGCCTTCTCGGGCCGCTACGTGGAGATCAGAAGCCTGGTTGATATGCCATCGTTCGACTTCAGTAAGGTAGAGAAAGTGAATGCGAGAGAATGCGAGAGAATGAGAGAGGATGAGAGAGCATGAGGTAATGAAAGAAAGAGAGGGAGAGAATGAGTGTACAAAATAGGCAGTAAAGAAGAGAGAGATATAAGCAATACCACACAAACCAATGTATAGAACAACAACAACAACAACAACAACAACAATCAGCGCAATAATTCAAGCCTTCACATGAGAGACATAACGAGACGACATACTCAACCCACCTGTCATCCGTTCCCTCATCCATCCTAACAGCCGTCATCACCACTGCAACCACCACCACCTCCCTAACATTTCATCTCAACACACCTACACCGTCCCTAACCCACAACTAACCTTCTTCCTCATTCCTTACGCCCCTGTAACCTACCTCCCATTCCCCCAACCTTTACCAAACCCTGTAACCCTTCCCCAACCTTCCCCTCACCCATCCCTCTCCCCCCTCACCCACCCAGTTGCGTCTCGTCTCCGTAAATGGATTGCACATAAACGTCACCCAGACTAGTCGGATAGAACGGTTTCCCGCCGCTCTCAATCACCCTTGCATCGCGTGTCAGTACTTAGGCTCAGGTGATCAGAACCTACACACCTGAGCGGGGGGCATGATCAGGTGCCAATTGGATACGTAGGTGAGTCTCAATACCACCTTAATCCCCTTCCTCACCCCCCTCACACGCCCCCATGACCCGGTTTTTATTCTACCCTAACTGTTTTTGTTGTTGTTGTTATCTGTTTGTCATTAAGTGCTCGTTGCAGTACATAAAATAGAGATTAAAAACAAATGGCTTTTTTTTATTATTATATATGTCTCTCTCTTTATCTATTCGTTATACTGGTGCTGAGCGAGAGCCAATCACCTTGCACGCACTAGTCAGTATATATTTAGTGGAGAGTTGGCAACCATAGCGCCTCCAAAGCTGCCGACCGACCGACCAGCTAGCTATCTACCAGCCACCGACCGGCCCTCACTAGCCGCCCACGACCCGCCCACTCAACCCCGACACTACCTCAGCTCCACATAAATTTGTCACGTTCTTCGGCATTGATATATATATTTAGGTTTTTCTTTTTACTGCCATCCCTTGTCAAGATTAATTAGAGGCCGTGTGTCCCGCTGACGTGTGTGTGTGTGTGTGTGTGTGTGTGTGTGTGTGTGTGTGTGTGTGTGTGTGTGTGTGTGTATACGGGACGAGTTTTAATTAAATGCTAAATTACAACCTTATTGATCACACACACACACGCACACCCGCACACGCACACACACACACACACACACACACACACACACACACACCCACACACACACACACACACACACACACTTACATAACACAACAAGGCATGCCCATTACTTCTTCCTATGACACACCGCGAGATCAAAACTTCCAATAACCACTAATCTTACCAACTAAAGATCAAACATACATAGGATACAACAACAAAAAAATAACAATAAAAAAATACATAAAAATTCCTGAACCCAACATCAAAACCCATCTTTGATAACACTAAAAAAAAAACTTAACCAATTATACATTACTACCACGTATGATAAGTGTAAGGGAAGTATACATGTGACACTGGTATAAAAATAATCTTGCTGCGTGTATACATAACGATGCATTCCACAGAGGAGCAACAGCGGCGGCGGCGGCGGCGCCGACGGTAACAGTACTAAAATATTTGGGTAAAGTTTCTCTCTCATCTGCAATTCCGCGTTGACGAGGAAAAAACGTCGTGTCTTTTGTGGGTGACAGTCCCGGTTCCTCTCCCGCGCGGCGCTTGAAACATTTATAACACAGCCAACTGGAAGACATGTGTGTGTGTGTGTGTGTGTGTGTGTGTGTGTGTGTGGTGTGTGTGTGTGTGTGTGTGATGTGTGACGCACTGTCACCACACACACACACACACACACACACACACACACACACACACACACACACATCTTAATTAACACATCTTGGCTGCTTTCCCTCCTCTTTCATGATGCTTGTGGTGGTATGTGCGGTGGTGGAAGTGTCTTTCCTCTATTCTTTTCTCACACTTTTTTCCTCTCTATACTACCTCTCCCTCCCTTGCATCCCCCTCCCCCCTTCCCACCACTGCTACTACACGTCTCCTCACCTCACCTCTCCCTGCATCCCTCTCTCACTTCACCTCTCCCTGCATCCCTCTCCCATCTCACCTCTCCCTGCATCCTTCTCCCATCTCACCTCTCCCTGCATCTCTCTCCCTGGCAGTGTCGCATCTCCTACATAGACCCAGTGAGAACTACAGCAGCGCGTCGTCAGGATATATACAGCAAGTGGTGGTTCTTCTGCGAGTGCAAGACGTGCCTTAACGAGGACAGGAAGAGGTTCGAGAATTCCATCGTGTGTGGTGAGTCTCCAGGAAGAGGAGGAGAAGGAGGAGGAGGTGGAGGTGGGAAAGGAGGTGGAGAAGGAGGAGGTGGGGAAGGAGGAGGTGGAGAAGCTACGCAAGTCAAAGAGGAAGGAAGAGGAGGAGGAGGAGGAGGAGGAGGAGGGGAGGAGGAGGGGAGGAGGAGGAGGAGGTATAGTGATATAGTTGAAGGAGGTAGAGGTGATGATACATGAGTCGTATCCTGCTCTTCCCCTTCAGAGGATCCCGAGTGCAGGGCGCCTGTCAGCCTGCCAGATATAGACGCGCCCATCGAGGCAGCACTCCGGAAGAAACAGCAACAGCGGCACCAGAATGCGATGATGAATGGGAATGAGAAGGAAGAAGAGAAGAAGGAGAAGGAGAAGAAAGAGGAAAAAGCATCAGAGCAGAAGGGAGGCAAGGAGAAGAAGACATCAGTGCAGCAGGACGAGGAAGGAGGAGGAAGGAGAGAGAGGAGAGAAGAGGATGATGAGGCGAAGGAGGGAAGGGAAGCAGGGCAGGATGATGGAGGAGAGTCGAGGGAGGCGGCGTGTAGCGTGTGTGGACGTGAGGTGAGTGAGGGAAGGAGGAAGGAGTACTGGGACACCGCAGCCTTCACCAGGGAGAAGCTGAGGACCATGACGGAGGAGGACCCACGTATCCTTTTGTACGCACACACACACACACACACACACGACACACACCACACACACACACACACACACACACACACACACACACACACACACACACACACACACACACACACACACACACACACACACACACAGAATAATAATAAATAAATAGAATGGAAACAAGTGAAAGCAAGCAAGCATAAAATCACACCAAAAAAAATAGACAAAAAAAAAACAAGAATTACCGAACATAACAAAACAAAACAAAATAGAATAAAATAGTGTACAGTCAGATAGAATCACCATCACACACACCCATCACTATAACAACCATTCCTTAACCATCACCTAACAGCCATGGAGGACTGTTTGGAGATGATGGAGAGACAAGCAGGTCTGTTCTCCCACCTAAATGCTTGGCGGGTGAGGACGCTCGACTTCTCCTTCAACGGTGCAATGTTTAAAGGGTGCTGGAGCCTTGCCTTGAAGTACGGCGAGGAGAACCAAGACGGGATGAGGTAAGGGAAGAGTAAGGGTTAAAGGGGAGTGAGGGAAGGGTAAGGGGAGTGAGGAAAGATCAAAGGGAAGGTTAAAGGGAAGGTGAAGAAAGATTAAAGGGAGGTTAGGCGGAGTGAGGGAAAGGAAAGGTTAAGGGAAGTGAGAGAAGAGTAAAGGGAAGGTTAAGGGGAGGGTTTAAGGGAGTGAGGGAAGGGTTAAAGGGAAGGTAAAAGGGGAGTGAGGGAATGATAGGTGTATTGATGAGGTATGTGTTATGAGTAATGAGGGATAAATATAGGTATGGACTAGTGAGTCAGGCATGAGAGGTATTAATGAGAGAGTGAGAGAGAGGGAGAGAGAGAATGACATATAATAATGTATGAGGAGGATGATAGAGAGTGAGAGAGGATGGAAGGGAAGAGAGTGAGGATGAAGTAAGCTTGGCACACACTCTCTCTCTCTCTCTCTCTCTTTCTCTCTTTTTTCTCTTTAATAACAATAATAACAATGATAATACTAATAATAATGATAGTTTACATCTCTATTTATAGCAATGATATTTCAGTTAATAAAGAGAAATAAGTTTAAGTGATTGAAAACTAATAAAAAAATCAAAGTAAAAAATAGAAATGATATAAATAGAAATAAATATATATCCAGGATTTAAACTCGACTCGGTTTTATCGTCAAACGTGACGCAGAAAGTTAAAAGCACGTGCACCTTTTTTTTAGCTTTTATCTGACGAATGAAGGAATGAAGGAATGAATGAAGGAATGAAGGAATGAAAGAATGAAGGAATGAAGGAATGAAGGAATGAAGGAATGAAAGAATGAAGGATAAGTAAGATAAAAGGAATAAAAACGTGAAGGAGAGAACACACAATGAGGATAATGACAATAATAATAATAATAATAATAATAATAATAATAATAATAATAATAATAATAATAATAATGATAATGACAATAACGATAGAAAAAAATAAATAAATAAAAAAATATATCTTTAACTATGCATTTAAAGTTTACAATAGAATAAAAATTAGTCACTTAAAAAATTTCGAGGTAAACAAGGGGGGGGAGAGGGGGGCGGAAGGGGGGGGGCGGGTTTGAGTATTAATAAATTTACATAAAAAATAACACCAAACACCTTGTCACTACCACTTCATTCTGAGCTTTAATTGGACAGAGAGAGAGAGAGAGAGAGAGAGAGTGTGTGTGTGTGAGGGACACACACACACACACACACACACACACACACCCACACACACATTGAAAGCACTCGCAACAACATAAAAAATAAAAAAATAATAATAATTACTTTGTAGCCATCAGTCACGTTACTAATTAGAGATGAAATTCACCATAATTCAATTTGCAGCTTATGTTCCGTCGGCATTAACTGGATAATAAAAACGCTGGCGACAGGCGGACAAGGCCGTTATGCACACTGGCTCTCATTATGGTTCTCAATAATTAGGTTTGGAAATGACAAGCGACTGACTTCATGCTCCAGTTGCACAGCCATGGGAGGGGCGGGGCAGGGAAGGGGTGGGGTGAGGGAAGGGGTGAGGGAAGGGGTGAGGGAAGGGGTGAGGGAGGGGGTGAGGAAGAGGCGGGGTGAGGGAGGGGTGAGGAATGGGTGGGGTCGAGTGTTAGGGAAGGAAGATGGGATGGGAATATGAGAGGAAGGGCTAGAAGTGATGGAAAGGAAGGGGTATGGATGAGAGGGAATAGGTACAATAATAATAATAATAATAATAATAATAATACACTAACATTTAAAGGGACGACCTGCCCTACATTATGTTTATTCTCTCATCTCTCTCATATCTCTCATCTCTCTCTCTCTCTCTCTCTCTCTCTCTCTCTCTCTCTCTCTCTCTCTCTCTCTCTCTCAGCGCATCCTTCCGCATAAATTTCGATACATCCAACGCTCAATTCCAGCTGATTTATGTGTGTTGTTCCCTCCCTCTTCACCCTCCCTTCCCCTTCCCATTTCCTCTTACCCTCCCCCTTATCCTCTCTCCATTTTCCCCCTCTCCCCTCCCCTACACTCCCTCTCCATTCCCTCTCTCCCCTCCCTCCCATTTCCTCTTATCTCCTCCTCCTCCTCTTCTCTTTTACCCTTATTTTCTTCTCTCCCTTTCCCTTTATTTTCACTGTTATATCTGTTCTCTTTTACTTCTATCTTCCCTCTCTCGCTTTTACTCCTTTACTCCTATTATCCTATTCCCTTATATTATTTTCCCCTCCTTTCGCCCTTTTTTTCTCATCTCCTATCCTATTCATCTCCATTCTCTCACGTACACGCCCTCCTTCACTACCATCATTATCCTATCATCTCACTCCTATCACTCTCCTTTTCCTTGTTTTTTCAGATTTTACTACACCACCAAGAATCCAGTGTACAGTCTCTTCCTCTTTAAGCTTGGCAAGGCTAAGATATACTTCAAAGAATTCAGGGAAGGCGTTAGGATCCTAGAAGAGGCTGAGGCGGTGCTTAGTATCGCCCTCGGGTCCTCCCACCCAATAGTTAAGGATATTCAACTTGTGAATCTCATGGCTAACGAGGACACTGAAATCTGCTTGGAGAGACGCATCGCAAAGGCCAAGAAACGAGAGCAGGAGAGGCTGTCGCAGAGAGTACAAGAAGCTGATAATCATACGCCTCATAAAACATTTCCTTGGATTAGCAGTGAGAATAACAAGATAATTACGTCTGCCCTAAACTACTCGCCCAGTGCTTAAAGAGACTGTGACTGTTAGGTTATTGAGGTTATGGGAAAGATGTTAAGATTATTGACAAGATGATAAAGGGAATAGAGGTATAAGAACGTTGGAAGTGGGGAAATACAAGGAAAGTGTGGGAAGGTAAGGTAAGGTAAGGTAAAGTGAGGTGAATGAAAAATTAGGAAACCAAGGGTGAAGGAAGGTAGGGAAAGTTAGGAAAGTGAGGAAATAAAAAAAATAAAAAGACGTAAGGTATATGGAAAAGAGGGGAATGGATGAGGGGAAAAGAGAGGGGAATGTAGTGTGAGGGGGAATAGAGGTAGAAGCACATTCATCTCTGTTACATGTCCGACACTTCACTGTTATTGAGTTAAAGTGCTTCTGTTTATTACTAGCAAAACTTTCCTCTCCTTTTTTTTCCCCTTTTTTTTCCCCCTTTTTTTTCCCCTCCACACCTTTCCTTTCTTTCCTCTCCTCCTCTCTCTCTCTCTTTCTCTCTCCTTTCCTCCTTTCATCCATTACATCAACATTATTTTTGTACTCTCATTCACTCACGGGGAAGAAAACTGATAATGATAATAATAATAATAATAATAATAACAATGATAATGATAATAATAATAGACACTGACTACCCTTATTATAGCGTTACATGTACAAAGGTAAGTAGCATGAAGGAGCCACGAGAGATGAAGAAGCACATAGCAGGTAAATTAACACAATATCTACTTCACTATCAACATATCAAGCATAGGTAGGTGACACTCCACTGTTAAAAAAAATGAATAAATAAATAAATTAATAAATAAATACACACACTTAAGTACCATTATTCATACACTTTATACATACCACTGTAAACACTCCATAAGGTCCAGTGCAAACAATCCAAGGGTGGTACCGTTGTAAATATTCATACGGTGCTATACTGTAAACACGAGTCACATTGTAGAGACTTCCGCTGTACCACTGTAAACATTCAGAAAGTACCAGTGTAAACAAACAGATAATGGTGCCACTGACCGACCCTGACACCCACGGACCAGAAATATAAGGTAAACACACGGATAAAATAAGTAAATAGATAAATAAATAAATAAATATATAGAAAAATTAATTGATAAAGAAAAAGAAGCTTGATAAATAGTAAACCTGTCACGTTT
>JAPQNM010000042.1:10509605-10544605 GCA_029783475.1 Metacarcinus magister
AAGATAAAAAGACGAATGGAGAAGAGGAAAGGAAAATAAGTGAGGGAATGAATAAAGGAGACGGAGGGAACAAATATTTTAGAGTGAAGTAGCTACTCTAGAGGACAAAGGAAACAATGAAGCAGGAGGAAAAGTAGGGCAGATAACAGACTTATCTCCTGCCGCGGTGATGATGCAGGAACGCTATCTGATAACGGCGACCTAGGTTCACTAATTGATTGATGGATTGTTATCATCAAGTGTTTGGCGCCACAACAATGGAATCATACAGCGTCATGTAAAAATAAATAAAAATAAGTTTTTATCAACAACAACAAAATAAAGTAACAAAACAAAAACGATATTACAATAAAAAACATAATACAGTAAATAGTCAAATAGGTATTGAATTAAAGCTTATAGAGAAGAGACTAACCTTCCTCTCATATCCCAAGGAGAAACACATCTCCTTCAGCATCAGAGAGAGACAGATTTCAGTCTTTACACTAACACTAGGATAAACAAACAAATATTTACTCCACACAAACAAAAAAAAACAAAAAATTAATAGATAAATAAATAAAAATATTTCCTCCATCCAAGTCACCGCCGCGCCTCTCACCTCGCCAACTGATCTTCGCTTAAATCCATTTGCAAGAAATCTCTGAGATGCCTCAACTCCCCCATCATATCACTCTTCATATCCTCATAAAACATGATATGAAGGTTAGGGTGACCGCGCCGCCTCCACGCCTGCTCTAAATAGCCCCAGTACGGCCCGCACAGCACCTCCCCGCCCATGAAGAGATCAGCGACGTCCACAAGTCCCTTCTTCATGTTACCAATGAGGCAGAAGAAGTTGTAGAAGGAGAGACACACGTCCTTCGGGTTCCGAGCGATGAACAAAACCTGAGAGGGAAATATCGAAGAAATGGTCGGTGGTAAATTTCAAGAAGGTCGTGGGAGTGCTATAACCTGTAGAAAAAAGGGAAAAAAAGGTGGAAGATTCTGTTTAAATGTATGAAATAATTGGTAATGTTGCGTGATAATATTTTCCGCTTTAAGATATCCCAGCCTCACCTTGCACGTGTCTAGGAGGCTCGGGTTGAGGAGAGCAAAGGGAAGGTGTGTAGCTAAGAGCCTTAGGGAACCTCGATGGGCGGCAGCCAGTTGCATTACCACCCCGTCCTCCACCACTCCACCGGGACACTCCTTCAGGAACCTTTCAGAGTGGAGGGAGTTATCACCCAGTAGATTAGGATGAAGGTAGTCCTGTAGGAGTGGATGAAGGTGAGATGGTAGACTAATTCAATTCAAACTTCTGTTTAATTACACTGTGGAGAGACAAAACTTATATCACTTTATTAAACTCATCATACTTTCCTCCTCTATTATAACAGAAACAAAACACACCAAGGCAGAGTAGCACTAGAGGACAACCACACCCCCACACAACCACACAAGCACCAGTGACCTCCTGCTTCCACACTTACACGGTCGATGTAGTAGATCCTGTTGTGTATGTGGTTGGCGTGTGCGAGGTGGAGGCGTCCTTGGTTCTTCATGGCCCACAGGATCTCCATGCCCCACGTGGTGCCGCTCTTCGGGTACGTCATCAGCAGGGTGTCGTCACTCTGGAACTGGAAGGTGTAGTAGGTGTGGGCCAATTTGCGGTACCTGAAGGTGAAAAGAATGGAGCGTTGACGTTTTACTTATTTTTTGCATAAATTCATATTTCTCTTCTTGCTCCTCTTTATCTTGACTCACCCCTCGTGCAGCATCACGCCGCCCGGCACCACCTTCACCATCCTGCCCTCCCTAGCAAGGTCTCGCGACCGCTGCCGACACACCGCCTCGTCCATGTCCTCGAGTGTGAAAGGTAGCGTGTGTTCGGCCATGTCCTGCCTTACTTGGCGCCTAACTCACGTCTGAAGTAATTATTATACGAAAGAACACTCAATCATCCGTGTTTACAAAAGTACAATGAAGAAGGACATATAATGGAAATAATGATAATGGTACTTAACTAAATCTGTAGGGCGGAGGCCGGGATGATATAACACGTGGCGGCTGGACAGGCCACGCGGTGAGATGGGCGGTGAAGATGGGCGGGCGCTGGATGGGCGGGCGCTGGATGGTGGAGGATGGCGAGCTGGGATGATGTGGAAAACTCCGGGCGAAGGCAACCGGGCAGCAGAGTCGAATGGAAGGGTGGACGAAGGGCAGGACGAGGATGGAGGTTGACTTGATTCTTTTGACGTCGAGACGGGCAGGAAACGGTAGAGCAGGCACCATGTACGGCGAGGAACCTTGTGCTGGTAGACTCACTTGAACGGAGACTACTGCAGAAGGGGCGGCGAAGGGTCGTAATTTCAGAGACGCAGACGAGGAATGCCAGGGGCGAGGTGGGCGACTGTGTGGCTCTGGGTGGGCGCTGGGTGTGGGCGCACGAGGTGGTCCGGTGTGGGTGGGCGGGTGGGCGGTTGGTGATGGGCGGTGAAGGCGAGCTTTTGATCTCGGGAGAACCTGGATTCTTTTTCGTCGCTTGGAAGGACGAAACACCGCTGCCAGCAGTATATTAGAGTCTTCTTTGATGATTGTTTTCTCCAATACAAGGCAGGAATGGTAAGACAAGGTTGAGTTTCTTATGTCTTATTTGTTGATACAGACTGATTGATATGATGAAGCCGAGAGAGGTTTGAGTTGAAGTCGTGACTGAGAGGACCGAATGACTGATCTCGCCAGAGTCTGAAGGTGATCTGATTTGGATCTGATAGCCGCCTGGCTGGGTCGAGGGATGAAGGATAAGGAACTGCCATCCCGACTTGAGAGATTCCTTAGGAGTCAAGAAGGATAAGGAGTGATAGTCACAGCACTCGTGAACACCTGCGAATAGGACTCTAGGGAGTTTTGAGAAAACATGAACCTGTTAATCCGATAATTGGAAGGGTCGCCATCTCCTGGGATTAAGACTAGGCCAGGTGCGGGGATGTATCAACTTTCTCTCTCTCTCTCTCTCGGTTACCTGATACAGAGGGATTATGGATACTATTTATAGATAGAATGATACACCGTGAAGCTCAGATGCCAGGGTGAGGGGTCGTGAAGCTGATGAAAAGCGATGATTTGCATCTGTAGTTCCATCAGCATAGAGCGACCATGATGCCTGGGAGTGTAAGAAGACGACACGGCAGTGGAAGAGGGCGTCTGCTGGAGGTGTAGTAGGTGTGGGCCAATTTGCGGTACCTGAAGGTGAAAAGAATGGAGCGTTGACGTTTTACTTATTTTTTGCATAAATTCATATTTCTCTTCTTGCTCCTCTTTATCTTGACTCACCCCTCGTGCAGCATCACGCCGCCCGGCACCACCTTCACCATCCTGCCCTCCCTAGCAAGGTCTCGCGACCGCTGCCGACACACCGCCTCGTCCATGTCCTCGAGGGTGAAAGGTAGCGTGTGTTCGGCCATGTCCTGCCTTACTTGGCGCCTAACTCACGTCTGAAGTAATTATTATACGAAAGAACACTCAATCATCCGTGTTTACTAATTACTTTAATTATATTTATAATTATATCTATATAGTATTTTATGCTTATAATTATATTAAATTACATATAAAGATAATAAAAACAATGCGTATTATTTGTACCAGCACTAACAACAGTATTATCATCATCATTACTATTCGCATCATAAGTAGTAGTAATAGTAGTAGTAGTAGTGTAACATTGGTAGCTTGTGAGTGTTTGTAGCTAGTTGGTCCACTGGAGAATGAGAAAACTCAGATCCAGTTAAGGTTATTTATTTTATCAAAAATACAGACTAAGTAACAATTGCTGAAGAGTTGTGGTATATGGTATTTTGAATATGCGCACTGTTTGATGACAGTGCGCACCAAGTTGATATGTGTGCGCTGAGTTTGCAGCGCAACTAAATAAATAATAATATAATAAAAAGAAAAACATAAATAAAGATGTATATTGAATACAATTAATAATGAAAAATATAATAAAAAATAAAGTTATAATAGTATGTGGTGGAGCAACACATTCTCACCAGAGCTGTTAACCGCACGTTCTCTATGGTGTGTTGGGGAGACTGTTACAGTAGTAGTAGTAGTAGTAGTAGTTAGTAGTAGTTAGTAGTAGTTAGTAGTAGTAGTAGTAGTAGTTAGTAGTAGTAGTAGTAGTAGTAGTAGTAGTAGTAGTAGTAGTAGTAGTAGTAGTAGTAGTAGTAGTAGTAGCAGCAGTAGAAGTATACTTGTAGTTGTAGTAACAAGCATGATAACGAGCTTGGTGTTCCAGTTCCAAGTACTTGCGCGGTCAGATAGCGTTCCTCGGCACACTGGCTTAAGATCCAGATAACAACTTACTGAGTCGCCTTAACCTTGCACCGTTAAATTATAAAAGTGACTCCCCTCCACCCGGGTTGGCGGGAGAAAATGTTCACCGGTTTTCCCAGCCATGCAATTAAGACCAAAGTGATAAAAGATTACACGTGGATTAAAATGTCATGAAAATGCAAATTAGATTATCTGAACTATATTATGAAAACACTAATTTAATTCGTTAGCAGGAACGTCATCCTCCTTTCACTGCTTGAATTAAAAAAGGAAACTTAAACCTAAAGGAATTATCATCTGTTTAGGTGTCCACATGCCCTCTAAATCCCGTCCAGTCACGCCCACAAGGCCACGCTGGCAGGGAGTGTGTCTTTGCAACGGTGACTTGCATGTAGTGTATGTACGTGCACGGCAGGGAGGAGTAAGTGTCTGTTTTCCACGCAATGGTAACAATAAAAAAAAAACAGTTTCACGCCTCCTTGCAGCATTTATTGTGTTCCTGTAATACTACTGTTATGGCACTGGGTTATAAGAACACTGTTACGTTTTTACTCAAATTTCATTAATAATAATCAAAACTTCATTAGCGCATTAATTCATCGACAATCACTTCCATACCGACCACGCTTCCTTCCCTATGTAAATCCCACACTGAGTTGTGCTAAAATTTCAACCGAAAACAGACATTCATAACTTAACCTAACCTATTCTCCTTTACTTTACAACCTAACCTATTATCCTCTACTTTATAACCTAACCTATTATCCTCTACTTTATAACCTAACCTATTATCCTCTACTTTATAACCTAACCTATTCTCCTTTACTTTACAACCTAACCTATTCTCCTTTACTTTATAACCTAACCTATTCTCCTCTACTTTATAGGTATGTAAAGGTTTTTGATAACAAATGGAACTAAAAGGACCAATAATAATATCAGGAAAAGCTATAAGAATTTTATTCTTATTTACTACCTTGAAGGTTGGGGATAAGAATTTGTTATTTGCTAAAAAAAATTGCTTTGTTAAGTTCCGTTGGGGAGGTCCCCCAGCTCCCAAGCCTGCGTTACCAAAGGTTCCAATCTCTGGTATGGTTTCAAACAAACAACACCGCGAAAGACGACTGTGAAATTGGATTTGCTGATGGTGGTGGAGATCGCTGCTCATTGGTTACGATCTGAACAATACGAAGCGACTGTGAAATTAGCCCTGACTGACGACGCACGCAGACCTTGAAGGAGACACTGAAGGGCGTGTGGGGACTCATTCCTTATCATGGTGTTGCTGCCTCTACTTTAGTACTGGTGTGGTGATATGAAGCACTTCCGACCACACTTAAAACGAATCATTACACACTCACACTCACACTTACAAGGAATCATTACAGACACGATCCCTATGTAACCAATGA
This sequence comes from Metacarcinus magister, assembly GCA_029783475.1. Classification (NCBI taxonomy): domain Eukaryota; kingdom Metazoa; phylum Arthropoda; class Malacostraca; order Decapoda; family Cancridae; genus Metacarcinus; species Metacarcinus magister. The sequence goes on from JAPQNM010000042.1 coordinate 10,515,338, forward strand.
GCTGAATAAATTTAACACCTACATAATATACAACAACAATCATAAGTTTAATACATCTCACTGACCTTATGTGTGGGTGGAGTGAAGCCCCTCTCGCCTCGCAGTCCCGTCAACTAAAACAGACAGTCACTGGAAGATAGAATGCATTATTAAGATTGGCATCTTCAGGCATGTGTGGGTGTGGCTATAAGACTGATTCCACATAACTTGATAAGCGTCTCCTCAACCTTGCTGCCACTAACATAAATTCATCGAGACACCTTTTGCAACATCTCCACCCCTCACCCCTCACCTCTCACCCTTCCCCCCTCACCACTGCAAGACGAAGGTTCAGCTGTCAGTGCTTCCTTCCTTCCTGACTGACAGTACTGAGCTGGTAAACCTTCATCGCATACCTCACAGTTTTCCATTGTTTCTGGTGATTTATTTTCCCCTTTAATAATTTGTTTGCTTTGTGAGTGAGTGGGTTAATGTGTGTGAGAGTAAGTGTGAGAGAGAGTGTGAGTGTGTGTGAGAGAGAGAGAGAGAGAGAGAGAGAGAGAGAGAGAGAGAGAGAGAGAGAGAGAGAGAGAGAAAGAGAGGGAGAGAGAGAGAGAGAGAGAGAGAGAGAGAGAGAGAGAGAGAGGGAGAGAGGGAGAGAGGGAGGGAGGGAGGGAGAGGGAGAGAGAGAGAGGGAGAGAGGGAGAGGGAGGGAGGGAGGGAGAGGGAGAGAGAGAGAGAGAGAGAGAGAGAGAGAGAGAGAGAGAGAGAGAGAGAGAGAGAGAGAGAGAGAGAGAGAGAGAGAGAATCATGTGACTACATTGATTATCACGGGCATTGTTATCCTGATGACAGACAGACAGACAGACAGACAGACAGACAGACACAGACACAGACACAGACACAGACACAGACACAGACACAGACACACAGACACACAGACACACAGACGCACACACGCGCACACACACGCACGCACGCACGCACGCACGCACACACGCACACACGCACACACGCACACACACACACACACACACACACACACACACACACACACACACACAGCAGATAGTGTCTCCTGGTACCGATACGCCCACAACCACAATCACAATCACAGCTCAAGTTGACATTTCGTTCCAGCATCAAGTATCAATTTTTTTTTTCAAACATAACCTCCACTACAATTTACGCAATACAATAATCACAGGTAACGCACAGGTAACTACATCAATTATCTATACACGGGTGACGACCAATGAATACTCGAATAAGAAGTTATTTGTAGGTAAAGATGATCCGTGATTGGTGAACAGTGGATCAACATGTGGTGACAGCGAGGGAGGTGATGCCGTGGTATCGAGATAGGGAGGATGACAACGGGTTGACACTCCCACCTCTGCTCCCGCCGAGACCACCGCCAACAACAACAGAGCACCAGTAGTAGTAACAAGATATTATGTCAGGTAAGGTTGCTGATCTTGTTTATAGGAATCTGATTTATATTCGTTAATTAGATTAATTAGGTTAGGTTAGGTGTTCCTCATAAATATGCAGAAATGTTTTGAATTTATATGGGGATCTTAATTTTTTCTCATTCCACAGGCTACGGACAGTACCCACCCGGCCAGTACCCACCCGGCCAGTACCCACCCGGCCAGTACCCACCTCAACAGTACCCGGCCGGCCAGTACCCACCTCCACAGTACTACCCACCTCAAGGGGTTGGCATTATATATTTTTTTCAATCTAGCTTATATTCAGAGACGAGAGCTCAATAACAATACCAGCAACAACAACAACAACAACAACAACAACAACAACAACAACAACAACAACAACAACAACAACAACAACAAACAACAATAACAACATAATCATAATCATCATCAATGCATTGGGCAATTATTTTCCCCTTTTCATATGTAAGCTTCGGTCAACCATGATTTACATAATCATAAACCCCTTCATACAAGTTGTAAAGGTTCACTCAACTTGCACACGTCCACACACAAACACACATACAAAGTTGTTTTAATTATCTAATGAAAACACATTCAACGAGTTAATTTTATGTACACGACTGTTTGGACTTAGCAGCGGAAGAGTGAATGTATATACGGACTCAACGACAAGTGTTTCCTCACTCAATAAGCCTCTCTAATGACTCTCTCCCTCCTGGCACTCTTCGTTCACCTTCCCTCCAATAAGTTTCGTCTACTAATCATTTACTATACGTGATAAAATAAACTCAACAGCTTTACCTCTATCTCTCTCGTCAATACCGATAACCTCCGCGGATATTGTAAGGAGACGAGCGTGCGTGTTTCATAAATCTGCTTCAACATCGAACTACACAGAGAAGCGTGTTGGATTGCAGTTTCCGGGAATATTTTTTCAAGTCGATCCTTGTGCCTCAGGTTGTACAAGGCGCTGCAGCCGCGACACTGCCGTTACATCACGCGAACACAGTCGATTTGCACCTCTGTAAGGAATTGACATCAAGCATTGCATTCGCCTTGTTCTTGGTGGTAGTGGTGACAGGGTGTTACAAGTGTAGTAATAGTGTTAGGCTGGTGTTACAGAGCTTTAAAACGTTGATATTTTTGTTAAGGTATAACTCGGTGTAACCCAACAGGCTTTTTTTTCTTTGCTTTTTTTGGTGTTAGAGCGACCGAAAGTTTGTTTGCAGCCGAGGAGAGGGTGAGTGAGTGAGCTCCCTTCACTTGGATAGGTCCTCAGCTCAGTTTTGTATGTGTCAGTGAATCCTTAATACTACCACTATCACTACTACTATTTCTACTACTATCACTACTACACCACTACTAACTACACGGGATAGCACGGAATAGCACCAGGTTGTTATGGGGGAGTTGTGAGTACGTGAAAGAGTGAAGCAACGCAGTGATGACCGACTTTTTTTTTAAGCTTTGGTGTTAAATGGATTGGTGTTGACACAAGAGAAATTAAACCTGGCCATTCATCCTCGTCTCTGGTGATGAACGAACAGGCAAAGATGAGTGATGGACGGTGTTGATTGGTGTAGGATTTTTTATTTTATTTCTCTTTTGTTTTTCAGCCGAATGTTGAGATTGTGGTGAAGGAGAAGCGTCAAGCGCCTCCCCCCCCTGTAGTGGTGGTGAAGGAGAAGGTGATCGTGGAGCAGGTGAGTGAGTCGTGTTCTTTCACTCCTTCGTCTCATTAGTTAATTCTTACACCATTTTTTCTTTCTTTCTGTATTGAAATATTAACCTAAATATTGATCGAACAAGTTTTTGACATTTTACTGTTAGAAAAGATGCATAGAAACTGTTGTAAAGCTTAACAAGTTTCATTTTATGTTTTCATTACTTTTCCAATTACTCTCATACTTTTAGAGAAAAAACTGTTATGCGATACACAAATGTCATATTTTCAATTTCTTAAAATTCCATTTGCCCTTTACCCTTTCACTTCTGGAACCTACACGACTAACATAAACGTGGCGTCGCTCATATAAGTATTAAACAATAATAATTCATAACTATGAATCAATTATAAGATGATTTCTTGAGGGAAATAAGAAATAACAGCAGCTCCTTCCTAATATTGTCCCCTCCTCCTCTACTTCCTCCTCTGCAGCGCCGCGGGCCGGGACTACTGGGAGCAGCAGCAATAGGAGTGGGGTTGGGCCTTGCAACTGAGGCGGCCATCGAGGGCAGTCACCACCACCACCACCACGGCCACGGCCATCACCACCACCATGGTCATCACGGTCATCACCACCATCACGGTCATCACCATCACCACTAAGTGAAGAATGTTCTACCTTGCCACATCCACATTGATTCCACACACTGTACCCACATCAAACAATGAAATTTATAATGACAAGAGCGATAATTATAATAGCAACAACCACAATAGAGTGAATGAAAGATTACATCACTAACGAGGTGAAGGCATCACCACCACCACCACTACCACTAGCAGCAGCAGCAGCAGCAGGTAGGGCGTGGCACTGCTCGAGGCACCGTGTCACCATTGCAATTGTTAACATCCACCTTGTAGCCACCCTGTAGCCACTCTGCCACCCTGCCACCCTGCGCGCACTAAATCCTCGCAGACTTTGTAGCATTGTGAGCTTGTGAGTGTTTGTAGCTAGTTGGTCCACTGGATAATGAGAAAACTCAGATCCAGTTAAGGTTATTTTATTGACAAAATATAGACTATATATATAAAGTAAAGATTTGAGAAACAAATATCATAAATTGTATATGCGCACTGTGTTGGTGGTGTGCGCTGAAATGCAGCGCAATATAATATACAATAATATAATAAAAAGAAAAACATAAATAAAGTTACACAAAATTATACATGAAATAATGAAAAATATAATAAAAATAAAGTTATAATATTATGGGCTTTGTGACACGTTCTCAGGGAACGGGTATCTCGCGTTCTCTATGGTGTGTAGGGGAGACTGCTACAACTTGACCCTCACCTCGAACCCCTTTACCACCGCCACTCCTAGTGCGCATTATTCGCCTGACTGTGTGGTGTAGCATGAAAGTATGAGGTTTAAGTAAAACTTGTATAGAATACAAGAGAAAGAGCAGAAAACGCACGTTAATTTGTGTTATAGTATATTGACAATGACATGTAAATAAATAAAATAAAAATAAAAAAAATATAAAACATTTTATGAAAGATAATTAAACTGTACAACTGTTATTATGAATATTTGTTCTATGACTCATAATTACGCAGTAAAATAAAACTTTAAATTTGTATAAAAGCATGAATTTTCTCCTTATGTTCTCGAAAGCTATTAGAGATATTGGAAATATCATTGCAGCATCTGATAGATCTAATAAAACTGTACAACTGTAATCATGAATATTAGTTCTATGACTATAGGTATTCAACAAGCCGCGTGTTGGCGGTTCCGACTCTAGGTATTTATCACGCCCGCTCTACATGATTCCCTGCGGAACTGTTTCCCGCGGATCCGCGGTTCTGTGAATATTCACGGTTCTGGTTCCTGCCCACCACTACAAGATGAACGTATGGAGGACAATAATAAATTTTTTTAAAATAAATAAAAAAAGTAAAGGAGACCATCTTCTGAGTGTCCTTTGCGTCCCAATAATGTCGCGCGATGTGTAGAGGAGGAGGAGGAGGAGGAGGAGGAGGTCAACGACGATCACAATAGGACGACGAGACACTGCAAATGGCGGCGTCACTGTACTAGTGCCTTTTAATTGGTGCTGTGAGGCTCGCTGTTGCTCATTCATCGACTCTTTCCGGGTTATGGACAATATTTTCGCACATTTCGTTCCAATGGATCTGTTCTGTCAAAAAAAAAAAGCTGAACTACGCAGGAAACGATATTCTCCCATTCAATAACAGTTGAAGAGACCACAGCAACAACATTATTATTATTATTATTATTAGTAGTAGTAGTAGTAGTAGTAGCAGTAGTAGCAGTAGCAGCAGCAGCAGCAGCAGCAGCAGCAGCAGCAGCAGCAGCAGTAGTAGCAGTAGTAGTAGTAGTAGTAGTAGTAGTAGTAGTAGAAGAAATAGCAGTAGTAGTAGTAGTAGTAATAGTAGTAATAGTAGTAGTAGTAGTAGTAGTAGTAGTAGTAGTAGTAGTAGTAGTAGTAGTGGTAGTAGAAATAGCAGTAGTAGTAGCAGTAGCAGTAGTAGTAGTAGTAGTAGTAGTAGTAGTAGTAGTAGTAGTAGTAGTATTAGTAGTAGAAGCAGAACACTAACAATGATAATAATAATAATAATAACAACAAATCAATATTCCTTTATCAGCTACGAGAGCAAAATAATTAGAGCAAATGTCAGTCTATGATGCACTCAAAGCTGATTGGACGGAGCCTGTGACGTCACCACCAACATCAAAGTAGTCACTCTGATTGGTCAAGCTCAATAAGTCATCAGAACTAGTTTTTACCAAGTCCACCATCCGTCTCCTCCAATGTTCCTGTCATGGGGGAACGAAGGGTGTGGAACGGTCTACTTTAATTGCCAAAGATATTTATCGGATCTTTTTTATATTATTTTCTTTAGAAGTTTGTTTTTGTCCACCAATGAGGGATTCAGTGGGTGAGGGAGTGAGTGGGTGAGGGAGTGAGTGGGTGAGGGAGTGAGTGGGTGAGGGAGTGAGTGGGTAAGGAAGTGGATGGGTGTTTCCTCTTACCAGGTCTTGCCTCTCCCTTTTTTTAGCTCGCTTTCTTCTCCTTTCTTTCTTTCTTTCTTATTTTCCAACTGTTTTTTTCTTGTGCCTCCAGTTCCCTCCACACTACGGAACACGTGTCATGCACTCTCTCTCTCTCTCTCTCTCTCTCTCTCTCTCTCTCTCTCTCTCTCTCTCTCTCTCTCTCTCTCTCTCTCTCTCTCTCTCTCTCTCTCTCTCTTTCTTTTTCTCTCTCTCTTCCCTCCGCCGGGACTCACTTATTTAACTTAGTGTCTCCACGTGCAGTCCTTTTTTCCCTCCGCCAGTTTCTCTGCTCCTCCATCGTCAGTTTTCTTTCATGACTCTCCTCCCTTCCTCCCTCCTTCCCTCCCTTTCTCCCTTCCTCTTCCTCTCACCCTACCATCCCTCTCCCTCCTCATCGTTCCTCCACACACTGCCAACATCTCACCCAAACTGAATTTCATGATGCACTGCTTTCCGTTTTCTTTAGCACAGTGGTCGAGGTTTTCAGGCCACCACTTGCACCATTACGTTGAGGATTCAGAGGTATAACGAAGATGATAATATATATAATCTCCTCCAGACCTTATTCTTTATACTAGTACATGGCAACGTCCACCACGATGTCAGGTTTTTGGTGACGGAAAGCTTACCGAATGTTTCACTTCACTGACAATCCATAGATTTGAAATATTAGGCAAAAATATCAAAATGCGGTTTGTTTACTTGACTTTACTCAGCATCAACTTTTCACTAAGAGAAGAATAGTGTTGAATCATGTATTACCTGTGGCATTTATATTGTGTTTCACCAGAATCGTAACACCAATGTGAGTCTTTCATGTTAATTAAGTGGAGGATGAATTTCCTGAAACAGTAATTAGTTTGCACTTCCAAGACTGATGTCGACAATAACTTAACAAGACTAACTCGGCAACCTACAACCAGCGTGCAGGAAGATACGGTTACAGAGCTGCAATAATAACTGGAACGACTCCTAGATTGATAGACAAATAAATATAAGAGTTGGCCCGCGGTATGTATATGGTAAAAAAAATTCCAAAATAATGATATCTAAACACTTGTAAGTCCAGAATGATGAAGTTATGCATTAACTTAAACTGCAATAGAACCGAAAAAATACAACCATCCATCCATCCATCCACCTCTTTCTTCCTCCGTGACGAAAGCTGCATCACCACCCACTCTGCCCTTCACCATCTTTAAAATACTGCCTCCGCCTCCACCCTTCCATAACCTTTCCCGCTTCAAACGCCTACTACTCACACCCACGTAAAGTACCATTGTATATAACCACCTCTACTTGCAGCTTCACTTCTTTGCTACCATGATTTCCCCTTCATCTCTAAAACCATCTCTGCTTCCACACACACACAACCAAGATAATAGATATATACTAACACTCCTCATCTCCTTACCAGCTGGAGCGAAACAAAAGTATCAAGGCAGTAGGAGGCATATGTAAGTGCATTAAACAGATGAAAACCACAACTAATAACTTACCGCCTCAGTGAAGTTTGCAGTCCGCTGGCCACCTCAACCACCACCACCACCACCATGTGCAGCACACGGAAATAATAATCAAGTTAAGGGTAAAATTCACTTCGCTATTTTCTAGCTCCTCTCCCCCCGTGGTCCGTCCTTACACTGCGCGGTGAGTCAGTGATCAGTAGAGGTTCGGGAGGCAAGATAGACACTCGAAACAGGATCCGAGACTTCGAAGCTTCGGTCAAACTAATTAACTACTTCTACTACTACTACTATTGCTACTGCTACTATTACTACTACTACTACTACTACTACTATTACTACTGCTGCTGCTGCTGCTGCTGCTGCTGCTGCTGCTGCTTGTAAATGCATACATACAATGTAGGTTAAGGTTTGGTTAATTTAGGTTATGTTATGTTAGGTTCAGGTAAAGATTCGGAAGACGACCCAGATTGTTTTTTGGACAAAGCAAATTTTTTTCTGATAGATTTTGATGTTTATTTGCTATGCCAGGTAATTTTTTTTCCCCAAGGTAAAAATTGCCACAAAAAAGTCAGATTAATTCAAAACCATCAAAATCAATAGGAGAAAAATTGCTTTAAGTAAACTTAATTAAACCTAAGCAAACCTAATTAAGCCTAACCTAACTAAATCTACCCTTACATAACCAAACCAGGTTAAGATTCGTAAGATGACCCACTCGATATCTCACTACCTTTGTAATGCACTGCAAATTCAACCTCAGATACTTGTTCAGATAGGTTAGGTTAGGTTTAATTAGGTTTACTTTGGTTAAGTTAGGTTTAATTAGGTTTGCTTAGGCTTACTTAAAGAAATTTGTTCTCTTATTGATTTTGATGGTTTTGAATTAATCTGACTTTTTTGTGGCAATTTTTACCTTGGGAAAAAAATGCATGGCATAACAAACAAACATCAGATTAATTCAAAACACATCAAAATCTATCAGAAAAAAATTGTTTTGTCCAAAAAACAGACTGGGTCGTCTTTCGAATCTTTACCTAGGTTAATTTAGAAGCTATTAAATGTTCTCTATGACCAACAATAGGAAGTTGGACGCGTTGCAGACAATTTATTTCGGTGAAGATGTAAAATTCTACCCCATGACCTAACCTAACTTGAAAGATGCTTTACCAGCTAAGTAATGGTTAGCACCGCCTGAAACCTTTACAGATGTGTTAAGTACACTATGCATAGTATGTACGACCTCATATTTATATCGATATCGTCGAAGCAGTAGTTATGCAGAATTACCAAACTACTTACTGACAATCATTGTATTTTGTCTTCCCCCAAGAACCCCGCATTCCCACAGGTCCCCAGAATTGTTAGGGATGTCTTATTAGATATGCATTTGCGACGAAAATGAATGTCAAAATCGTTCGAAATGGATCAATATTTATACGAAAAGTGTCTTATTTACATCCAAGTGCATTGGGAGGAACTAGAAATTTACCAGCCACACTATCATCTACGCAATATCACCCCGCTCACAGGAGTTTACGGCTTCTTTTATTTCCTCACATCTTCTAGCCATCTAAATACTGTATTTACTGTAGCTATAATTGCTCCAGACTCTATTATATGTTAATCAGCAAGTTTTATCCACGGCGATAAGGGTAACCACGAAAAGGGTGCGCCGCCATCTTGGATCAATCAGCTGATCATCACAACACGGAACACATCGACGTGCTGTGTGTCCTTTATCGTTCAGTTGCCGAAATCTGCCCCCCCCCCCACCCCGCCGAACTCGCCTTTCTCTCTCTCCCTCTCTCTGGAGGGTCAATTAAGACTTTATTATCGTTTTTTTTTACACTAATGAATCACAGTAACTCTCTTCCAGCTGATATAATTGGGTCGCTTCATAACCCTTACAGGAGATGAGAGTTAGGAGACTCGGCCGCCGCTCCGTGCTCACTCCCATAACATAACGACACAAACACACAGACACACAACTGACCCAACGGATAAACAGTTGAACAAATAAACCCGAGTGGCGTTTTATGGCCATTGATCTGTACCTAACATCCTCTTATGCTATAAATATCGAAATAATAAACCCGGGTTACGTTACGGCCGGCCATGAAGTGTGTCCTCCGCTAATACCCTTAAATTAATGAGGAATAAACATGGAACTGTTGGTAATATTTGGTTCAGTACGGTTAGGTATAATTCCTGACTGGAAATGGTTTGAACACACGGCCGCTTTCCCATACTTTTTATTATTCATCTGTTAATTTATTGATATATTTGTTTGTTTATTCATTTATTTGGATTATGTGTATTTGTTTATAATGGAATGAGCGAAAAAATGTTTGATGAAAGGAGTAACTATATTATTGTGACAGACGTCCTTGAGAGTTGAGGAATGTCAGGACACTAACATGTATGATCATTAGTGGTGAATAAAAATGACTTGGAATGGCTGAGGAAATATTACATAACCTAAGATAATGAGTGACGAGTATAATGACCAATTAAGATTATTTAAGCAATATTGGCAAAACAGTGAGGAAGATTATTAATATCACAAATTATCCAGTATAGTATAGTATTAAAGTAGTTTTTCATATGTATTTCACATAATTCTCTTGTCTCAACATTTGTAACGTTTTAGTGGAGACATCGGAGAGTATTGGGTAAGGTTGGAACACACTGTCACCTCCCTTCCTCCTTCCTCTCCACCACAAAGGGTTGCTGCCAAACAAATGCTTTTAGTTAACAGTCATGTGTTGGTTAATCTTGGCCTTTGTTTTCAGCAAGGTAAATAGAGAATTCAAACAACTTTGTCTCCAATTGTTTGGTTATGATTTAATATAAAATTCTTATGTCACATTATGAAAGGAATTCTAGTAAATATAATTCTGCTAAGGCTACATTCTTTTCATATCTTTAATGCTACTGATGATGGAAACAATCTCCAGGAAATTAAAGATTATGTGGTCAATTTACATATATTTTCTTCTAATTTCAATAAATAACTGAATAAGACTTAGGAAAACTCAGATCATCATACAGCAATAAATCATAACCACACTACAAAAATACAAACTATCATGATTAAGTATTGGATAAAAAATATTTGCATGACAGTTCTCACCTTGGATGCTAGAATACAAATTGAGGGACATTATTAATTGATAAGACTGCACACATCACCTCAGCTACAACCACCCACTCCTCCCAACTAAGGATGTAAAGCCACAAGCACAACAGATTTTAAGTAGTCATTGTCCTGCTAGAGAACCACAAAATATATACATCTCCATCATATATGTCAACCAAAATACACACCCATTCACCTGTGATACCAAAGTCCTCATCTGAACCGTCCACCTTTTAGTACATGTATATTTAGTTAACAGATGACAAGCCTAACACGTGTATCCTCAAGTTCATCGCCAGGAAACATTGAGAGGAAGTACGTTTCACCAGGAATTTACTGGGAAATGGAATAAACAACCTTGTAATGAAAGACATGGGAAGATGATGTATAAGTATGAATTACTATGCACACCAGAAAGTCACAATTGAGCACCATTTCTTTGCACGTTATTCATGCAAATTAAGGCAAAAATGTGTCCTGGCGGCTTATAACAAAGCTCTGAAATGGAGGATACATTTCCAGACTCCAATTATGGATTGCAATAAGCACTGAGATCAGTTATAATTACCTGAACACTAATTGTTAGAGGAATTTGTATAGTGTCTGGTGTCTGGTGGTCTTTGTGAGAGGTGACTGGCTAATTTTCTGTTGACTAAGATCTTTGCACATTAACAAAGCCCCATCAAGAGGAAAACAATGCCCATATCCTTGCCTCTTGACTTGAAATATTAACAGTAATTAATAAAAAATGGCTCAACATCTTTAATAATATTAGGAGATTCTGGTATTAATTATCATAACTAATCACGGTGGTAATTTGAAAAAAAGAGCAATTCTGTGATCAATATTTCACACAAAGAGATGAGTGATGATGAAGAAGATGATGAAGAAGATGATGATGAAGATGATGATGATGATGATGATGATGATGAGTTGTCATAACAGCCATACAAAGCACCACAAAAGGCATGAACTAAGCCTTTCAGAAGACTTGGCTGCTGTTGGTGAAGAGGGAGAGTCTTGGGCTGCAGGGAGGGCTGGCAGGGTCCTTCAACTCACTCTCCCGACAGAGGCTGTGTTTCTCCTTGTCCAGGGCAGTGACCTAGTAATGCAAAGGATCATGTGAGATTGGGCATTAAATTCATACACACCTTCCTACTACTGGCACACTCACCCCATATGTTGTACTAGTCACTTCTTCTTTGATGGTTGCTACCACGCTCACTAGATGGGCTACACTGAGCCCTGTACTAATGTTGTATACCTCTAACTTCCTCTCAAAAACTATCACCTTACTTTTTCCAGAATTCATAATATAAGAATATAAGGAAGCTACAAAAAGCGCGGAGGCCTGCACGAGGTAGTTCCTTCCCTTCTACCTTCCTTCATACGGCAGCAAGTTGTTTAGTCCTACACTTGTATAGAATATGTGTTGCAGAACCAATCACTATAATACAACTGACAATTACCTTACAAGTCATCCTCTAATTGATCAATCACTCGTTTGTTCCATATCTATTATGACTAAGAAAACTATCATGCACCTCGGAATAGTTGTGTGAAACAAGCTGGTACTTCAAAAATGCAAAGAAGGGTTCTGGGTAACAAAACATTGGATTCAAGTGCCAGGTATTACGAGCTTGTTATGTGTCAAGATAAGTGTTGTGCTCATCTACACATCCGACAATTCCTGAATAACTTAATACAGTAGTACGCTGTAGTGGTACTTAATTAAATCAAAATAGTGAACGACTCCAGTATTATAAATGATTTAACGTCCATTTATAGTCCGACTAAGCAGCTCAATCATCATTACTGTTTTGAAGGGCAAGCTTCATGTTTATAAACAGTACTTTTAAACATCTGATGTAACTCACCAACCTCTATGGTTAGGCGCAACTGTTTATATTCAATTCTCTAACTTGTAGGTACGTCCTACTTCATGACTTCATCCCATATCTTCTGTCTACTTTGAATTCCAAAATATTCAACACACCTCACTGTCAGTCCGTCTCTCCAAATGGCCAAGCTAACGAAATCCCTCAATAGTATACATAACCTTACTAATGCGTTCACTGTCCAGTCTCTTGGTTTGCTCCACACTCGAGTCACCTTTCACAATGCCTTCACGTCTACCTCACCAATCAATGTTGCATAACCTATTTCTTTCTGGGAATGTAATTTGTTGCACAGTCCTACCACCAATAAGGCATCAACTCAAAAACACTAAATTATTACATAAATTTTTTTTTTTTTTTTTTTTTTTTTCTAGATATCACAGTCTGTAATGTGTTGAGGTTTTGCTCAAGGCTGTACACGGTTAAGAAAATAGTTTCTTCTGATCAACAGTTTAAATGATGTTCTTTTCCCATGCCTGTACATCTGTAGTATACATAGAGTTATATGATTTTGTAAATGCTCATATTTCCATCATGATCCTGGAAATTAAATCCATGTTGGTGGCATATCTAATGGTCTACTATTAACATTTGTTGCTAAAATGTTGATGTGCATAAAGTTTCATTTATTTAAAGTGTGATAGTTAAGAGAAGCAAGGCAAGCAGCTTATTTCTTAATAACCATTAATTATACAAAATATATCCTTAATAATTATATAGTATTGGGTTTCTAATATCCCAGTTTAATGACATGCATTGCTGTGACAGACGACACAAGCACAACAAACTCCAAGCATCATAGAACACAAATGGAAACCCACTCAAGAGAAAACAATATCTTCCATCTCTAGTGTTTCAAAGCTGTCACAACCTTTAGGGAATGTTATCATTAGTAATATAAGCAAAAGCTACAAAAAAGATAGAAAGGAGAAGCTGTTGCTGTTTTCAACCTTCCACAGACAGTTTCATCCTTTCTTCTTTTCTATATTCATCTCAAGTGTGATCAAAGGCGGCACACTTTCTTCATCTATACACCAACTTGTGATTGGGATCCATAATGGTGGTTGTTATATTTGCTTTCCTGGGGTCAGCTGGCTTTAAGTAGCAACCATTACCATACAATTACACTGGCAATGGCTACACAAAATCTAAGGATAAAACTTTATAATGGATTAGCTTTAAGTGATAACCATTAACAAACAAATCTACTGACAATGGCTACATTAGGATTGGACTAAAACTTACAGGTGTTCTGAGGAAGCACAATTTCTACTAATTAATGATACTTTATCTACCACGTTATTATTTATTCCTGTAAGATTACAAATATGAATATGAAAGGCGGTAAGATAACAAACTAAGCTTGGTAGTTCAAAAATGGAACTTACTACTACTGAGAAATGTTAATGTAGGTTAGTCAGCATCTAGATGAAAAAAATCTACAAACACATGAAAGTTCCAATAGCTGCAGCACAATGTGATTACTGTGCAGCCAGGTAAGTGCTATACTAATTACCACAAGACAGGAGGCATACATTATTCACAGTACCTTGTGGGATAGTGAGGAAGGATTTCTACTGGTGAATCACCTTACCTGTGAATCTTACTGCACTCATTAAACCTTTTCCAAGTGAAATGCTGATATTAATGAAGCAAGTCAATACAACTTCAGATTGGTCATGCAAGCAAGCAGTCTTTGTGAGCCATTTTACCAGACTCACATCAGATTCAAAGTGCAAAGTTGTCAAGCAGGCAGAGAGCAGAGGAAGATAACATTAGGAGTCCGCACAAAACCCACCTGCTTCAGAAGCCATGTCAAGCCCCCTGTGTGGCCGCGGGTGTTAGCACCTGACTCATGACTGTTAGCGGCCGCCTATTTGGGATTGTTTGTGAGGTGAAAAGTGTTCCGTATATATATCTTGTCTAGTACCAAAGTGAAAAGAAATTAGCCGTCAGATTTGAGTGGTCTGCTGAATGCAGAAATGACTAGCTGGTTTAACAGAATAAATACAGAAATTCTCAGACTACATCTATAATTAATATTACAATCATTTTGGAAAGCTGCTTTAGCCTCATTGGCTAATACAGTGGAGATGAGCAAAAAATATTTCAATGCTTTATGTATATATAAAATATACACTGCATTTGAATGGCTCAGTTGTGTGGTGTGTTTGTAGAAGTAAGTGGTGTGAGGGTGTGGGTGTGTGGAGGTGAGGCTGGAGGTGGTGAGTGGCCCCAGACTCCCTTACTGCTGCAACACGCCCACGGCCGCCTGCTTGCTACACATTACTGAACTTCTACTGTATGCAAGCAGGGGGTGGACTCCGCCTGGACACAACAACCATAGAAACAAAGAAAAAAATCAGTCATGTAAAACAAAAATAATAATAATGAAAACAAAAGAATATAAATAAAATAAAATAAAAAACCCAGATTGTACAAAGAGACACATCGTGCTCCTGTATGTGAGAAATAAAATGTTTTGTTATGTCTTTCTCTCTATTAAAGAGGACGAGAGTACATAGTGTATTCATTCTAGTCTCTGATGCTTCATTCCCTTCAGGAACATCCTCCAGGGATGGAAATGGCAGGACAGCTTCCACCTCTCCTTATCCACACACTCCTTCTATTACGACCCCTTCACTCACTCGATTAGCCAATCCTTCCATCTTACGCTTCAATAACATGTTCATTGATGTTTGCAGATGTGATTATGATGACTTTGAACTATATACTTTCCTCACACAAAACAGGACCAACGACAACCTGTTGATGATACTCTCGTTACTTTGATCACAATGCAAAACAATAGTGTGAGTTGGTTCATCTAGTTATAGATAGAAATTAATGCGGTGGAGGTTCTTTTACCACGGCCATCCCCTTCAGGAATGTTTCTGGAGGGCACAAGGCATCAGAGACTATAGAATCGAATACAAATTAATGTTTTCAAAATTTATTTCTCACATTTAGGCCCATTCCAATCTCACATAAAGAGGTAAAACTTCTATTGATTAACCTTCTTCAAGCAACACTGGTCACAATAAACAAGGGAAGTGCAGGGTAACACAAGTCAATTAGGGAATAAAGGGAGAATGGGGAGGAACTGGGGTCTAATATGAACTAGATTTTACTTTCCAGAATTTCAATGGTTTCCGTAATATTTAAAACCTTAAGTTCACAATAGAGTTCTATAATGTGATTACCTTCATTCCTCTCATGTTGCAATTACAACTGTTGAGAGACAAATGTTCAAATATCTGCACTCTTAATATTTTGAAGCCAAAAAATGAATGTGAAAGCCTGGAAATGTATGTGTTTTAAGGAGCACATTCATTGGTCATTCAATTTGGTGTTTGCTTTGTCTTGAAATTATTCTCATCAAACTTACAAAAATTCATCGATTTATTTTTTATTGATGAACAAATCTCTGAGGAAAATATAAATGGTAATGCCAAAATTCATGGAATGAGAAGTATATTATGGTATTCAGAAAGCATTTAAGTATGAATTTATGAATATGAAGATAACTGGGATTGCCTGAACAGTATTTAGTAAAACTAGGGATTAGGATATGTTCTCTTAAGAAACTATCAATTGCAGCGGCATGATGACAATATTCAATTATTGTTTGATAAGTTAATTTACAAATTCAAGGCAAAACACAGACCTTCCCGTAGATCCAAGTTGGATTCAACATGCGAAAATGATGAGGATATAAATGAAGATCTGTTGATGCTTAAAGCTCTGTACATAAATGATATTTGACAGCTACACTACTTGTAAAAATGTCCTTTAATTTGAAAAGTAACTGGAACATAATATGGCAGCAACTTGCAACATTCATATGCAACACTGGGATGGACAAACTACACATGGACTTACAGCCATCAGGGTGATTCCTGCTGCCTTGTGTTGAGGGCCGTTGGTGTCAAAGTGGAGGCCCAGCTTATGAGACACTCGCAGGTGGAGGTTGCGGTCAAGAGCCTCGTCGTCCTGTGGAGGAGTGGGTCAGCAAAGACCTGGAGTTGCTACGTACTTTACTCCGGGAAGGAGGAGAGGGAAGATGCAGCAAAACCTCATTCTAGAGGATGTTTGGGACTAAAGGGTTTGGTGGAAGCCAGACCCCATAGAGAGACTGTGAGCCAGGACTCCATCAATGAACATTACACTCAGATTCTTATCACAAAATTTAACTACTTTGCAGTTTTAAGCTATTATATCTGAAGTATGAAAAATATTGA
Organism: Metacarcinus magister; assembly: GCA_029783475.1. NCBI lineage: Eukaryota > Metazoa > Arthropoda > Malacostraca > Decapoda > Cancridae > Metacarcinus > Metacarcinus magister. Next base: position 10,532,272 of record JAPQNM010000042.1, read on the forward strand.
AGAATCTGTAGTTTATAAAGAAAATAATCAGGAAACAAGTTTCCATTAAAGGTTGTTAGGCTGTACCTCAAGCAAAGCAAAAGTACATGTAGTATGAATCCAATATATGACAGAATAAAAATGTGATTACTATCACATGTTATGTCATATAACCCAATGAGAGATTATGATTCATTAGCTGCAAGGCAGCAACAGCCATTAGTTCATTATGTTTAGCTGATTAGGAGTTAAGCACTGGCTCACTGAATTCCATTAGAGTGAGGTTTTCATTACCAAACTAGCACTGTTCTAAAACATTGCAGCAAACATGTCTGCTACTCAAATCATTTCTAACACAGATCAGGAGGTTACTTAAAAGCTGGCAAATGGGCAAAACATTTGCTGTATTTTTGTATGCATTTTTGCAAAAATCTCTTCCTGTCCTTTGCATACTACAAAAAATTAAGGAAACAGGAACAAAAGAAGCAGCACCCATTCCTCCAGTCAGAAGCACACTCAGTCTCCGCATGAACAATGAGGGAAGCTGGGTCTCATGAGCATCTGTTTTGATTTTCACTCATCAGTGGAAGAATACAACCACAAACTTGTTGGCTAAACTACACTAATGATATACCAATGCCGCAAAAAATGGCATAAGTAAATTATAGATTTCAAATGATAGTTCCTGATGTCCAAGTATGAAGTAGCAAAATGGTATGCAGAAAACCCTGCATACCATTTTGAGTCTACTACCAAAAACTATGTACGTATTAGTGGATTTTTGCATTCTCTACTGCTTTATGCCAAAATCTTAGTTAAACAGGTAATGAGGATCACAAAATAGCATCTCTCCATGCTACAGAACAACAGGTCATCAACACCAAGACTCTACTCACGGACACCCAAGGATGGTCAAGCACTTCTTGAGCAGTGAAACGCTTCTCCTGATCCACTTGTATCATTTGTACAATGAGTTCACGGGCAGACTCTGAGATGTCATCCCAGTATGGGGTGTGGAACTCATAGTTTCCACGAAGAATTTGGTCAAACAATTCTTCCTGATTATTTGTGGATGAGACAAATGGTGGGAACCCACAGAGAAGAATGTATGTGATGACTCCTGTTGCCCAGATGTCCACCTGAAGGAAACAGAGGAGCATAAATGTACTGTAATGGTAAATGTAATTTTTTTTATACATTATTATACATCCTGTACATGCAAAAACTTACTGTACCTTAAGGAAAAGCTGAGTAAAAGAAAAAGAAAATACCCTAATCGGGACACTTGCCTCGTGCTGAAACATATATATCTTCCTAGCAATGGTACTCGGTGTTTCCCGGGTGAAGAAATACTACTGACCACAAAGGGTGAGTTTTGGAACACCCAACACCCCAAGGTTACCAACAGAACAGACTCAGCTTCATGCCAAACGTCAACCCTATTGCTATCAAACGTCACACATTTTGGTAATGTTAGGACCTGTGATTTGGATTCTAACCTGTAACAGATAGACAAATAGACAAACATTTTGACTTATATTTATAAGATTTCATTATTTACGTGGGGGCTACAAGGCCTCAGTGGGGAAGTGGTTAGCACGTATGACTACGAATCCGCTGGCCTGAGTTCGATCCCGGACGAAGGCAGGCGGCGCACAGCTCACCTACCATTATCCTCCCAAATGAGTTCGTCAATAAATGGGTACCTAAGGAAACCTTGGGAAGGTAAACTGTGGATAGTCGGATGTCACAGTGGCCCTGTGTCCCGGCGAAACGGATTAATTTCTACCACAGGCTCATAGCCCTATGTGACGGGAGATGAGCGGCCGCAGCTACGTGCAGCTATAGCGTGTGTCTCTACTTTACCTTTACGTACAAGAATTCTACCACCGTAATCCCTGTGGTTCATAAAAGGCAACAAAAAGGATGGAGCGAACAGTCTAGGAAGCCCCACCTCTTTATACTCTCCTACACAAAGACAAGACACAGAGGGGGTGGGGAGAGTATTGTCTCCATGAATCGTGGCGTGTCTTGTCTTGGCTACCTTCTTTTAAGGGGATAACAACCTGGTATATAGATAGATATACTTTATTAACATGTTATATCACTCTTCCTGAAACAAACCAAAAGTACAGAGCAGTTAGGTTGTCAAAAGATAAATCAGCTTATCAGTGATCAAGACCAACACTGAATGCTTGGCTTACCTTGAGGCCATACCCAGACTCATTCAAGATCTCTGGAGCCACATAGGTTGGGGTGCCGCACACTGTGTAGAGAGGCTCTGTCACCTCCACAGCCAGACCAAAGTCACCTAGCTTGAGACTCTTGCTGTCGTTGGGATACTCGACCACCTGCAGGGTAGAGGGAGGGTCAGGTGTGTTGTGTGCTTAGAGTGGTTGATCCTTACTATGACATACTAAGTTAATTGAGCCAATGGAGAGGAGCAATGAAGCAAAGAGTTGAAGTCATCTGCCATCTGCTACATGAATAAATTTACTGAGCCAGAATGTGATTGAACACTATACTTTGACTCCTTTCCACACAATGCAACACAACTATGGTAGAAATGAACCTATTTGGAAGAAAAAAAGTATGAGAAAGACCACCTTTGCCTTATATGTAGATTTGACTACAACACACAAGGCATTAAGACACTCACCAAGAGATTCTCAGGTTTAATATCTCTATGTACAATGGATCGCTGGTGCAGGTAGTCCAGTGCAGAGGTGAGGTCACGCACCATGGAGCTGGCATCCTTCTCAGTGTAGCGAGTGGCACTGGCAATGGCATCAAACAGGTCACCACCCTGAAAATACACTATGTTGAAGGCCTTGTGTATGGGCAAGGAAACATAACACGCTTCTTGAGTGTGTGGCTTACTCATCATCACAATCATGTCTATCTACTTATACAAGATACATGGATGGAAAATACTGTACAGATAAGAATGCTAAGCTTGTAGAATTAAATAAGATGTGTGAAGATACAGTGAAGACTCAGGTTTTGCTCCATGACATCCACACTACCTTCCTCTGGGTGTGTGTGGATGTGGCTACTCCTATTATCAACACAGCCCATACATGTAAGAATTGCAGGATAATCTTTCAGCCATAATGAATTTCCACCATGTAAATCTGACATGACAAGTTATATATCAAGTAACATAGATAGATTGTGAATAGACATGAATGGAAAGTGAGGTTTTTTTTATCATCAATGCAGGTTATGATGAGCAAGGGTCTGTTTCTGTCCTTCCTCCCTCCAATTATTGCTGCAGGTGAAACATTTGGTCTTTTACTTGTACACTTCTATTCTTCCTCATTTACTCACTTACTCTATGTTACACACTTTTCAAATTCAGTTGGTCACTCACTAAATGTAGCATGAAAAAATAAATTACAGTCAATACAAGTGTGAATAAGTACATAGGTAAGATTTAATTAAGTAAACTGGAACTATATTTCTACTTTACTAGATTAGATTATTCACCAGCTTCAACAGGTAACCACCACCTGCTAATTACCTTGACTAGTTCCATGACGAGGTAGAGTTGAGTTGGTGTGTAGAATTCTTCAATTAAACTAACTATATTTGGATGGCTGACCTGCAAAACAAAGGAACCAATATTATAATAACAAATATCTTGACTAGTAATAACTGTGAATTTGATTAAACTCATATATTTTAAGGAAGAACTCTACTATATATCAAACTATTTCTTTTAGCAATGATCTTCACTATTAATCAGTACATTTTATATCACACTACAATATTTTATGCTCATGGCAACCTAAATTTACTGTTTGCCTCGCTTGTAATATTCAAACAAACTGAAAACACGTGATTCACTTTCTCGTCTCTTCACGGACAGCAACCCTTTCCTTTCCACTCACCTGCCGCAGTATAGACACTTCACTCTCAATCATGTGTTCCTTCCCCCGACACTTGGTCTTGTCTATAATCTTAAGGGCATACTCTTCCCTGGAGGTGCGACACACACACTCCCGTACCACCGCAAAGTTCCCGTCGCCCAAGATGCGTCCAACAGAGTACCTGCAAGCAATGTGATCGTGTAGTTTTAATGTGCAACTTAAATATCACATAAAACCTGATCTCATACAATATAAACAAATAAAAATTAGTATTATGTCATAACAATACCTAATATGAATGCATAAATATAGTAATACAAAATATTAGTACATTTTACAATAAATTCCAGAATATATATATGCCTTGTGTTGGATTCAAGCCTTGCGAATTTGCATCTTGACTAACTTCCTCTCCCTTCAGGAACAAAAAAATAGAGACTTTTTGTTCTGTATCTGAAGGGGAAACTGCAACCCTAGTGGCTGAATCACAATGTTGGGCAGGAGGACAACACTTTTAGGAGTGGTTCAGGCTTGGTTGCAGATCTGAACTGAAGCTGAATTATTTTGCTTTGGGTTTGACCTTCTATACTGTAGTGACATGACATGACCTGAGTGTGACCTACTTTGAGGTGACACAGGATGGGAAGATGATGTTTTCAAGGCCACCACAAGCCACATGGCCGTTGTGCTGGTAGTGCTGTTGCTGCTGCTGCTGCTGATAGGTGTGTGTGTTGGGTTGACTCAGCCGCTTGTGCTGATGTCCTGCTGGCTTCCTGGGCGACCGTGGTAAACTACCTGCCGTGAGAACATGCAACATGTCAAGTTGTGTAAAGAGAAAAAAAAATGAAGAAAAAAAAAGTTAGTAGGTCAAGTATTTCAGCAAATCTTTGCACTATTCAATACTTCTATATATGCCTTTCCAAAACTATTCATATTTCAACATCATGTATGGCAGGGAAATGTAAATACCATACTTTTTTTTTATTATTATTATTTGAGGGAGAGCATTTACTACAAATTTCAAAGCCTGAGCACGTGCATCTAAGATCTAATCAAAAAATTCCTAATACAAAATAGGTCTTCTATAACTTTCTAGGGTGAAGACAAGGGTGGTGGTGGTGCGTGGCTTACCTGGGCCGTCGTATATGGCAAGGGGTGACACAGCGCGGCCTCGAGGCTTGGGTGAGGGCATGCGGCGGGGGCGACGTGGGCTGAGAGGACACTTGACAAGGGGCTGGATGGTCTTGCACTCTGGGAACAAAAACCTTTATGAGCACACGGCGAGGTAGCGAGGGGAAGGACGTGGAAAAGCACAATGAATCTTTTTATTTTTGTGTATAACTGAAGTACAAACTAAAATCCATTGCAACTTAATATCAAAAAAAGGTAGTTCTTCTTTCCCTTGCTATAATCAGTGACAAGGTAGATTTGGGTTTGCTTAAATATGGAGATAGTAGAAATAGTGGTTGTAGAGGGAGTAGTAATAGTAGTAGTAGTAATAGTAGTGATAGTAGTAGAAGTAAACATCTATGTCTTCCTTTCAGTAATAATTTATGACCCATCCCCCCAAAAAAAAAAAACACATTAATTCCGGCTGGACTCACATACACAACAACCCAACTTTTCACCGGCAAATTCCGTCTGGTTATTCCCTTCAATATTTACAGTGAACTCAACGTCAAGTCCCATCCCAAAGCTGCACTGAGGCCGGACTTTTTAACTTTTTATCATATGCAGCAATTGAGCGGAGCGGGTGTCCATGCACTCAATAACAGCGGGCAGGTGTCTATGCAGCTGGTGTGCGGTCGATCAGGGTTGGCGGGGAAGGGGAAAAAAGAGAGGCAGGGGACAGGTTTCCGGTAGTGTATAAATACCATCTAATAAATATCGGATTAATGTTAAAAGTCACTGCATTTTCGTTCTCTCTCCAAGCACTATTCAACATGGGATTTCAAAGTTCAGACGATTTACTACTACTACTACTACTACTACTACTACTACTACTACTACTACTACTACTACTACTACTACTACTACTACTATCTCTCTCTCTCTCTTTCTCTCTCTCTCTCTCTCGTATCTGTGTGTTATCTTGTTATCTGAATAATTTCCTCAGTGGCATTCCTCATACTACAACAATTTATCAACTTATACATTTCCAAGAACACAATAATAGCTATTTTCAATTTATCTTTTGTTTTTTTTAATAGTTTCCAATCCATTTCCTGCCTTGACTTGTTATGTCTTATTCAGCGGAGTGGCTTGCGATCCTCCAGTATGCTAATATATATACATTTTTTTTCTTTTCTTAGTTTGGTAAGCGCCCGGCCCTGTCCTCCTGCCCTCCGCCCACCTCCAAGAAGGCTCGTTCCACCCTGAGGCAGAGGAGGTAGCTGCCTTATGTTTCATGGGCGTGTCCGGCGTCTGTCATTCTTATTAAAGTTTCTAATTTCTTCATTCCCTCACATGGCTCCATCCTCACTTTGCAAACCTCCTTCCCGCGAACACAAATCAATTAAGAGTTACTGGAATGAGTTGATAAGCGTCATTGGAAGTTACTAACACCTCATATGAGAGAGAGAGAGAGAGAGAGAGAGAGAGAGAGAGAGAGAGAGAGAGAGAGAGAGAGAGAGAGAGAGAGAGAGAGAGAGAGAGAGAGAGAGAGAGAGAAGCGAGAGAGTTAGAGTTAGTCCAATAATCTGACACACAAAACAGGGACTTGCCCCCAAAATCGAGCGGTATATTCACCTAACTATTCCACACAAATCCTGACAAAACTGCACCACTTCCTCCTCTATTGTTCCCGCTGCACTGTTTCAAAGGCAACGGTACGCCAATATATAGTGAGTTTGGGACGCCACCGCTAGGACGCATATTTATTTATTTACCTGAGCGGAGTTTACGTTCAGCAGTGATGGTGCATATATCCTTGTTGCCCTGAGCGTGAAGTGGGGGGGGAAAAAATAGACTCAATGGGAACGAAAGGCGTGAGAATGCATCGATGAGTTAGATTAAAGAGAGAGAGAGAGAGAGAGAGAGAGAGAGAGAGAGAGAGAGAGAGAGAGAGAGAGAGAGAGAGAGAGAGAGAGAGAGAGAGAGAGAGAGAGAGATTGAAAAAAAAAGAAGAGAGAAAGTACACAACATACTCTATATTGTTTGTAGAATAAAAAAAAAGGGTAAATAAACCGTAAAGCTAAACCATTGCAAGCCACGTCAATCCCTTTTTTTCAGTAGTGTTGCGCGGCCACACATCAAACACTGCGTCTTATATACAGAAAAAAAGAAAAAAGGAGGACTATATGTAGAAAAAAAAAGAAAAACAAGTCACCACCACACCAGCAGGACGTCCATCACCATCACCACCACACAGCTTTCATCACCACACTCACCACCTCACAACACCTGCATCGCCTCCTCCTCCTCCTTCCCATCCACAGCACCGACACACTTTTTCCTCATTTCCTCAAGGTCTGATTTACATGGCAAGTCCACGTGTCCTCATCCTCCTTCACCCACATGGTTACAGATGCTCAATTCCGCCACCCATGACCCAGACCACCGCCCCTCAGCCCCTCCCTTGACTTACCAGGCCCCGCCACCACGTCAGAGGCGGACCAGATGAAGTGTCTCAATATTACTGTTATCTGAAGGCCGCTGCGTGTGTTCATACGTGTAGAGGAACCAGTAGCGTGTGGGTGAGGCAGGGGGGGAGTGGTTATAAGGGAGTGGAGCCCGCCCTTGCCTGAGGGAGAGCCGCCCCTCCCACACACTCCCTCAGATTAGACAGCGGCCGAAAAACGGGTCTGTGATACAAGGTTTCCGGCGACACGAGTTGAGATGACGCTGTCTCTTATCATCCCACCGCCTCCCTCGTATGGTAGTGCAGCGTGGAGGTACATTACAGAGGGCACCACTACTCTACTCTATACTCTATACACATCCCCGTTTTCCCTAGCTGTCCAGTAAGCGGGTCACGCCACGCCTTACCTAATGTTATTAAGGTTATCGTGACGTGACTTCAAGGCTGATGGCCGTGACCGTACCTTGTCCTAGAAGCTTAACACACGAGGCTTGTCTTGCCCTGCCTCACACTCACACTCACACTCACACACACACACACACACACACACACACACACACACACACACGTCGTACCTTCATTGTCCAGATCGAAGTCGTCGTGGGAGAGCCTCTCAGGCCCGTAGGCGATGAATATGTCGTCATCGAAGAAGAAATCCCTCAGACTGACAACCTGTAGAAGAAAAAAGAAAAAAAGTTATTACCGCATCCAGAGAGAGAGAGAGAGAGAGAGAGAGAGAGAGAGAGAGAGAGAGAGAGAGAGAGAGAGAGAGAGAGAGAGAGAGAGAGAGAGTGAATACAGCATTATCGTAAGCATTGATAAGGACATGATAAGGTAAACATAAAAATGATTCCACTTTCACTCCTCCACCAAGAAAAGAAAATATTAATGACAAGTAATTTTCCCTCTGAAACGTGACCCTTTTTTTTCTTTCCTCTCTCTTTTTTTTTTCTTTCTTTTTTTTCTTTTATTTGAACGCGTGATGTGCTTGAGTGAGTCCAAGGTTCCTCCCGCGCCTGACTCTAATGTCCTTCTCCCTCACGATTAGATTCTAGGTAATATCTCATTAAGTTCACGGTGTCGAGGCCTCACACTCCACATTCTTTCTGAAGCCCGCCAACTTTGAGTGAAGACACCGCCGGATAAGAGGAGGAAAAAGACCTTGACTGTGGAAAAGCGCTTTGATAATAGTAGTAGAATCAGCAACAGGATTTGATAGAAATAGAAACTGTCTCACCGGAAATTGATAACGATGAAGAAGAAAAAATAGTTGACAAAGTGCGTTGGAAGTCTAGAAAAGCGTTGAAATAGGGATGTAAAGTGCTTGGCAAGGCAGTGCGGTGATAAAGGAGGAAAAGGGTTTGACAGGGAGGGGAAAATGTGTTTGAAAAGGGGGAAGGGAAAGGGTTACCAGGGGGATATAAAGAAAAAAAAGGCTTGATCACACGAGGGGAAAACTGCAGTGAGGAAAGACGAGGCCGTGAAGGGGGTTGATGTGCTGAGCAAGGTGCTGACTTACCCCTGAGGGAAGCATAGCCGAGGAGGGACAGCAAGGGAGGGGAGATGACATGAGGGAAGGAGAGAAGATATCAGTCAATAAAAGAGAGGGAAAGGAAAGGGAAGAAGAGAAGGATGGGAGGGAGAAAAAGAGGACAGTTCAGAAAAATAAGGAGGGGAGGGAAAAATATAAATTAAATAGGAATAAAAAAAGGAGGAAAGGAAAGGAGGAATGACAGAAAAAAATGGAGAGAATATTACTAGGTAAGAAAAAGAAAGAAAGACGGAGGGAAGGAAATATAGGACTGAGGGAGAAGCAACTGGAGAGGAGGAGAGAAAACTGGAGAGACGACAGGAGAGAAGGTGTACATACAATATTGATCGTCTTTCCAATGCTGACTCAGACACACTCAGACACACACACACACACACACATACACACACACACACACACACACACACACACACACACACACACACACACACAAATCGATCAAGGGTAGACATCGGAGTTGCCTGTAACGCTACCGACTCATATATGCACACACACACGTCTCTCTCTCTCTCTCTCTCTCTCTCTCTCTCTCTCTCTCTCTCTCTCTCTCTCTCTCTCTCTCTCTCTCTCTCTCTCTCTCTCTCTCTCTCTCTCTCAAACACACACAAAAAACACAAATTACACGAGGAAAACACAAACAGCAAAGAAAAAAACATACAAATAGTAAAAAAAAAAAAACGAAATCAACGCAAAAGAACGAAGAATAAACAATAAAAAAAAATAATAAATAAAATACGATCCAGCAAACAAAAGAGCATCACAGAAAACGAACTTACAAGCAAACAAGATCAAGAGACTGACTGACACACACTCTCTCCCACAGCCTCGGCGTCACCATTACCCGGACTTGTAGCTGACATCTCTACCCCGTCAGCCTCCTCCACGACACATTGCTGACGTCACCTTATGCGTGCGTGACCTAAAGGCATAAAGGGCTAAGGTGGAAGGGGAGAGGAAGGGGAGAGGAAGGGGAGGGAAGGGGAGGGGAAGGGGAAGGGAGGAAAAGGGGACAGGTGTGGGAAAGTGTGATGGAAAGTATAACCAAGTGACCGACTGAGAGTGTGAAGGAGTAGCGAGGTTTTTTCTTTCTTTCTGGCAACAGTGAGTGACGTCATGTGGCAGTGTGAGTGTGAGCCGAGAGGTGAGTGATTGGAAAAACCACTATCTATCCAATCCACGTATATATTACCTGTTCATAACGACTACCTGAATGCTATGATAAACTAACTAGTGATATGATATGACGACTGTGTATGCGTTTGCCTGGCTGATACGACCACCTAATTACGACTTTTTTTTTAACTACGACCACCTGGTTACGACTATTGAGCGAGACGACCACACAGATGCACCACAACGACCACCTGTTTGCGGCGACTACTAGGCTGTGACAAACTGCACCTGCCCGTGACGACCACCTTGTTGCCTGACCACCCGCTTTCACCTTCCAGCGTCACCTTCACCCCGCCCCCCCTAACGGCAACACCTGACTGAACTCATTAGACGCCCCCCCAAACCCTCCCACCTTCACCGACTCTCCTCTCCACCCCAACGGCCGCCCCGGTGACTCACTGACACTTTACCAAAACCCTCATGACACTACACATGGTCCTCAGCTTTCCTCAATGTTTGCCGAGCGGTGGGAGGCAAGGGAGGAGCGGGTGGAGAGTGAAAGGCAGGGGATTGAGGGATAGAGGGCAGGGGTAGCAGGGGTGGCAGGGGTGGCAGGGGTAGTTTAGAGGGCCATGAGGGTGGAGGCGGAAGGGGACCAGCCACACCTAACATATTCCGGGAGGAGGAAGGAAAACATTTGCCTAGCCACCACCTCCCCTCCCTTCCCTCTGCCGTCCCGCCCATCATTGGTGTATTATAGTAATGACGTCTAGTAGCAGGTGGCGTGGCTAAGGTGACAGGTGGTGGCAGGTGGCGGCAGGTGACCTATTAATTAAAGCTTGCTCTCTCCTGTTTGTTTTGATCACGAGGAAAATATCTCCATTAAGAAAGACAAGTACATTAGGAAAGATATGTTTTGATTCCTTTGATCATATTGCTGAAAGTTATTATAAAAAACAAATATAATTAATACACTTTGCCAGTCCTCACGTGACCTACATTCTACAAAATAAAGAGAGTTTTAAGTTTTCAGAAGCAGTGAGATGAGTTATGTTATTTCCAGTATTGAACAAACTTGCGTGAAGGATATGAACAAGCAACAGCGGCATAGTGTATCGGAACGGGGCAGGGCAGGGCAGGGCAGGGCAGGGCAGGTCTAGTCGGGGCATGGTAAGGGTAAGGGGTAAGGGGAGGGAGCACAGTACAGGTTCACAATCACAGGTGTCAGTAAGGTGTGTTGATTATAGACCGCACGTACTCCCCCACCTGGAGTCCGCGCAACGCTCACACCAGCTTGAAAACATCCGGTGGTGGACAAGGACAAGATTAAAGGAAGTTCCCCCCAACCCAACCCAACCCAACCACCCCCTGCCCCGCCTCGCCCCGCCCCCCTACCCCCCCCCCTGCCTCCTTACAACAACAATGACAACAACAAAATAACAACACACCATGAATGAAGGACCAAAACAATACACAGGCACCATGCAACACAAGGCTGTTTTAAGTGTAAGAAAGAAATATAACACGTCAGCGTAACCTTGGCTGCAACGAACACTGCACGAGACGAACACGGAACAATAACAAAAATTACAGATGTTACGCAACTTGTGGAATGAAACGCAGAAGTAACATAAATAAGAATAAACAATAAAATTACACCATAAGAAACAAACCTTATAAACTACTACTACTACTACTACTATAATAATAATAATAACAATAGCCCATAAGACTAGAATCATATAAGCCATTCAGGAAAATTATCACGTTCAGGAAAAGACAAAAGATTACACCTCGAGGCTCCAACTCACGATAAAATGACCGAGAAACCTTGAAGTATATAAAAAAAAATTAAAAAAAAGGAATGAAGAATTGTACTTACATCTACACCTTGAAACTGGAAGACAACGGACAGAATAACGGACACACACACACACACACACACACACACACACACACACACACACACACACACACACACACACACACACACACAGTATAAAGAATATAATAAAGCGGAAACAATGTTCTATAATGCAACAAATTCTCAAGAAAACGTATCACGAGAATATTTGTGGCAAAACGCAAGACAAAGAAGGAATAAATTAGAGAAAGGAAACTGGAAAGAAGGAAAGAAAGAAAGAAAGGAAGAAAGAAAGGTAAAAGAAATTAAAGAAAGAAAGGAAAGAAACATAAGATCCAACTAACAAATTTTCTCTTAATTAAAAGCAAAACATT
>JAPQNM010000042.1:10549605-10562105 GCA_029783475.1 Metacarcinus magister
CATTACCCGTGACCTTGACAAATGCACTTGTCCCCAGCCAGTGACAGCAGGATGGACGGCAGGCTGCACCACTGTACCGAGTCTCCCTTGGTGATGGCGGGGATCTATCTGGTGACGCGCGTGTGGTGGAGGGGGGAAGGGCGTCTCTACATCACCACCACCGCCGCCACCGTCACCGCCACCACCGCCACGCTAGAGAGCCGTCTGGTATTGTGGTATTCTTCTCTCTCCGCCCGTAGCTGCATTAGGCTGTCTCGCGGCCGCACGCACGTCAAAGCCAGAAAACAGATGTTCTTGCCGTAAAATCACATAATTTTCTTGTCTAGCGGGGAGAATGACAGTTGGCGGTGGTGAGAGGGAGACGCGCGGGGCCGAGGGGAGAGCCAAGGGGACAGCGTGGGTTGGTGATGGAGGGGAGAAACACTCTCTTCCAAGCCTGATGAGCAGCGCGCGCCGTCCATATTTCTTGAGATCAAAAAAAAATGACGCCCAAATACCACTGGCGGGCCACTGAGCCTCTTGCCGGGTGCGGGGCGAGGCGGGGTGAGCCGGGGCGGGGGGGGGGCAATGAATGGACCTCCAAATAACCTTGAGAGAAGAACGATTAGAAGAAAGGACGTTGCGTGATCAGTTCCGTTTGTAGGGAGGGAGGAAGGGAGAAAGGGAGGGAGAAAGGGAGGGAGGGAGGGAATGAGGGAAAGAGTGACTCACCGGCGAGGCCTTCACTCCGCCTTCCCATCGTACGGACACGGAAGCTTCCTCCACCCCAACACACACATATAAAAAAAATATAACGCCCCATCGGTAATCAACAAAACAATCCTTATCGGGCTGCATCACGCGTCACGCACACGGGGCCAACACACGTCACATCACGTCACCTCGCCCCGCCCCGCCCCGTCCCGTCGTCCCTCCCGCTTTGATAGTGAGTCAGCGTCACGGAACACTGCGGCGCGGCGGTGGAGGGGCAGGGCAGGGCGTGGGGAGGGCGTGGGGAGGGATGAGGAGGAGGCACAGTGTCTCCGTTCGCCTCACAAGGACACTTCCATCACGTCCTCTGTCATTAGTAGTGTGAGTCCCCATGCACACCCACGACCCACTAAACCAGGGGACACTGAGAGGCTGTATGAGGGTCAGGGGGTTGAGGGGACACGGGGTCAGGGGCCAGAAGGGAGGCAAGGGGTGTGTGGGCGAGGTTAGTTGCAAGGGAAGGGAGTGAGGGGACATATGGCTAGTTGTGAGGGGAGTGAGGGGACACAAGACCAGCTGTGAGTGAAAGAGATGGGAGTGAGGGAAGGGGGAGAGGGGGTGAGGGGAAACGCCAGCTGTGAGTCGAGGGTGTGATGTGACCAGAAGGGGATTCATGTTACAGGAACGAATACAGCAGACTCCTCGGGTGGTGTGACGGGGCAGCAAGGACACTCCACTCCATCCTCACTCCACCCGTGACTCGCCCCGCCCCGCCCCGCCCCGCCCCGCCACGCCAAGCCTCACTGACACCACAGGAAGCAGGTGTTATCATTAAGGACACAGTGACCATGCTTTCGTCCTTGCCTCCACCATACACAGAATCCCACACCCCCCCACACATCCCCCCTTCCCCTCTTCACCCCTCATACTATCACCCTCACGCCCCCACACCCTCATGCAGCACACCACACCAACTCCTTGCACCAAGACGCACCAGGTAAGTTATTAATGAGACACATCTTACCTTAACTCAAGCTTAGGAGACGCGCGAAACACAGCAGCCCAGCTCAGGTAACAACCACACACACACACACACACACACACACACCACACACACACACACACACACACACACACACACACACACACACCACCACACACCACCTGATTCCCTCACCCCATCAGGAGCCTCACTCAACCTTCAGCTGCAGGATAGGACATCAACACTAAGGAATAGCACTCTACGGTTAAGGCCTTTTGATCCTAAGACACATAGGATCACTGCTATATACAAGAGGCTCTAGAGTGGCTGGATTGCCTCATCTCAACTCCCCTTTCTCCTCTCTCCCCTGGGTGACTTCATTAAATCTACCCAACTCCCTTTGGTTCTCTCTCTCTCTCTCTCTCTCTCTCTCTCTCTCTCTCTCTCTCTCTCTCTCTCTCTCTCTCTCTCTCTCTCTCTCTCTCTCTCTCTCTCTCTCTCTCTCTCTCTCTCTCTAAGCCTATTCCTTCACATGTCAGATTCACGATAACTCTACTTTTTTTTCCCCTTCCAAGGCTCCTCAACTCCCCTTCCACGGACGCCACACACCTGAGTCTACCGTAATTATGTCTTCCAGGTGGTAAAATATACGTTCTACTAATAATCCATCTATATATTCCACCTTTATTAATAACCTCATTATAGTCCACTAATAACCAACGATTCATTCATCTCTAGTCCTATGAGCTATTAGTAACTCGTCTGGGCTTTAAACATTTATTTATTTATTTTATATTAACTCATTCAATTAATTTTATGATGAAGTTATATACGTGTTTTCCCTCTGGCATCCTGTTCGGTCATCGTGCAAGGCTTCCGTTGTTGGCTCTCACGGCATTTATAAGAGTGGAAGGGAAAGGAAACACTAAACGTTCTTTTCTTTTCGTCCATATCGGAGCCGCCTGCCTCATCGGGCGTCCCAAGGGAAGACAAGAAGTTCAACAATGCTAGATAAAAAAAAAAGGAACGTGGTGTGTGTGTGTGTGTGTGTGTGTGTGGTTAGTACTCATTCTAAAACCACAACTCAACATTTTTCATACAGACTGGAAGATTTTTTTTTCCTCCCCATTTTTTTTTTTTACCTCTTCTACTCGCTCACGTTATAGTCTTGATCATCATTTTTTTTTTATCCACATCCTCGTTATCCTCCTACTCCACCTCCTCCTCCACCACTAGAAACAAACACATAAAAACACCAATCGTCCCTCCACCATCCCCACCACAATGTTACGTTTACATCAGCAGAACCACCACCACCACCACCACCGTCATCTCCTCTCCTGTAAACACCCCAGTAAGAGGAGGGGAAAGGGGGAGGGAGAAGGAGAGGCATGACTGGCCGCAATGTTTCCCAACTGTATGTACATCAACACGCACACTCAGCACGTTTCTGGGAAGGCTGCTAAAAGGCGGAGGAGGTTCTGCGGTATATACACGATGTTATCACGCCCTGCTGTTGTTATTGAATGGCAAGTGATGGAGGTAAGTGGCAAGGGAGGCAATGAAGGAGGAGATGAGACGTGGTGAAGGAGGTAGAGGCTGTAGGGTATGGAGGAGACATGAAAGGAGGTGTAGGAGATGAAGGAAGGAGAAGAGGCAGAGGGAGACATGAAAGGAAAGAGGTGAAGGAAGTATGGAAGGAGATGAAGGAGGTGGAGGAGACAAGGAATCGTAAGTAGCAAATGGATCATGAGGTGAAGGACGAAACATGAGGTGGAAAAAAATATATAGGTGGAGGAAGGAAATCACTGGTGGTGGGTGCAGAAAGCGAGGAGGAGGAGGAGCCAATAGGTGGTGGAGACAGAGTGGAGACAGATGGTGATGGGTGATGATGAAGAAGGCAACCACCTCCCTCTATTACTCCCCCTGCTCTACTTTCCCTCCTCACCCTGGTTACTGAGGGAGAACAGAAGCAGTAGCAATAGCAACAGCCTCCTCCAAGTACCTGCTGCCGCCGCTAGGAAATGCATCTTAACTAACTGACGAAGGAACAAGGTACTGACGAAGGCTCTGACGAAGGGATGCTAAAGAAGACAATAAGACAAGGACATCACCGAGGGAGAGAGAATAACGATACTGACAAAGAAGCTGAAGAAGGCAAACAAGTGAAGTTACGCACGGACGGCTCACCCCACAAAAAAAAGACAAAAAAACATTGCATTCAGTAGGTCCTCAAGGCCGCCATCACCCCTAATTTTCTTTATCTTTATCTGCGGGACGAGTATAAAAAAAAAAAGTAACCATAAGGCAGGGAAAAAAAATAAAATAAAGAGAGAATAAAATTAAAAGAAAAAAAAGTCTTCATATTCTTCCTCCATATAAAAAAAAAAAGAGAGATACAAATATATATACACATAAACTTAAGTCCGGAGCCGCCGCGGTCTTGAAAAGGGGACATCACGGGGACTATCAACGCAGGGAAGTTAGCTGAGCGTTGAATAAAGCTACGAAAATATACCCCACTTACGCCCAAAGGGGATGAAAGGCGTGGAGGGGGAAACTATACATAAAAAAAAATAAATAAATAAATAAATAAATAAAAAAATGTCAAAACTTTAAAGACGCTTCTGTTTTTAATATCTTTAGCGCAAAAAAAAATAAATAAAATAAAATAAAATAAAATAATAATAATAATAATAATAATAATAATAATAATGATGTCACGCTAAGGGGAAAGTGACATCAGTAGGATGGTCTACGTGACGCTTGATGTGACGTGACTAGGCGAGGCAGGTAACGTCACAGGATGCTGACGTGCGAGGGGAGAGGGAGGGTGAGAGGGGAAAGAGAGGATGAGAGGGGAGAGGAAGGGAGAGGGAGGATGAGAGGAGAGAGGAAGGGAGGGGAAGGGAGGGTAATTCTTTCCTACTTTTAGCTGGAGATGATAACGTCAAGACTTTCATGTGTGTGTGTGTGTGTGTGTGTGTGTGTGTGTGTGTGTGTGTGTGTGTGTGTGTGTGTGTGTGTGTGTGTGTGTGTGTGTGTGTGTGTGTGTGGACGTACTATTACACAACTATCACAGCAATCACGCCTCACGCACATCCCACATCCCACGTCTCTCTCTCTCTCTCTCTCTCTCTCTCTCTCTCTCTCTCTCTCTCTCTCTCTCTCTCTCTCTCTCTCTCTCTCTCTCTCTCTCTCTCTCTCTCTCTAACACAAACACACAGCTTGATAGTCCTGTAATATGGCACTGTTAAGCCTCCATCAGCCTGGCACTATTATTTACTCAATCTTGGCACTCACTCTGCTCCGTCTGGCACTGTTCTTTGTCTCACAACGTAGCACTCTTGTTTTCTTACCCCAAACAACTCTTATATTCTTACTTATCATTGTTATTATCTATATTGTGACACTGATGTTATTGTTATATATTTTCATTTGTTTAGTTTTTTTTTTTTTTTTTTACTGTGGCCACTTTATTTCTTTACCGTGGAACTACTACTTTTTTTTTATTATTATATATATTTTATTTTTTATTTGTTGTTGTAGTATTTCAGTCTTGTTGTTCTCGTCAATCTCCTGTGCCACTTAGCTTGGCATTTAATATTCATGGTTTGGCACTGTTAATTTTTAGTTTGGCACTCTGCTCTCTATTACTTATGGCACTGTTGTTAGTGTTGTCTTAAGTATATCTATGTTTATCCTCTATTTTGTAGCTTGGCACTTATTTTCCTTATCCTGGCACTGTTTATATTTAGCGTGGCACTGTTTTTTATCGTCTCGTGGCACTGTCTTGCTATTCATCACTGTTATTTCCCTTCTGCTAGCGTTTCCTGAGTCGTGATATGAACTGTTTCTTTGTATAACACCTAAAGTACATCCACACACCCACACACACACCTAAAACCACCTCTCCACACACACATCCACATCTACACAGAATTACGTCTCATCCACACAGCACACACCAAGGGTTCTAATCTCTCCTTCGAATGCAAGGCTGAACCCGCTGAACCCATGAACCTCGACGGGGTGACGGTGGCGGGGCAGCGTAGAGGGCGAGGCGGGGGGAGAGTGACACAGGCGAGTATAGTAAGGGTGTGGCAGGACGGGATGGGGTGGAGTAGGGTGGTAAGGGAAGGGAAGGGTGAGGCAATAGTGAATCAAGTTTCGTGATCAATATCTAGTTCATTGACGCGGTAATAATGAACTCAATTATACATAGAATTATTCAACCTGATAATAAATAAAAAAATAATAATAAATTAACAATATACTCTTTTGTTAAACCTCCAGCCTATTAATGTTAAAAAAAAAGGGCGTTTCTGTTTAATGATGTTAGTCTTTACCTATATTTCATGACCTCCACCTCCTCCCCTCTATGAGTTCCGCGAGTCATAGCCCGGGGGGAGGTGAGGGGAGAGGTGAGGGGAGATGAGGTGAGGGGAGGCTAAGTGTCCTTCCCTCACCATTTGGCTTAACGCTCCACCCCGCCCCACCCTGCCCCGCCCGGCCTCACCTCGCCCCGCCCCGTCTATCTTCCCCTATTTCACTGATGAGTTTGGGACGCCCCGCCGCTGCCTGTGTGTGAGGGGACGAGAGAGAGAGAGAGAGAGAGAGAGAGAGAGAGAGAGAGAGAGAGAGAGAGAGAGAGAGAGAGAGAGAGAGAGAGAGAGAGAGAGAGTGATACATACATAGCGAGGAATGTGAAGGGGGAGAGGAAAGAGAGAGAAAGTTAAGGAAGAAAGAAGAGTATAACAGAGAGAAAAGAGGGAAGGAAAGGGAGTAAAATGCATGACAAAAAGGGGAAAAGGGGAAACAGAAGAGGGGAAAGAGGGGAGGCTTTCATCGATAGCATATTACTTTAAAAACTAGAATCGTATGCTATAAAAAACAAACAAAAAATATCACGCTGGTAAAAACACGAACAGGAAAATAAAATAAATAGATAAACAAATCAACAGAAATAAAGAAAAAGGGAAAATCAGAGAAAAAAAGTAAAAAATATTGAAATGAATAAATGAAAACAAACTAATAATAATAAATAAAAAAAAAGAGGAGAGAACTGAACAATGAAAAATAGAACAGTTCAATAACATACAATAAAAAAATCAAATAAATCAATACAACTCAACACCACTGCAACACCACACATTCCAGGCCGATGAGTAGTACAGTACAAGCAAGGAACACCACTTATGATGCAACACCGTCACCACCACCACCACCACCACCGTCACCACCATCACCACCACCACCCCGGAAGCGATAAACACCTACGTCACTCACCTGATACGCGACTCACGACCTTGTTATCTCACCTGTCAACCACCACCACTACCTTTACCACCACCACCACCACTACCTTCACCACCACCACCATCACCACTACCACAACTTTCACTCCACCCAACAACCATCACCCCTATCACCACCATCACAAGCCAGACATTCCTCCTTCCCTCCCTTTCCCATCCCCCTTTCACCCTAATCCTTCCCCCTCCCCCCGCCCCCCCTTACACCACCTGTCACTATCCTACACTCAGATTACACTAATGAAATGTTAGGTTATTTTAGGATCACTCTGGGGACTACTTATCCCCCCTCCCCAGTCAGCCTTATTTCACCCCCCCTCCCCAGCCCCATCCTACCCCATCCCTTCACTACCCTCAGTCTACTCTATTCCACCCCAGACCCCATTTCAGCATTGCGTGAGAGAGAGAGAGAGAGAGAGAGAGAGAGAGAGAGAGAGAGAGAGAGAGAGAGAGAGAGAGAGAGAGAGAGAGAGAGAGAGACACACACACAAACACACACACACACAGACTAAGTATGTAGGTGAGGGGAAAGGAGGCAGGGTACGAAGTGAGGGGTAGAGTGAAGGGAAGAATTCTGTGGACAGGTTAAGGAGTGAGGGGAGAACAGCTGTGATTTGGTGAAGGGAGGGAGTGAGGGGAGGGAGTGAAGGGAGGGAGGGAGGGAGGGGGGAGGGAGGGGGGAGGGAGGGAGGGAGGGAGGAGGAGGGAGGGAGGAGGGAGGGAGTGAGGGGGAGGGAGGTAATGGAGGAGAAGGTCCTTTGAAGACAGGTGAAAAGTGGATGTAAGAAGGGAGATAATAGCAAAGAGAGAGAAGAAAAAGAAAATGAGAGGAAGGAGGAGAAGGGAGAGAGAGGGAGGGAGAGAGAAAATGAGTGCAGTGGAGAGGGGGTGAGGGTGATGGAAGAGAGAGCATTAAGGGAAGTGACTATATGCGTCCAATGTACTGTACCTAATCTCTCTCTCTCTCTCTCTCTCTCTCTCTCTCTCTCTCTCTCTCTCTCTCTCTCCTCTCTCTCTCTCTCTCTCTCGTTAGCTGGCTGGATAAACACTGTATTTCTGAGGACAAAGTTTCCCTTCCCAAGAAAATATTTACCCTTCACTTCTCCCTCTATCATTTTCCTTTTTTCTTACTCACTCTCTCTTTTCCTTTCTTTTTTTTCCTCTCTCTTTCCTTCGGGTTCACAAAATGGGTGTTTTTGGCGGGTATAATGCAGTGGATCTACACCAGCTTGGAGGGGAAAGTCTGCCTATCTAGTTTTAATAGTGAAAAGCTTTTATTTTGGTGTGTGTGTGTGTGTGTGTGTGTGTGTGTGTGTGTGTGTGTGTGTGTGTGTGTGTGTGTGTGTGTGTGTGTGTGTGTCCTCACGTGATTTGGCGAGGCTTCGACACCTGTCTGGCGGCTACCCACACGCTGACGTCACCACACACACACACACACACACACACACACACACACACACACAAACAGACCATAACTCAACCAAGTTCATGTTCCCCTCAGGCTCGGCTCCCCCTCCCCCCCTCCCCTCCCCTTCCCTTCCCTTCCCTTCCCTTCCTCTCCTCTCCTCTCTCCTCTTCTCTCCGCTACCTCCATTCCTCGCGTCCTCTTCCATTTTCCTTCCAGCCTCTTTTATCCTCTTATTTTTTCCTCTCTCTCCCTTATATATTTCCTTTTTCCTTCCCCTTTTTTTCTTGTCCTTTCATCTTACTTTCCCTTCGTCTCTCATATTTCATTTTTTTTCCTTCTCCTCTCCCTCTAATATCCCTTCCTCCCTCTCTCTCCTTTTTCCCCTTCTCCTCCTCTTCTCTCCCCTTTTCCCCTCACCTCCCACAACTCAGCGCAAAGATTAAACCTTCTTCTAAGCTAACCGCAGGAGGGGGAGGGGAAGGGGGGGAGGGTTGTGTATTCCTCTCCCCCCCTTCCTTCTCCCCTCTTCTCCCTTATTGCTCTCCCTTCCCTTGCTTCCTTCTCCCTACTTTACGAGTACTTCTCTTCTTCCTTCCTTCTTCTTCCTCCTTCCTTCTCCCTCCTTCCTATATTCGTAAGTTATTCCTCTCGTTTACTATTTTTTCTCTCTCCCTTACTTCCTCCTTCTCATTTTCCTTTTTTCTCTTCTTCATTTCCTTCCTTTTATTCCTTCCCTCTCACCTATTTCGTTCTCTATGTATGTTTTTCTTATTCGTCTAACGTGTATTTCTTTCCTCCCTTCCCCCTCTTCTCTCTCTCTCTCTTTTCTCTTCGCTTTTTTCCCCTCTCTTTCTGTCATATATCTATCCTTCCCCTCTCTCCCTCTTTTCCTTCAACTTGCTCGCTTTTCCATCCCTTCTACCATGTTTCCCCTCTTCCTACCCTCATATTTACCTCCCCTCTTCCTCTCCTCCCCTCTACCTCTCCCCTCTTCCTTCCCCTCCACCTCCCCTCCATGTGGTCGCCCGCTCTCTTACACCTGACGAAACTTTAACCATTATTATTTTTTTTTTAGGAGTAGGTTGTGTCTCTCAAGATGAGCCTTGGACACACTACCTCTCACAAAGTTACCTCATAGCTCTCTCTCTCTCTCTCTCTCTCTCTCTCTCTCTCTCTCTCTCTCTCTCTCTCTCTCTCTCTCTCTCTCTCTCTCTCTCTCTCTCTACGGTAAATAGGCTTGAGTCACGGCAGGTAGTTTTTTATTCCCACGCTTACCTGTTCAACTATTACTACTACTACTACTACTACTACTACTACTACTACTATTACCAAACTACTAATACGCAGTACGTACCGCATTGCCACACACAAAAGACACTCACGGAAGAAGATAAGGAGGAGGAGGAGGAGGAGGAGGAGGAGGAGGAGGAGGAGGAGGAGGAGGAGGAGGAGGAGGAGGCTAAGGTAATGACTAACAGATACCTCATTGTCCTCAACCACAGTGGAAATCTTATTGCTCTCAACATCGGCGTCAATGAGGCATGTGTGTGTGTGTGTGTGTGTGTGTGTGTGTGTGTGTGTGTGTGTGTGTGTGTGTGTGTGTGTGTGTGTGTGTGTGTGTGTGTGTGTGAAGGGGCTTTAAAAGAGGGGGGTTAGGGTGATGGGTGGGTGGGTGGGTGGGGGGTGTAAGGAATGTGGGCGTGATAGGTCCATGGGTGAGGAGGGGCCTTTGAAGGTGTAATGATGTATGGGTGGAAGGAGGGGGAGAGGGAGGGGGAGAGGGAGGGTGAGAGGAGAGAGAAGGGGAGCATGAGGTATGAGGGAGGAAGGAGGAGGTGGTGAGGTGAGGTGAGACAAGAGTTAGGTGTGAGGGGAGAATGAATGGCTTGAGTAAATAATGTGAGTGTGTGAGTGTGAGTGTGAGTGTGTGTGTGTGTGTGTGTGTGTGTGTGTGTGTGTGTGTGTGTGTGTGTGTGTGAGAGAAAAAAAAAATTCATTTCCAACCCTTTTCTATCTTCTATCCTCCCTTTACTTGTCTTCCTTTCATCTGTCATCCCCTTGCCCCTTTAAATCACCCCTTAGTTACCTGGTACCTATTTCACCCTTTAACCTATTGTACCCTTTATCACCTTGTCCTTGGTTACCCCTTTGTCTATTCCATTACAAACCCATTAACTTTACCTTACTATCCTCCCTCTTTATTCCCTTTCCTTTTATTCCCTTACCCTTGACCCCTCCCTTAAATGTCCCTAGTCAGCCATTTCTTCCCTATTTTCTTTGTCTCTCTTTGTCTTTCTTTGTCTTCCTTTGTCTTTCTTTGTCCTTGATTTCCAGACGTTTCTTGGTTTCGACTCTACCTTGCCCACAAAGCATCGAGTTTGTGGTCATTGGTGAAAGCTAAACAGAACTTTCAAGCAGCACAATGCATATCAAACACCACTTACTACTGCTCCTCCTCCTCCTCCTGCTCCTGCTCCTCCTCCTCCTCCTCCTGGGCCTCGAAACTCTTCCTCGAAATAAACGTCAAGAGTTTAATGGGAAGCAAACTTACATTCCAAGACCTGCTTACATATCGTTTACGTTGTTGTTGGGTTTTTTTTTCTTTCCTACAAGCAATGTGTAAAGTTTTAACATTCACACACACACACACACACACACACACACACACACACACACACACACACACAAACACACAAACATACATATAAAAAAAACCACACTATGAATAACTACCTAACTAGCTAATTTATTGTCTAACTAGCACTAGGTAAACACACAAGATATTTTCACAAAGACTTACCACAAAAAATATACAAATAACAGAAGGCTTAGAAAAACACATCAATTGAATAATAAAGCAAATCAGAGCACACTTGCGTCTCCCCCTTCAGCGCCTCCACCCGTCGTCTTCTCCACCACCTCCACCTCCTCCTCCACACCACCCTCCTCCTGACCGAGATACAAGCCATTCCCAGGGGCAAAGAAACGTTCAACTGAATCAAGAAAGTATCCTCCCTTTGGCGTACGAACCATTATGAAACACGGATCTAAAACCAATGAGAAACACGTAGTTATATCCGTGTGTGTCTCCCTTTCATGTTCGTTCAAGTATGTATTATTCTAAGGATTTCTAGCAATTCTAGCATTCTTTTGGGATCGATATAGTCTCTCTCTCTCTGTCTCTCTCTCTCTCTCTCTCTCTCTCTCTCTCTCTCTCTCTCTCTCTCTCTCTCTCTCTCTCTCTCTCTCTCTGTACCCTGATGGTCCTCCAATCACGGATGTAACTCTTGGCTTATTAAAGTGATATTAATAGTCAAGTGACGACAGGAGGTGTGTGTGTGTGTGTGTGTGTGTGTGTGTGTGTGTGTGTGTGTGTGTGTGTGTGTGTGTGTGTGTGTGTGTGTGTGTGATGGGACGTATGTATGTGGGAACGGCAGCGTGTACTTACAATTACGAAACTAACCGTCATGATGTATGTGTGTGTGTGTGTGTGTGTGTGTGTGTGTGTGTGTGTGTGTGTGTGTGTGTGTGTGTGTGTGTGTGTGTGTTTACTCTTACGTTAATTTACTGCTTTGTTATTTCTGTCGTGGTACTTGAAGCTAGACAAAGAGAGAGAGAGAGAGAGAGAGAGAGAGAGAGAGAGAGAGAGAGAGAGAGAGAGAGAGAGAGAGAGAGAGAGAGAGAGAGAGAGAGAGAGAGAACAGGTACTAAGTAAGTGTGTCAGGAATTACTGTGTTGCCTTAGGTGTTCTCATGTGTAACCTCTGCAACAAACACATACACACACACACACACACACACACACACACACACACACACACACACACACACACACACACCATATACCCATTCACAACGATAATAAAAAAGAGTAAAAATAAACAACTCCAGCAATGAAAAACTAAACAGATAAATAAATAAATAAATAAATATACACAAATCACCCGAGAGTAAACAGATCAACAACACACAAAGGAGGAAAGAAAACGGAGTAACGGGGCGAGGCGTGGCATTGCGGGGCGGGGCAGGGCGGGGCAGGGCAGGGCAGGGCAGGGCAGTCAAAGGTGGTGTGAAGTGTTTGTTTTGCCGGCTACAACCTCTTGACG
>JAPQNM010000042.1:10567105-10577105 GCA_029783475.1 Metacarcinus magister
GGTCGTGTTGGCCTCCTGTATGGCACCTCCGCTGGCACCATGTCACGCTGCTGCCGCTGCATTACACGCTGATCATAATCACGTGCAGCTGCATCCTGATTGGTATTCTCGTAATACCGGTAGTTATCGCGTGCAGCTGCATCTTGATTGTCGCCATAGTAGTACTGATAGTACTCGCTTGCAGCTTCATCCTGATTGCTGCTCTCGTAGTACTGGTAGTACTCGCGTGCAGCTGCATCTTGATTAGCGCCATAGTAGTACCAGTAGTACTCACGTGCAGCTGCATCTTGATTAGCGCCATAGTAGTACTGGTAGTACTCACGGTCAGCTTCATCCTGATTGTTGCTCTCGTAGTACTGATGGTACTCGCGTGCAACTGCATCCTGATTGGTGGTCACGGCGCACGATGCTTGAGACTCTCTTCTTGCTGCTGCTGCTGCCACTCGGCGGGCACGTCGCCGCTTTGCAGCCTTGGTGTTGCTGTGAGTCGATGCAGCAGCAGCAGACTTGCATTCAGCCTCACATTCTGTTGAGGCTGTGAAGTCGCTGTGGATCACTGTCACTGGAGTAACATGAACAGTGCCACTTGTCTCGGCAAAAACATCCATTCCTAATTCTTCCGCTTCGTCAACCTCCTCAGCCCAGGCCTTGACAACCTGGGCCTCCAACTGTTCTTCTTCTTCGACATCACTTGAAACTGAATTTACTTCTTTAACTTTCACTTCATCAACTAAGTGTTCTGTCTCGGTCATAACTATTTTATCCTCCTCATTTTCTAATAATTGAGTTTCATTAATTGAGTCTGTCTTGCACGTCAGATCCACTACAGGATGCTCGGGAAGACCACCATTCTGTTTCTGGGAATGGCGTCGGTGTTTCCTCTTGAACAAAGCCAAGAAACGACCCAAGAATCTTCGGCAGCGCGAAGCCAATTTTTCTTTCACTAAAACTGTTTCAGTCATAATTTTTATCTTATCAAATATTGATAGCTAGATAAACAGTGATGGCGAGGGTATGAGGGTAGCAAATTTTCACTACCAAAAAAGCCAACTCCAAGCACTTGTATTATTGGCTCAGCTTCTGCTCTTCCTACCAACTCCAAGCAGATCATTCTCAGCTGACTACGTAAGTTCACGGTGCACTCCAACCTAACTCCAACCTCATCATGATATACAAAATGATAATGTAATGTAGCTTTTATCTGTTTGTGTGTTTTATTTATTTATTTATTTATTTATTTATTATCTATCTATTTAATTGTTTGTGTGAAGTTTAGTCATTTTTTTTCCATATTGTAACGCGTTGGTCTCCCTCACATCATATTTTTTTTTCTCCTTAATATAACGTTGTGAACAAAATTGTGCTGTGCTTAAAAAGATAGTTTCATAAATGACTTCTCTCCCTAATTTTGAAAGCACGAAGCGAAAACAATTAATTTATCATCGTATTAAGAGAGAGAGAGAGAGAATATTTAATAACGTTAGTACTTCATCACTAGCCAAAAAAAAACATGTCAATTATAGGAATTAGAAAGATAATGATAAGATTTATTAATTTGTTTACGCAAAGATAGCATAAGTTTACTAATAAGCTCTTCGTCGTACAGACATACTTTCAAGGTCACAGTAGATGCATTGAACTTGATTTTCTCTTTCCAAAAAACCTCACATTTTCAAGCCAGTTTCCGTCCCAGTTACGTAAGCAAAATGATAATATAGAATTGAAATAATGTAAATAATGTAAGACAAATACGAATAAAGAATTAATGATGTATCGCAACTTTGATATTAATGAATAGTAATACGACTGTTTCTATGTGTATATAAATAACTCACGTAGCATTAGTATTAAGAGGAATAATGATAAAGATAATAACAATCAAAATGACAACATGGGGCACAAAGTCGACACCAAATCCTGAGTGATAAAAGATATGTCATCATCGTTCAATTGCGTCATTAATCCACCAATGCAGGAAGGTTTCAAGATAAGTAAGTCTTCGCCCTTGACTACTACATTAAATCGCTTTATACTTCCTCCTCTGCCTTGAAATCCCCCTCATAAAGATATATTAGAAAGAACCAAGGCATGCAAGGAATTCCAAGGCCACTACACACACACACACACACACACACACACACACACACACACACACACACACACACACACACACACACTTTTTAGTCCCCTCAGGAAACCATTAAAGAAAGGAGAACCATTATGGAAAAACACTAAACAGGAAAACAACCAACTACTTCCGAGAGAGAGAGAGAGAGAGAGAGAGAGAGAGAGAGAGAGAGAGAGAGAGAGAGAGAGAGAGAGAGAGAGAGAGAGAGAGAGAGAGAGAGAGAGAGAGAGAGAGAGAGAGAGAGAGAGAGAATTGATTTCACCTTGAGTGCACAATCAGTGACAAAAATTGATTTAATAATAATTGCAAGAAATCAAGAGGATGATGCAAACCAAGAGGAAGAGAAGAGGCAAATACAATAAATAATAGAAAATGAAATGGGATGGAACGGAATAAAAGGAAGGAGAAAGAGAACGAAGGACAAGGATGAGTGAAGAATACATAGGAGAGAATGTAGAATAAATACACATAAAAGGAGAGGTGACAAAGGAGAGAGAAAAGAAGATAGTGTAAAGAGATAAATGAGTTAGAAAGGAGAATAAAGGAATAAAGATGAATTAGGAGATACAAATAATAACCCAAACAGTGTATAGTAATTAGCAACAAGACACTTAATTAAAACCAAACTTATGAAACGAGAATAACTTAGAATTTAACAACACTTAACACAACCTCAGAGTAGCCAATGAGAGACACAAGTAACAGACAAAATACTACGACTATTAGAATGAAAGAATGATTAATAACAGACAGAATGAACACGTACAGCCTTCCTAACAGACTTTCCCAACAGCCAATAACTCACAGTCACTGGATATCAAAAAAACATGACTCGGGTACAGTGAATGAAAAATGAATAATAATGAATAGTAATGAAAATATAACAGAACAGACTCTAAAAATTGTGAATATGAAGGGAGTGAAATATGTTTGTTTAGCTTTTTGTATGGTGAATAAAGTGTATATAATGTAAATATTAAATGTGAGATAATAATAAAGATAGGAAGGGAAAGTTATATATGTATACGATTTTTTTTTTATGACAAATGACAAAAAATATTAATAAAAAAACAAATAACCGAAGAAGTGTCAACAAATGAAAAAAAATAACAAATATATATGTATATAGAACACAAAGAGAATAACAAAAGGTAGATAAACAATAGAAATAAATACAATGCGATACAAAATATTGGAAAAACCTAATATCAAAAGAAAACCAAAAACAAAATAAAAACACAAACGCAGTGAAAATGTAACACAAACAAAACTACGAAATATTGCAACACAACTGCAACACACATTCCCAGGCCTTAAATAATTAATGACCACCACCACCACCACCACCACCACCACCACCACCACCACCACCACCACCACCACCACCACCACCACCACCACCACCACCTTCGAAAGCCCGCGAATACTGAGGTTCTAAATGAGTAAGCAATATTCTTCCCCTTTACTCAACCTAGCCTCACCCCTTTCCCTCCCTTTACGCACCCATTACCTTCCCCTTAGCTGCCACCACCCTTTTATGGGGTACTAAGCTCTTTATATTGTTTCTCTCTCTCTCTCTCTCTCTCTCTCTCTCTCTCTCTCTCTCTCTCTCTCTCTCTCTCTCTCTCTCTCTCTCTCTCTCTTCCTTTCTTTCCTCCATTTCTACGTTACCTTTCATGTGTTTCTTCTCTCTCTCTAATTTCCTCCTTTCCTCCAGTCTTTCCTCCACTCACCTGTAATGAAGAAGAAAGGAATATGTGATTAGACATTCATGAAATATTTAATTAAGGTATAATTTCGTAATATTAAGTTGTTGTTTTTTTTCTCTCTCTCTTTCTCTTTTTCTCTCTGTCTTTGTTCCTCCCTTACCCTCCACCTCCTCTCTCTCTCCTTTACCTCCCTAATAACTCCCCTTAATCCCCTCCACTGACCTCATCTCTCCCTTACTTTACCCTCGTTTCCCCTCACTCTCTCTCTCCACGCTGTAAGTCTGTTTACTATAACTTTCCCTCCTCCCTCTTATCTCTCCTCCCTCTTATCTCCCTTTCCTCTACCAATAACTATGTATAATCCCCTTGCCTCTAGACCTCATCCCCTTTTTCATCCCCAGCATGGTATAAATCCTCTCTCTTTTACCTCCCTCTGTGGCCTATTTGGTTTTTTTTTTCTCTCTCTCTCTCTCTATTTCTATTAACTCTTGAATTGAAAATAAAAGAAATAAATTAATAAAAATATATCAACCTCTCTTTTTATTATTTAATCTTATATTGTCATGTTTTATTTCCAATTTTAAGCCTCCTTTTTTTTACTTTCCTTCTCTCATTTCCTTCGTTGCTACTATTTTCCTTCCTCCTCCTCCTCCTCCTCCTCCTCCTCTTCCTCCTCCTCCTCCTTCTGTTTCTCTTTATCTTTTATCTCCCAATCATTCATTCATTCTCTCATCCACTACCTGTAATATTGTACCACACAGCACGTTCAGGTAAGTGTAGCTAGGATTTCTCTCTCTCCCTCTCTCTCTCTCTCTCTCTCTCTCTCTCTCTCTCTCTCTCTCTCTCTCTCTCTCTCTCTCTCTCTCTCTCTCTCTCTCTCTCTCTCTCTCTCAAGTACTGAAAGAGGAAGCATTCAACGTGAGTCATACACCAACACCCAGCGGGAAACGAGAGAGAGAGAGAGAGAGAGAGAGAGAGAGAGAGAGAGAGAGAGAGAGAGAGAGAGAGAGAGAGAGAGTCCATGTGGAACGAATAAAAGGAGAAAGCCAGACAAAGGAGCGCACACTTTTATATACACACACACACATACACACACACACACACACACACACACACACAACGTTCCCTCTAACCTAACCTATGTTGCATCGTGTTCCGGAGGAGTAATAAAACCCTTTTTTTTCTTTATTCTCTCTCTCTCTCTCTCTCTCTCTCTCTCTCTCTCTCTCTCTCTCTCTCTCTCTCTCTCTCTCTCTCTCTCTCTCTCTCTCTCTCTCTCTCGCTACGACACCATTCATTAACCACCACCATCACCATCACTACCACAGTCATCATCACGTACCACAGTTCATTTCAACATTTAATTGCAACCATAAAATTAATCACTGCAATCTCCCACCTCCATTACCCTAACACTATACTACTAAGCACCCCTTCATTACCACCACCCATTCCTCTATCCCTTACTCCTCTTACTCCCCTTCCCCTTACTCCCCGCTGCAATCCACTCCCATATATAGCTCTCCACTAACGTTCTTTACTCAGCTAGTTGTACTCTCTCTTCATTCTCTTCACTCCACTCCCTCCCATTCCTCCTCCTCCTCCTCCTCCTCCCCCCCACCACCACTATCCCGTTGTGAGCCGTGTAAGTGGGCGTGAATGGGTTCCTAAGTGGTATTCATGGTAGTTATAACCACGATTCCACTGACAGTCTTCACACCCACTCGTCACACTCCTCTACTTACACCTCCTCCTCCACCTCCTCCTCCTCCTCCACCTCCTCCTCCTCCTCCTCTCCTCCTCCTCCTCCTCCTCCACTATTACCATCATCACCATCACCAACACCAACAACACTATTAACACTATCAACACCACCACCACTGTACTACCTTGTGAGTGAGAGAAAGAGAGAGAGAGGGGAAGAGAGAGAGAAAAAAAATGGGAATGAATAAATAAATGAAAACTTTTATAAACAAACTTCCTCCCCTCCCCCTCCCCTTCTCTTCCCCCCTTCCCCTCCCCCACAATTCCCCCTTCCCCGCCCACCCTCTTTGCACCGTCATAACCTCGGAGATACTGACACCCTGGCAACACAATCGATCTAATTACATTGGGTCAAGGCTAACCCCAGCACGCATGATACTCCTCCTCCTCCTCCTCCTCCTCCTCCTCCTCCACCACCACCTCCTCCTTGACCTACAACTTCTCTTCATCCATTTACCTTTACATTTATGGCTCAGGTTGTGTTATTAACGATACATTGAGGTTATTTATAGAGGTTGAGGTGAAGGTAAATATAATCGTACTGAAGCTTGAAAAAAATATAATGTCAAAAAATAATAGATGGAATAACAGGGTCAATAGTAATAATATGAATGTTATTTTTAGAGAGTAGAGTCGGTGTAATAATGAAAAATGGAAAGAATATGAAAGGAAAATAGTGTCAGGTGAATTCAGCAGCGTAATGAAGACTAATTATACAGCTAAAAGGGATAATTGCATAACAAAATTAACCGGGAGTAACAACAACAACAGCAACATAAGTCAAGTGAATAATGATTACCTACAATGAAATAATGAATAAATAAAAATAATAATAATAATACACAGAAAACTATACAAAGACAACATAAGCAAATAAAAATAATAATAACAACAACAATACAAAAAACTAGACAAAGACAAAACGAGCTAAAATAATAAATAAATAAAATAAATAAGGTTAGTTTAGAGGAAAGACAAATCCATATAAATATAATAATAAACATGTTATTTATATTCATCAAGACTGTGGTTGCCTAGGTAATTAGCCACACAGGTAGATAGATAGATAGGCCACGTGAACAGGTGTGTGTGTGGAGGGGGGGGAGGGGGGGGCCACACCACACTCCCCTCAACACCCACAACCTAAATTAAACCCCAACTTAACTAGATTCTGTAACCTGAACACAACCCACTTTTGATTCTTAGTGTTGAACGAGAGAAACACGACCTCTCCCTCTCTTTCTCTTTTCCTTTCCCTCCTCCTTCTTCTTCTTCTTCTTCTTCTTCTTCTTCTTCTTCTTCTCCTCCTCTTCCTCTTCCTCCTTATTTTATCATTAATATTTATTTTTATCCTTAATATTTATTTTTATCATTAATGTTTATTTTTTTCATTAATATTTATTTTTATCATTAATATTTATTTTTATCATTAATATTTATTTTTATCATTAATATTTATTTTTTATCATTATTATTTATTTTTATCATTATTATTTATTTGTATCATTATCATTTATTTGTATCACTGATATTTATTTTTATCATTAATATTTATTTTTATCATTAATATTTATTTTTATCATTAATATTTATTTTTATCATTAATATTTATTTTAATCATTAATATTTATTTTTATCATCATTATTTATTTTTATCATCATTATTTATTTTTATCATCATTACTAATTTTTATCATCAATATTTATTTTTATCATCAATATTTATTTTTATCATTAATATTTATTTTTATCATCAATATTTATTTTTATCATCAATATTTATTTTTATCATTAATATTTATTTTTATCATTAATATTTATTTTTATCATTAATATTTATTTTTATCATTAATATTTATTTTTATCATTAATATTTATTTTTATCATTAATATTTATTTTTATCATTATTATTTATTTTTATCATTATTATTTATTTTTATCATTAATATTTATTTTTATCATTAATAAGAAAAATTTGAATAAAATCATAATTTTTAAAAAAATCTATAAATCGAACACTTAGAAAAGACCTCGGCAGTGTAAGGGTTAATACTGGCAATAAGTTATGTTTAACCTGCCATTACCACCGAAACGAAGGATGCGAGGGGATTTCATTGAAATGTTCAAGATAATCAAAGGATTCGATAATATCAATACAGAAGATTACATTACTTTTGATTGATCAAATATAACAAGAAGACATCATTCTTTTAAGATTACTGGTAAAAGATTCACATCAAACAAAGCCAAGCACTTCTTTTTCAATCGGATCGTTAACGTTTGGAACTCCCTGGCCGCCAATGTCGTCGACAGTAAAACAATTACTACGTTCAAAAATAGACTTGACAAATATTTAGAAGCCAATCCACAGCTAAAATACTATCCGTTAACGTAGCAAACTTTGAGTAAGTTCATCCTGATGTACCTAACTTATGAAATGTCGATTCAAAAGACGTCGCTAGTGGCCTGACATCGCTTGCCAGGAAATAGTGGTAGCAGTAGTGGTAGTGACAGTCTGGTCTTGGTTGGCCTTCCTTTCCCTGCCAGCCATGGCTGGGTTTGATATTACAGTAATGATGAAAATAAGTCCAGATTCGTGTTCATTTTGACCCAAAACATTATTGTAGAAATTTTCATCACATTCTGAGATGTGGAAATTTTTCACCAAATTTCCAAGGTGACACCCTTAGATTTTTTTCAAGAATTTACGTTTTTTGAAATAACTCGAAAAATATGAGGTTTACGGGAAAAAAGTATATAATAGTAAAGATAGAGCATGAGACGCCCGTTCTTTTGAGCTATACAGAAATAAAATTGGACTATTGGTTATTGAGAAAATTATACATTTGTGTTTTTCACAAAACTTACACAAAACATTATTTTTTTCTTAAACGGTTCAATATATTTTAAATCTGATATGATATTTAGATAGAGCTCATCAAGCTTAATAAATTTGTATATAAACATTTAAACTGTAGGAGTAATAGTTTCATAGTAAAATGACAAAGAAGATTTCGACCTCAATTCTGGTGGCAAATTTCGGCCCAAAACTGAACAATGCATTTCCGTGACAGTAATGATAAAACTGAGTCCAGATTCCTGATCAACACAACCAAAACACAACAAAAACACAATAAAAACACACTTAGAATAACTTTCACGAGTTTTCAAAATAATAATAAGTTTCAAAATATTAATAAGTTTTCAAAATTTCCACCTATGCTAAGAGAAGCCTTCACCCTTACTATCCTGTATCCTTCACTCTAGACTAGATAGTGTACTCACAAACAGCCTCGTAAGGGCCAGCAGGCCTGTTGCTGTTTGTTCTTCCTATGTATTCCTATGTGTTCCTCCTCCTCCTCCTCCTCCTCCTCCTCCTCCTCCTCCTCCTCCTCCTCCAGACTCAGTGCAAGTAAGAAAGGAACAAACACATCGAGAAGGAGCTGTGAAGTATTTGCAAAGAGCACTTGAGAGAGAGAGAGAGAGAGAGAGAGAGAGAGAGAGAGAGAGAGAGAGAGAGAGAGAGAGAGAGAGAGAGAGAGAGAGAGAGAGAGACAAAGGGACAAAAAACAATAACTTGACAGCTGAGTGACGCTGCCTTCTCCCCCCCACCGCCCACACACACACACACACACACACACACTCGAGCATAACACAGCGACATGACAGGGTTGAAAGGTGGGCGTGTGGTGGAGAGACACGGTGGATGTTGGAAAGTGGAAGTGGATGAGAGTGGATGAGAGTGGATGAGTGGATAGGAAGTGTGGATGTGGATGATGTGTTCTATAATATCCTATCCACTATCCACATCCTATTGTAATTAGTAGTCAGGTAGGTTAGGTTAGGTTAGGTTAGGTTAGGTCAGGTTAGGTTAGGTTAGGTCAGGTTAGGTTAGGTTAGGTTAGGTTAGGTTAGGTTAGGTTAGATCAGGTTAGGTCAGGTTAGGTTAGATCAGGTTAGGTTAGGTTAGGTTAGGTTAGGTTAGGTTAGGTTAGGTTAGGTTAGGTTAGGTTAGGTTAGGTTAGATTAGGTTAGGTTAGGTTAGGTTAGGTTAGATTAGATTAGATTAGATTAGATTAGGTTAGGTTAGGTTAGGTTAGATCAGGTTAGGTCAGGTTAGGTTAGATCAGGTTAGGTTAGGTTAGGTTAGGTTAGGTTAGGTTAGATTAGGTTAGGTTAGGTTAGGGAACAGGTGTACATATGAATTACCTAACACACCTGCATCAATTAGAGGTGAAAGGGGTGAAGGTGTGAGGGTAGAGAAAGGGGTTAAAGTGGTTCTCTCCACCTATTCCCCATTCCTTTTTCCCCTCTTTCTTCTCTCTTTCTCCTTGTTGTATAACGTAATGGGGGACACTTTTAAATCCTAATGGTGTCTCTTGGACCCTTTACTGTTTG
>JAPQNM010000042.1:10582105-10627105 GCA_029783475.1 Metacarcinus magister
CTAGGTATCATACTAAAGGAATGAAGGATTTAATACAATATATGAATAAAGAAAAATAAAGCGATTTCTGTATATAATTTCAGTTCAGGGATAAAGTTTATGTATTGCTGTAACTACTCTAAATATAGATACTTTATTTATTCATTAATTTATTCCCCGCACACTCCTACTATTAATTAATAATTCATACCCAAAGCACGTAAATATTATTCCATCACGTGAAGACCCGCTGTTCATACTGGAACTGTCGACCTCATGGATTTAAGTCAACGATTTATACGTACCATACCAGTTTTTCTCTAATTTCCAAACGTAAATAGTGATAAATAAACATAAATAACTAATGAACTCCTATCAAGATTTACGAGATGAGGCCTACCTAACTTTCTCCAGTCACTCCCTGGTGTGTATTCACGCTTAAATATACTTCATAATATATAAGATACTGTACTGGATGCTGCCAAGACGAGAATGTTTTGATCTGTGTCTTCTCGTAACTATTTCGTGATGCTTATATCTTTGTTGCGAGATATAAATAGACGATAATTTGCGATTGTTTATCAGTAACCATCTTGAGAAAGTTTATAAGGTATGTGAGGTGAGTCAATATGTGCAGCACACCAGAACACACGACCAGACGATCACTGGCACCTCAGGAATTAGTGACTGGAGATACTTGACTCATTAACTGGTAACCGGACGGACGGACTGACTGACTGACTGACATAGCAACAACAAAGAGCTGTTAAACCTAAACAATTAATAACACTCACCTGGCGACAAATACCTGACGATACACGAATATAATTAAATGTCTCTAACTACTTCACATCGATAAGATAATAGGTAAGTGACACACACACACACACACACACACACACACACACACACACACACACACACACACACACACACACACACACACACACAGAAACAACACACCGGCACTCCTCTCCTCTCCTTCCAAGGGGGTGAGGGGTGAGGGGGCCATCTGCCCAAACCTTCCCCTACACTCGTTAACCTGCCAGACACCATCAGTCATCTCTACCCCAGGAATACCCAGGGAGTGCCGCCCCAGCAGTAGAGAGAGAGAGAGAGAGAGAGAGAGAGAGAGGAGAGAGAGAGAGAGAGAGAGAGAGAGAGAGAGAGAGAGATGAAAAACTGGTCTTCTTTCACGGGCGTGGCATCAGACGGCGCGTTCGGCCTCTTTACCCTCGTCTCCTACTGCGACAAAAACACGATGACTTATAAAAACCTGAAGAAGGAGCGTGTGTCGAGGTGCCTCTCCTCCTCCTCCTCCTCCTCCTCCTCCTCTTTCTTCGCTTTTTACGTGCGTCTGCAGTCCAATGCAGGTCCCGCGGAGTAGGACGAGCAGGTTGGGAAGGGTAGGATGGGTAGAAGATGAGACAAGATAGGAGGTAAAGGATGGTACAGCACACTCCTACCTCCTACCTCCTACCTCCTCCTCCTCCTCCTCCTCCTCCTCCTTCCTCCTCCTCCTCCTCCTCCTCTTACCTCCTACCTCCTCCGCCTCCTCCTTTTAACAATCAGCTTGCTATATACGGTATATCAACAACACTAATAACTATCCCCTTCAATCTCTCTCTCTCTCTCTCTCTCTCTCTCTCTCTCTCTCTCTCTCTCTCTCTCTCTCTCTCTCTCTCTCTCTCTCTCTCTCTCTCTCTCTCTCTCTCATTACACAACCGCACCTCCCTCTAATCCCCCTGCCACTGCGCACCCTCCGCCGCGCAGCACTAGTGAACAACCCTCCCTCCTCTCCTTGCCGCTCCCACACACCTCTTAGCCCGCCTGTGGTCAAGTGAAGTGCTTATCATTATTACCTAATGACCAGAGGCGCCGTAAGTTATGTGTACCTTATGCTCTCCACTCTTAGCCTTTCTATATTGCGTTTCCTTACATTCACTCACTCACTTACTATTTTTCTCTCTCACTCACACGCTCTTTTGTTTTTTTATTTTTTTATTTTCACAAGTCTCTATGTTGTTATCTTTATTCAATGTGATTATTCTCTTCTTCTTCTTCTTCCCTTTTATCGTAGGTGTCTTAATTATCCCTTTCTCTCTCTTTTAATATTCTTATCAGACCCCCTCTTCAATTCCCTTTATCCTTCCCCTCCACCTCCTCTCCTCCTCCTTAGCATTCCTTCCACATCCCCTTCTATTTATCTTCTTCCTTTCTTCCTCCCTGGTTCCATTACCTTTTCTTCCCTCTTTCCTGACCTTCCTTCCTTCCTTCGTTCCTCATCTTCCTTTCTTTCCTCTAACCTTCCTTCCTTCGTTCCTCATTTTCTTCCTTTCCCTCTTTCCTAACCTTCCTCCCTTCCTTCGTTCCTCTTCCCATTCCCTCTTTCCTGGCCTTTCTTCGTTCCTCATCTTCTTCCCTTCTTACTCAATATTTATGTATCTCTGCTTCCCTTCCTCTCCTTCCTCCTCCTCCTCCTCCTCCTCCTCCTCCTCCTCCTCCTCGTCCTGCCCTTGATGTGATTTGCGGGTCCTCAACTAGTCCCCTGTCGCCCTCAATGAGCGTCAGGTGAAGACCCAAAGCCTACCTGCCTACGTGTCCTGGATTCCCACCTCACCTCACCTCACCTCTCCCTCTCTCTCCCTCTCTCTCCCTCCCAAGCCTGAAAAATAGATGAACGTTCTTTCTTTTACGCCTTCCCTTCCCTTCCCTTCCCAGTGGGTTCTAATCTAACGGTGGTGGTTGGTAGTGGTGTGTGTGTGTGTGTATGTATGTGTGTGTGTATCTCTCTCTCTTTCTCTCTCTCTCTCAACACCTCATTCAACGCCACTCTCACTTCACAGCTCACCAACACACTCTCACCCGTACCCCACATGCCCCACCAGGTCACCAAATTACTAAGGGCACGTCACTCACACCGCCTCACACTCCCTCCCTCACCACGCCACCTACCACTCAAGTGTTATCGTACCACACACCGCCTCCTCTCCCTTATCTTACCACCTGCCACCACCTTCATCCCTCACCTCCTCCTCCTCCTCCTCCTCTACTTCCTCCTCCTTATATAAAACTGAGTCAAAAGGAGGAAAGAAAACGGGATGAATAAATGAAAACTACTGAGAAAATATTACTCAGTGACGCCAAACGAGTGACAGTGACCAACCACATCCTCTGACTCATTCTGTGCTGAGCCAACTTCCGCCTCCTCCTCCTCCTCTTCTTCTTCCTCCTCCTCCTCCTCCTCTTCCTCCTCCTCCTCCTCCTCCTCCTCCTCCTCCTCCTCCTCCTCCTCCAAAGTGGGTGTGATGCAACTCTCTCCGCTTCAAATAGTCAAACAGTCCTGGTTAACATTATTTATACAAAGAAAAAGGTCAGATAAGGTCATTCATAAGCAATAGGTCAAGGGTCATGTCAGGTGTTTGTGTCCTTATGAATATTAAGTATAAGTATAGACTCTTTAATCATTTATTTTTTCTCTTGTTCCCTCAGCCCCTCACCTGCCCGTCACACACACACACACACACACACACACACACACACACACACAAAGGGGCGTGGTGGAGCTTATCGTAGTAGTCTTAAGTAGTAATAACAATGTCCTCGTGAACCTAGTGCTGACTTAGGTGCTGATTTGAGGGTGTCTGAGGTGTTTAAATCAGCACTTAAGACACTCAGCACTCAAGGCAGCCACTCCACTCCCCTCCCTAACACTCCACACCACTCCCTAACACTCCACTCCACATCCTAACACTCCATTCTACTCCCTGACACTCCAAATCCTAACACTCCATTCCACTTCACTTCACTCCATTCCCTGACACTCCACGCCACATCCAATCCCGTCCTGGTGACCTTACACTGACCACACGCCTCCCCCAGCGCCAGGACCCCAGGGAGAGGAAGGGTGAGGCAGAAGGGTGAGGCAGAAGGGTGAGGCAGAAGGGTGAGGCAGGGGGGTGAGGCAGGGGGGTGAGGCAGGGGGGTGAGAGGGGTTTAAACTCACTCTATGTAAGTCACTGTTGGGTAAGTCACGCGGCACAGACTTACGGTTCTCTTTGATTACTTGTCACTGAGTCCATGTCCTCCTCCTCCTCCTCCTCCTCCTCCTCCTCCTCCTCCTCCTCCTCCTCCTCCTCCTCCTCCTCCTCCCCCTCCCCCTCCTCTTTCTTCATCTTCGTATACCAATCTCCTCCTCCTCCTCCTTTACCTTAATTTACTTTCCTCCTCCTCTTCTTTTATTAGCCATCCTCCTTCTCTCTTCCACTTTCATCACCCGGCCTTCCTTCCTCTTCCACATCGTCTCCACACCCCTACACTTACATCACACGTCTCTGCATCCACATCCACATCCACACAGCCAGCACGTCACGCCCCTTCCATCCTCGGTCAGTTGGTCAAGCCTCCCCGTGTCTGGCCATCACTTGTCTCAGTCTAAATAAGGTGAGGAGTCAATCTTCAGCCTCAGTCAACTCCCCTCCCTTACTGGCAGTGTCCTGAAGCATCCTTGACCCTTGGAGGCACCTTAGTAGTAGTAGTAGTAGTAGTAGTAGTAGTAGTAGTAGTAGTAGTAGTAGTAGTAGTAGAAGTAGTAGTAGTAGTAGTAGTAGTAGTAGTAGTAGTAGTAGTAGTAGTAGTAGTAGTAGTAGTAGTAACATAGCAAAGCGGAGAGGGGCTGGTGGAGGTGGAGGGGTATAGGGAAAGGGAGTGGAGAGTTGAAGGTGAGGGAAGACAGGTGGAGGAAGAAAAATGGGGGTGGGGGGGTAGAAGGAAGGAGAGAACTGTATATGTAGAAAAATAGGAGAAAGAAACATAAGAAGGAAAAGAAAACGAGAATGAGAAGGTAAACTGGAGAGTGAGGTGGGTAGGAGGAGGAGGAGGAGGAGGAGGAGGAGGAGGAGGAGGAGGAGGAGGAGGAGGAGGAGGAGGAGGAGGGGGGGGGGTCCTGAGTAAACATCCTGCGTCACATGGTGTCTATCCACTGAAGGCATCACGTGGGTCTGTATGCTTGTGTCTCCTAGAAGGGTGTGTGTGTGTGTGTGTGTGTGTGTGTGTGTGTGTGTGTGTGTGTGTGTGTGTGTGTGTGTGTGTGTAGGTAAGTAACATGAAACAGGATGGATAAATCAGGCAGGAGGAAAGAACAGGAGGTAAGAGAGAGAGCATGGAGGAAACAAAGTGGGATGGGAGGAAAGGAAAGGTTGTCAGGAAGAAGAAATGAGAGGAGGAAGGAAGTGCATTTGGAGGAAAGTATTGTGGGAGGAATGAGGGTGGAGAGGTGGAGGGAAAAGGAGAAGAGGGAAGAGGGGAATAAATGGAAGGGAGGGATAAAGGGGATAAGTTTTAGGAAGAGGAGAGAGAGAGAGAGAGAGAGAGAGAGAGAGAGAGAGAGAGAGAGAGAGAGAGAGAGAGAGAGAGAGAGAGAGAGAGGATAGGTGGGTGGGTGGTGTAGAGTAAGATTGTTATCCTTACTTACCCTACAATAACAACTTTCTCTCCCTCCGCCCCACCAGCAGACAACCCGCATCTCCATCACACCCTCAGGAAGCGTCACCCGCGGCAGACGAGTTAATCTTGTTTTCATCGCACTAATCTCAATAGTTTTTACTTGCCTGCACTTAACTCACGCTGGGACGGGCGCGGGGGGGGAGGGAGGGGAGGGAAGGTGCTGCGAACCGACACACGTCTGTTTGCTATCCTTGTGTGTGTGTGTGTGTGTGTGTGTGTGTGTGTGTGTGTGTGTGTGTAGTATGTGTGTGTGTGTGTGTGTGTGTGTGTGTGTGTGTGTGTGTGTGTGTGTGTGTGTGTGTGTGTGTGTGTGTGTCAGCGGCACCTCAGCTCCTCTGCCTGACGGGGCCGTTGAAAGGAGGTTGTCCCGCGTAAGGGGGGTGAGGGAGGTTGCGGGTCACGCCCCTAATGACATAACCGGCCCACCGCCTCATCCCTCCACAGTTGGCGCCGATCACGCCGCCGCACGCAGCTGGTGACCCATTGTTGCTCTGCCTCGCCCCCTGACGGCCGGCAAGACACAATGGTGTGACGGCACGCCCTCCTTCCCTTCTAGGACAGACGCTGCAACACAAGGTTCGTGAGGCATGATGCCCCCCCCCCACACACACACACACACCAGCCCAGGCACACATGCACCGCGGCAACACACACTCAACATGGCTTACCTGTCTGCCATCCAGGGTGAACACCTTCCTCACGGCGCCTGTGTCCAGTTTGATGGCTTGAGTGATGTCTGACAGCACCTGTTCCAGGCTGCGGGCGGTGCGGCGGTTCAGCAGGATGCGCACTGCCTTGCGCGGCCTCACGCCGTTCCGGATCACCGTCACCAGCTTAGGGCGGATGAAGTCTTTCGGGGAATCGGTGGGCGTGGTGCTGCCTGGGAGGCTCGGGGGCGCTTCGCTGCCGGGCGTCGACACCGGCGAGGAGTAGGCGGTGCGTGGCTGCACATGCAGTGCCTCGTTCCGCCGGGCATGGGCGCGCCACTGTGGTAGGCGGGCGCGGGTATAATCTAGTTTTTTGAACACTTCAGAAGATGAAACCACGTACTCGCCAGCCTCGATGATGTGTTCCATCTGACAGACGCGCGTGCCGTCCAGGCCAAACACATGACGCACGCCGGCAGTCAGGTGAATGGGGTGGTCCAGCACCCGCGTCAGGTCTCCCAGCAGTGCCTCCCATGAGCGGTGCTTGTCCCCGCCCACCGCCACCACCATCCCACCGAACCAGCGATCACCATTACGATAAAACCGGCACCGCTTGGCACGCTTCTCCTCGCACAATCTGGTGAGCGGCACGCGGCCCAAGGTGCAGGTGGGCGACGCACGCCCACGCCGATTCCCGTTGACGAGGCCGCTGTTGATGCTGGCGCTGGAGGTGGTGGCGGCGGCCCCGCCCGTAGACGACCCACGGGATACTGGGGCCCGCACCCCTCCAGCCTCGTCCTCCCCACACTCCAGGCTGGAGGACCCAGACACCCCGGAGTGTTCCTTCTGCTGCTCCGCCGTGCCCATCACGCGTTCACCATCCTGCAACAACAACAACATTACACGTTAGTTCATTACACTCCGGAAAGGCATTCATACAACCACACACACTCACATACCCTCACTCCCGCCCCCGATCCACCACAACAAAGCTTCTTCACCAAAGTTTTTATTGCCAAACTTGCCCATCACGGCCACAGGCCAGCACTTCAACGCAAAATGGTACGACGCCCTCACACAGTACAAGGCTGATCATGTTGTATACATATATGTAATGGAAGACTTGATCATCCTTCCCATCACCCGCCATGCCCTGCTCTGCCCTGCTCTGCTCTGCCTATCCTCATCTGCTTTCCACGCCCCGCCCCGCTCCGCCCCGCCACGTGTCCTTGCATCACACATCCCAGGGGCGGCCACCAGCTGCCACCATCCAGGGTATCTGGTTCCGCACACATGGCGGCAGCGGGTGACGCAAGGTTATGCCAGGGTGTCGACACACCTCGCGGCGTGATCCCAAGACGACCTCCGTGGCACCCGACCACTTCCTTTGCCTCCACACTGACGTGCAGGTGTGCTACAAACACCTGTGTGTATACGTGCCGCACACAAACACTTAAATAACAGTGGTGTGTGTGTGTGTGTGTGTGTGTGTGTGTGTGTGTGTGTGTGTGTGTGTGTGTGTGTGCGCACACATGTGTGTTAGTCTCTCTCTCTCTCTCTCTCTCTCTCTCTCTCTCTCTCTCTCTCTCTCTCTCTCTCTCTCTCTCTCTCTCTCTCTCTCTCTCTCTCTGTGGTGAAGTGGTTCCCACACACACCAAAGACTCAAGCCTGGGAGTCGGTGGACGCGAAGGGCACAGCTTCCTGTAAACCCAGCTGAGTGCTGAGTGGATCAAGCAACACACACACACACACACACACACACACACACACACACACACACACACACACACAGGGTGCGGCAGCCACACATCCGGGAGAGAGGAAACCAGTGTCTGGCGGCGGCTCAGAGGAGGTTGGCTGCACGCACGCACACACGGACGCACACACGCATGTATGTTTGTACCAAGTTACCCTGCAGAGACCCACACCCCGCCCCGCCCCGCCTCCCTGTCTCGTCCACTCAAGTTAAGTTTCCCCCGCGCGCCCCAACACCTACCCTTCCCTCGCGTTCATGAAATATCACCCTAACTCTGTGAACATTACTTTGCATTCCCGCCCCGCCCCGCCCCGCCCCGCCCCGCCCCGCCCCGACTTGTGGAGGCGCCTTGGGTCCCTCGATCTCACTAATACGGCAAGTTGATTTAGATTTTATGACAAATTATGTACAGAATAACCACATACCAGGGAAATAAAATGATTTGAATTTGAATTTGAACTCTCTCTCTCTCTCTCTCTCTCTCTCTCTCTCTCTCTCTCTCTCTCTCTCTCTCTCTCTCTCTCTCTCTGACACTGCCCACCGATGCATAAACACACCCGAGGATTCAGTCTGGGGATGGAAACACGTCTTCGCGGTGGGCTGGGGAGGGTTGAGGTGGGTGGGGTGGGCTGGGCTGGGGTGGGTGTGGCGGGCTGGGGTGGGGAGGTCTAGGGTGGGTTGGGGTGAGGTTGGTTGGGCTGGG
This sequence comes from Metacarcinus magister, assembly GCA_029783475.1. Lineage (NCBI taxonomy): Eukaryota > Metazoa > Arthropoda > Malacostraca > Decapoda > Cancridae > Metacarcinus > Metacarcinus magister. Next base: position 10,590,696 of record JAPQNM010000042.1, read on the forward strand.
GAGGGGTAAGGTGGGCGGGAATATGAGTCATGACGCCTCAGGGGGAGCAACGACCCTCCTCCTCTCGGCCCCGCGCGTGTGGGTTCCTCAACACCTGGGGAGGAGTGAGGCTGCGTCCCCTCCCTCCTCCCCACGCCCCCCCCCTTCCCCTCCCTTACCCCCCCCCCTAGCAGCTGTGCCCTGACCCCCTGTAAGTGACATCCTTTTAAGGGAATTAATCAAGTCGATCCCACAGAAGGAAGGAAGACTTTTGCCTCGCCTTCCCCCTCCTCCCTTCCCCACACCTACACATGCACGCTCCTCCTCCTCCTCCCCCCCTTACACCCACACCCACACCCTACACCTACACCTACACCTCAGGAAAGCAAGGTTAAGGGGCCACTACCCTCATCCACCCACCTACACTTCACCCACACTCACACCCCTCAACACCTACCCCTCTCACCTCACCTCACCCGCCTTTACCACTCACCCAACACCCTCACATCACCCCCCACCCCCCATCCCTCATCCATCGGCGAAGGAGGTAACCAGTGGAAAGTTTGACAAGTGTATTTCGAGGAGGAGGAGGAGGAGGAGGAGGAGGAGGAGGAGGAGGAGGAGGAGGAGGAGGGGAGGTGAGATTGCAGTAGGTACCCGCATCCTTAGTGTCTCCCTTTAGTCAAATTGGTCCTTAGTTACGTAACGACTGACTGCAACAATTCCTGACGCTTAGATATCTTTCTCAACGCCTCCCCTCCCCCCCCCTTCACCCCTTCCCCGCTGCTAACCTGAAGGGAGGAATGGGAGGAGGGGAAGAGGGAGGGAAGGGAGGGGATGGGAGGAGGGAAGGGAGGGGAAGAGGGAGGGAGGGCTGCTCATCTTCCTTAGGTAACTGGGAGCGTCTCAGGACTCAGCAACAGGGAGAGAGAGAGGGAGGGAGGGAGGGAGGGAGGGAGGGAGGGAGAGGGAGAGAGGAGAGGGAGGGAGGGAGGGAATGGTAAGGGGAGAAGGAGAGAAAAAAATACGAAAGGGGAAATGAAAAGGATGAAGGATGAATGAAGGGAAAGGGGAGAGAGATAAATGGGGAGATAAATGGAAGGGATGAGGGATGAATGTATAAGTAGGGAGACGAAGGGAGGGAGAGAATGAGGGAGATAAAGAAGGAGGGAGGAGGGAGAGAATGAAAGAGGAAGGAGGGAGGAAGAAGAAGAGTATGAGGGAGAAAAATGAGGGATGGTATAAGGGAGGAACTACCCTAATTAACAGGTATCAGGTGTGAGGTGGTAGGCATGACAACCAGACTTTAACTGGTGGAGGTGTCACTAACTGGCTTCCACACCCTCCACCCTTCCCCTCCACCCCCCCCACCACCCTCTCCCCTCCTCTTACCCAACACCCACCTTACCTGTCCCTACTTCACTCCTCTTTCACCTCCTCACCACCCCTCCTTCCCTCACCTCGCTTCGTTCTTCCTCTCACCTCTTCCTTCCTTATCCTCAAATCTTCCTCTTCCACTTAGTCTCACCCCTATCTCTCTAACCTCTCACCTCTCCTCCTTTACCCTCGCGTTTTCCTCTTCCTCTTCCTCTTACTCCTTCATCCTTCATTCTCATATCTTTTCCTTATTCTAGCTCTCTCTCTCTTTCTCTCTTAATATATACACTACATAACCTTCCAATACAGTCATACATACACATATATACATACATACATAACATATACAGCCACAAACCTACAATTTCACGACCTCTTAACATAACAAATTGGAATCCATTACTCAGTGGAATAAGTTAGCCCTTCGGAGCCGCCTCTCGAGTGTGCCCTGAGGCGTAGTGGGTGATAATGATGATTGGACCGTGTGTGTGTGTGTGTGTGTGTGTGTGTGTGTGTGTGTGTGTGTGTGTGTGTGTGTGTGTGTGTGTGTGTGTGTGTGTGTGTGTGTGTGTGTGCTCAAAATTCATAAGTATTAGCCATTACCACTAGTATGAGCTGCCCTTATTAAGAGTCTCTTCCTCCTCCTCCTCCTCCTACTCTTCTTCTTCTTCTTCTTCCTCTTTTTTTAATATCATTTTCTCAACTCCTCTTTGCTTCTTCTCTTTCATTAACTAATCTTCTTTTCCTATTCTTCCCTTTCTTTCTCTTCCTTCCCAGCCACTTCTATCTTCTTCTCCTCCTCCTCCTCCTCCTCCTCCTCATTTGCGCTTCTCCCCCTTCACTTTGTTTTCATATTCCTTCTCCTCCCCATCTTTTAGTCACGTTTTCCTCCTCCTCTCTCTCATATTCCTCCCACTTTGCGGTTTCCTCCCCCTCCTTTTTATATTTGTTTCTTATATTCTCTCTCTCTCTACTTATCCTCCTTCTCTCATTTCTCCTTTGCGGTTATTTCCCTTTATCTCTCTCTTCTCTCCTCTTTTTATTCTCCTTTTATCTTCCATTAGTCTTCTCTCTAATCATCGTACTTACTCTCCCTCCTCCTCCTCCTCCTCCTTTCTCCTCCTTCTCTTCTTCTATAGCAGGCAAGGGAATACAAATCACTTTTCATTCTTCCTCTTCCTCCTCCTATTTCTCTTGCTACAGCTCCCTCTTCTTCTTCCCCTCCTCCTCCTCCTCCTCCTCCTCTAGGAACATGTATCAAGAGTCCTGCCTCGCTCCCAAGGTCATGTACCCAGGATTAAAGGCTTCCAAGAGGCGCCTGGATTGTGGAGTGAGGGGGGGGGCATGGGCGTGGTGGTGGTGGGTGGGTGGAGGTGTGGATGTGGTAGATGGTGGATGATAATAGGATCGAGTATGTGGTTGGGTATGGCTGGAACGCTTGGTTTAGTGGGGAGGAAGGTGGTTTTGTGGGGAGATAAGGGGTTTAGTGGGGAGAATAGTGGTTTGGTGGGTGTGGATGATTAGGTGGATGAGTGGATGGATGAGTAGGTGGATGGTAAGTGGATGAGTGGAAGGTTGGTAATGGCGCGTGGTGGAAGGGTGGATGGAGGTGTGGTTTAAGTGGGTGGGTGGAGCAGGGAAGTGGAGTGTGTGTGGATGGTGTTGGGTGACAGGAGGAGGAGGAGGAGGAGGAGGAGGAGGAGGAGGAGGAGGAGGAGGAGGAGGAGGAGGAGGAGGAGGAGGAGCAGGAGATGAGTGGATAAGTGTGGTGGAGTATAGTGGATGGCCTGACTGGACCCCAAGGAAAAGAAATTAGTGCTCTCTCTCTCTCTCTCTCTCTCTCTCTCTCTCTCTCTCTCTCTCTCTCTCTCTCTCTCTCTCTCTCTCTCTCTCTCTCTCTCTCTCTCTCTCTCTCTCTCTCTTTTATACAAGAGAACGAACATAAAACTTGCAATAAAGACAACCTGACAAACAACCTCTCCTTTAAACAGTGAAAGGAAGGGAAAGAAAGACAGTGAAAGGAAGGGAAGGAAGGGGAGAAGGAATGAGGGGAAGGAAGGGCAGAAGGAATGAGGGGAAGGAAGGGCAGAAGGAATGAGAGAAAAGCAGGAAAGGAAGGGAAGGAAGGGAAGGAAGGAATGAGACAGTAAGGAAAAGAATAAATATAGGAGAAAGGATAGGAAAAAAAGTATATAAAAGGATAAATATAGACAAGAAAGGATAAGAAAAGGAGTATAGATGGAATTGGAGAAGATAGTTTAGGAATAGAATGGAAGGAATAAAGGAATAGAAAGGATAGGGAAGAAAGATATGGATAAGAGGAAAATATTGAGAGAATTACAAATATAAATATGGATATAAACAAGAATAAGGAGGAAGGAGAAAGGAGGAAATATAAAAAAGAAAATAAAGAAAAGAGAATGAGATGACAGAACAAAAAATTTTAAACTGAAATAATGATACAAAAAAAAATAATAGACAATGGGAAAGGAAAAGATAAATAAACAAAAAACAATAAACAAAAAAAAAAGAGGAAGAAAGGGAGAGGAATAAAAGAGGAAACGAGAAGGAAATGACACAACTCAATCTCATAATGAGGAAAAAAAAGAAAAAAAGAAAAAAATAGAATGAGAGGAAGAAAAAGTGAGTCAGGGATTGAGAGCAAAGGACAGAGTGGAGGTGGAGGAGGAGGAGGAGGAGGAGGAGGAGGAGGAGGAGGAGGAGGAGGAGGAGGAGGACAGTGGCACCCCTTAACACTCTACCCAATTAAGAGAAGCGCCCATACCCCCCCCCCAATATGGCGGCTCCTGGGCTAATGGTAATGACGAAAATGAAACGTCACCTTAGGAGGAGGAGGAGGAGGAGGAGGAGGAGGAGGAGGAGGAGGAGGAGGAGGAGGAGGAGGAGGAAGAGGAGAAAGAAGAGGAAGAAAGGAAAGGGGTGTGTTCCCTTCCTTTCTGCCTCTTTCATCCTCCTATTCCATCCTTCCCTTATTCTTCCTCCACCTCTCCTCCTCCTCCTCCTCCTCCTCCATCCCTGGTTATAGCCTCTTCCTCCCTTCACATTCCTCCTCCACCCATACAAGTCGCATGTATATCCTCTCTTCTTCCTCCTCCTCCTCCTCCTCCTCCTCCTCCTCCTCCTCCTCCGCCTCCTCCTCCTCCTCCTCCTCGTATATTTGTCTTTCCCATTCACACCCACATTCACTAGGAGCCTTGACACTCCTCCTCCTCCTCCTCCTCCTCCTCCTCCCTTTCCTCCTCCTCCTCTACAAACATTACATTCCGCCCACCCACCATAAGACGCTGGACTGGAGGGAGGAAGGAAGGAAGGAAGGAAGGAAGGAAGGAAGGAAGGAAGGAAGGAAGGAAGGAAGAATAATGTTACAGTGTACGTGGGTATAATATAATATAAAGTAATTAAGATGAAAGATGATACTGACATTGTAAATAATATGAGTAACAGTGAGGAGGAAGAGGAGGAAGAAGAAGAGGATTAAGAAGAGGATTAAGAAGAAGAAGAAGAAGAAAACAGAAAAAAAGTTACGCATACACATACATACACAAACAAGAAGAGGAGGAAGAAGAAAGCAACACACACACAAACACACACATACACACACACACACGCACAAACACATACTTAATACACACACAACACCCAAACCTTCATACATAATTCATAGAGGCCTAACCTAAGCCTAACTACAGTTGAAGGGGTCACCTCCAGGGTAACATATCGCATACCTGTATCAGACAAGGTAGAACGTGGGACTCATTCACCTCTGACCATCATTCCATTCCAGTCCTTTCCTTGACTCATAACTCACTCACTAACTCACTCCTTCACTCACTCACTCCCTCACTCGCTTACTAACTCACTCCTTCACTCCCTCACTCGCTCCCTCACTCGCTTACTAACTCACTCCTTCACTCACTCACTCCCTCACTCGCTTACTAACTCACTCCTTCACTCACTCACTCCCTCACTCGCTTACTAACTCACTCCTTCATTCACTCACTCACTCACTAACTTATTCATTAATTCATGCACTATTTTTTCATTCATTAATTCATCCATTTATTCAATCACAAATGAGTGTATTCATCTACTCATTCTGTAAATCATTCATTCATTTATTCATTCCTTCATTCAGTCATTAATTCATTCATTTATTCATTCACTAAATCATTCATTTATTCACTCACTCACTCATTCCATCTCCTTACAGTGCTAGAGAAAGGAGGAAGAAGAAGAGGAAGGATCAAGAATAACGAAGGAGGAAGGGGAGATAAGAGATAAAGAAGAGGAGAGACGGCAAGAGAGATAGAAAGAATAGGAAAGGCCAGGAATATGAAGAAGAAGGGGAAGGAAGAATTGAGAGGAAGAAGAGAGAAGGGCTGTGAGCAATGATAAGGAATAAGAGAGAGAGAAAGAGAAGGAGGGAAGATGAAGGAGGAAGAGATTGAACAACAGGAAGGAAGAGGAGGAAGAGGAGGAAGAGGAATAGGAGAGGGAGGAAAGATGATACGTGAAGCAGAGATGAAACTGAATAAATAAGAGAAAACCAATGAATAAAGAAAACGAGAGAGAGAGAGAGAGAGAGAGAGAGAGAGAGAGAGAGAGAGAGAGAGAGAGAGGTGAGGAACGTGATAGGAATATGAAACTGGAGAAATACAAGATAGATGAGAAAATAAATGAAAAGAAAAAAAATACTAAGAGGACAAAGGAAAATAATGAATAAAAGTGAAAGGAAGAAATGAGATGAAAAGGAAAAAAAAAGAGAAAATAAAAATTCAATGTAAAAATATAAAAAAAAAGAGAGAAGGAAAAAAAAGAGGAATAAGAGAAGGAGAGGAATACAAGCAGGAAAAAATAAAGAAAAAAAATAATGATAAAAAATAAAAAGATAAAAGAAACAAAGAAAGATGAAAAATAACAAGAAATAAGAATTAGAAAGAAAATACTAGAAAGAAATATTTAATAAAGAGAAGAAAGGAGATATAGAGAAAAAGAATAACAGAAGTAACAGGAAATCTTGCTATACATAGTGACACCATCTTCCCTTCACCCTCTCCCCTTCCCCTCACTCTCCTTCCCTTCCTTCACCTATCTCCCTTCCCCTTCCCCTTACCATCTTCCCTTCTCCTCACCCTTCCTCTCACCCTCCTTTCCATCTCCTTCCCCTCATCCTCCTCCTTTCCCCTCATCCTCTCTTCACAAGCACACTAAGATACCTACACAAGCACTCATAACCTACCTCATATCAACCTCCCTCCCTCTCCCTCACTTCTCCCTTATTGTAACCTACCTCACTCTCCCTTATCTCCCCTCTACCTCATTTTAACCTACCTCACTCTCTTTCCTCTCTCTCCCCACCTGACCTTACCTCTCCCTCACTCACTTTCTCTCTCTCTCGCATGTTTCTCCCTCATCTCTCCCTGCCTGACCTCACCTTTCCCTCATGTTTGTGCTTCACTCTCCTCACCTTTCCCTGATGATATTGCCTCACTTTCCCCCCTTCCCCTCCCTCCCTCCCTCCCTCCCTTCCCCTCTTCTTGCCTCATGTCAATTCTCACTGCCTTGCTTGCGTGGTCCAGAAACAAAGGAGAAAGAAGAACAATAAGTGTGCAACTGGCAATTTGTACCGTGGTGTCTCTCTCTCTCTCTCTCTCTCTCTCTCTCTCTCTCTCTCTCTCTCTCTCTCTCTCTCTCTCTCTCTCTCTCTCCAAGGAATAACACCCGCTTCCTTGCTACACGAGAGAACGAGAGAGAGAGAGAGAGAGAGAGAGAGAGAGAGAGAGAGAGAGAGAGAGAGAGAACAGTCTTCCGCTATATTTATCCCCCCCCCCAGACACGACGCTTCTCCGGTACTGCTGCTACTGAACCCTCAATAGCCTGTAATGCTCTCTCTCTCTCTCTCTCTCTCTCTCTCTCTCTCTCTCTCTCTCTCTCTCTCTCTCTCTCTCTCTCTCTCTCTCTCTGGGTGTGGCGGAGGTAAACAGGAGAGGCACGTACAGAGCAAGTAATAGAGGGGAAATGAGGGGAGGAAGAGGGGGAAAATGAGGGGAGGAAAAGGGGAAAATGAGGGGAAGTGTTGCGTTAAGTACCTAACACCTCCGTTTGAACCATCCACATAAACGCATCTTAGCAATTTTGACGATTTATTAATAACTAAGGGGAGATGAGGGGAAGGGAAGGGGCAGTAAAGGGTTTAATTAGGTAATAGGTACAGACAGTATACGGCACGAGGGGAAAGAAGGGGAGGGGGAGGAATGGGAGGGAGAGGAGAGGTGAGGGGAAATAGAGGGAAGGTGAGGAGAGAGGGAAAGAGGGGAAGAAGGAGAGTATGGTGTGGCAAGAGAGATGGAATGAGGTAAGGGAAGAGGGGAAAATTTGGGTAAGTTTAAGGAAAGGAAAGAAAGGGGAAAGGGGAATGTAGGGAAATAAGAAAGGAAGAGAGAGAGAGAGAAAAGGGAAGAGATGGAATGAGAGATATAGATGAAAGGAGAGAGGAAGGGAGGAGATGGAAGAGAAATAAAAAGTGAGAGGAAGATACAAGAGGGAGAAAGTGAGGGGAAGGAGAAAGTGAGGGGAAGGAGGAAGAGTAAATCGAAGGAGACAGAGTAAATGAAGGAGGAGAAAAAGGGTATGAAGAAAGGAGGAGGATAGTGAGGGGAGAGTGAGAGAGTGAGGGGAGAGAGTGAGAGGTGAGTGAGGGGAGAGAGTAAGGGGACGAGTGCTGGCAGAAGGAGAGTGCTAAGTCTGGCCACGACGTCAATTTAGACACACACACACACACACACACACACACACACACACACACATACACACATACATACACACACGGTCTAGCCAACACAGGCATACTCCCTTCTAGCCTCCTCCCCTTCCCCTCAAGTCAATCCCCATCACGTGTGTCCCTTCCCCTCCCCTTCATCATACTAACTATACATACAGTCCTCTCTCTCTCTCTCTCTCTCTCTCTCTCTCTCTCTCTCTCTCTCTCTCTCTCTCTCTCTCTCTCTCTCTCTCATACGACTCCTCATTTCATCTCCCCTCTATCTAAACTACTAACTTTTCCCCCTTTAACTCCCTTCTTAAGCCCCATTTCCCCTCCCTCCCTCCCTTCCTTCCTCTCCCTTTCCATAAGCTCCCTTCATGTTTTTTAGCTAAGTTCCTCCCTAATCCTGCTTCTCCTTCCCCTTAACTCCCTCTACTCCTCTGATCCCAAAGATTCTAGATGTTATTACTCCTTCTTTCCCCTTTTCCTTCCTTTCCTTCTTTCCTTTCCTTTCCTTTCCCCTCACACGAGAACAAGAGACTGTCACTACATACAGCCTCTTGTTGGGTGGCTGAGTGGTGTGTGTTTGGTGTGTGTGTGTGTGTGTGTGTGTGTGTGTGTGTGTGTGTGTGTGTGTGTTTGTTGTCTTTGTCCCTTCATGACCACAAGTGTAACCTCACCACCACCTCCACCTCCACCTCCACCACCTCCTCCTCCTCACGCCTCCCACCTCCCCCTTCCCTACAACCCTCACCTCAACCTCAACCCCATACACACGACCCTAACCCACCCCTATAGTTCCATAATACCCCTACCTCCTTCTCATAACTTCTGTATCTCTTCCATCAATTTATCTACTCCTCCTCCTCCTACACTTCTTCTTCTTCTTCTTCTTCTTCTTCCCTCCTCCTCCTCCTCCTCCTACAAAAGGCTCAGTTACGTCTGGTTCCTCTATGGGTTGAGGTTTTGGTTCCCTCTGATTTTTTTGGGTGATATTCCTCGCTTGGGTATTTATGAAGCTTGTTGAGAGAGAGAGAGAGAGAGAGAGAGAGAGAGAGAGAGAGAGAGAGAGAGAGAGAGAGAGAGAGAGAGAGAGAGAGAGAGAGAGAGAGGTAGGTGGACAGGTAGGGCAAGACAAGCATAGAAAAATAGACATGACATGCAGACAGCGAAAGAATATTCCGTCCACACACACACGCACACACGCGCACACACACACACACACACACACACACACACACACACACACACATACACACACACACATAGGACATTACAGTTGTAACTCAATTCTCACAATCTCATCTTCCGCCGGAACTGAAAGTGAGTGTTTAAAACTTCAGTCTGAGAGAGAGAGAGAGAGAGAGAGAGAGAGAGAGAGAGAGAGAGAGAGAGAGAGAGAGAGAGAAAGAAGGGAGATATATCCTTCCTAACCCCCAGACGTCAAACTTTTTTTTTCTCTCTCTCTCTCTCTCTCTCTCTCTCTCTCTCTCTCTCTCTCTCTCTCTCTCTCTCTCTCTCTCTCTCTCTTAGGTTGTCTGATTTCGCTTGCTACACATCACACTGCTGCTACATCCGCTACTCTCTTCCCTCCTCCTCCTCCTCCTCCTCCTCTTCTTCCTTCAGCCCCTCCATCACCACCACTACCACCACCGCAATCACCTCCTCCTCCTCCTTCTCCTCACTCCGCTCCCTCCTCTTCCTCTTTCTCCTCCATCACTGCCTCAGTCATCACCTCTACACCACTTCCTCTTCCTCCAGTATGGCGCACACACACACACACACACACACACACACACACACACACACACACACACACACACACACACAGTTATAATCTCACATATGAATAGAACGTAAATAACTAAGTCTTTCTCAGTCTCACGCCCCCAGCAAAGAGGTAAAACACACCACCACCACTAACAACACCACCACCACTACCACCTTCACCACCACTACCTGAACCCAAACACGCACACCACCAAAAAAGTCAGCAGGTAACAGATACACCTGCCCCAGCGATGGTTACTACAGTGCCTCCTTAGGAAGAAGAAAAAACGAGAGTTCAAACTTACTACACGCGACCCCAAGAAGGCCAGAAGACAAACCCAAAATAAATAAATAAATAAATAAATAAATAAATAAATAGTGACGTTAACAGCTTGAGCCTAAAAAAATGATGTTCCTCTTCCCGTTTTCTTTCCTTACTCTCACCTTCCCTCTCTCAAACCTGTCCTTTCATCTCCCTATCTTCCCTCCCACCTTCCCTTCCTCAACCTGTAATTAAGTGGCAGGAAGACCAACAGAAGGTAGGAAACAATGGGAAACAAGGACCTTTAACCCCGACGCCTCCCACACACACACACACGGTCGGTCCCAATGCTCCCTTCAAGCTGTGGTTTCCTCCTCGCCTCCCCTACAGCTTGGTTTCCCCTCACCAGATTCATCAAGGAGGCTGCGGCATGAATGAGGGAGCGTGTGTGTAATGCAAGGAGCAGGCTGCCAGGGTAACAGGATATCACTATACCCTCTACCACTGACTGACTGACTGACTGACTGACACTCACTCACTCCTACTTACTTACTCACTCACTCCTCATTGCTGGTCTCATATGACTGGTAGCAAGACTAGCTTAGTTACCAGTTACTATGAGAGGCTTCAGACACTACTAGTTGAGGATAAAAGTTTTAAAATTTTGACTCATATTCACTCGTTAAGGCTTTGGGAACACTTCTATCAATCATACGCTGGAGAGAAAACTTTACTCTTCTATTTACTCTCGAGGATCTAAAAGAAGCACTTCAACGCATTACTTAGATGGCCTTCAAGACAAAAGTTTACACATACACCAACCAACGAGTGTCTTTAATACCACCACACGTTACACTTATGACAAAACTTCACTCTTATTACACTCCCTCTTAGAAGGTCACAGGACGACGTTTTCAGCATAACTCGCGGAGGTTCAGACACAAGATCCACCTGGCACACGGGTGACCTAAGGGTGTGAATGAGTCAACGGACCATCCACTGACATCCCCGAGTTGAGGTGAGTCACCGCAGGACCGTGTAATGACTAGACGGTCTAACCCCTACTCTGCCCCTTCCTCCTCCTCCTCCTCCTCCTCCCTTAATAGTGGCGCCACCGTCTACCTCTCATACTCTCGCTCTCTCTCCCTCTCCCTCTTTCTCCTCCTGTGTATGTAAGACTGTCGTGAGGTTTACAATGGCGTGCTCGTTGATTTAGGAGTAATGAACCAGCACATGAATGAGGATAATTATAGCGTTCATGCCTACCAAGGTCAGAGGTGGCAAGCATTTCCCTTTTATTTAGTCAGTCAGTCAGTCTCAGTCTCAGTCTCTCTCTCTCTCTCTCTCTCTCTCTCTCTCTCTCTCTCTCTCTCTCTCTCTCTCTCTCTCTCTCTTCTTGGTCAGTGGATAAATGCAGCCAAGTTAAGGTTTTATAAAGGTGAAATACTGACCAAAGCACTCAACTGTACCCGACCTGCACACACACACACACACACACACACACACACACACACACGCACACGCACACACGCACACACACACACACACACACACACACACGCACACACACACACACACACAAGGCGCGCGTCACCACCCAGTGCACGCCAGATCAACGCACTCAACGCAGTGTTTAATAATGCCTCGCTCCCACCGTCTGCTTACGTATGCTGTGTGTATGTGTGTTGCTAAAACGCCCACACCCACCAGTCCTTGCTCTCCACACACACACACACAGCCTCCACCCATACCCACAGCATCATCCAGTCTATCTTACAGCCAGCAACAATCACCACTCATAACCACGCCCACAGCCCTCACAGCCACGCCCACAGCCTCCACAGCCACAGGACAGGTGACTAAGGAAACGTGAGTGCCAAGTCATCCACGCTGCAAGTCACTCACTCCGTCGTGCCAATTCTCACATGATTCAAAGCAGTGCCATCACCTCCTCCTCCACCCACTCAAACATGGTGCCACACTGCAAACCTAGAGTGCCGATGGAAGTATTTGTATTTAAGTTGTTTGTATTTCATCCCCTATGCACCTCCCCCAGCCCTCCCGCAGAGAATTCCTGTCCTAGTTCTCCCCCCCTACCCCCAGGAGTGCCTTCAGATATGCCTCCCCAGATCTCTTATTCACCACCCCAGGACGCAGCGGCGGGTCGGCTCTCACGCTGCTCCTCCCCCTGAGCCGATCTAACGTTATATTCTGGGGAGAAAACTTGTTCTAACCACCACGTGTTATGATGACGGTGGTGCCCCCTGCCGCAGCGGGCCAGGGCGGGGACGCAGGCTTACCGTGAGGGGCGGGAGTGTGAAGGACGTGACCGTGTAACTCCACGCAAGGAACCACAAAGCTCTCAGGACGCGCCGTGACACTACCTCACTCGTCCACTGCTTCAGCCACACTGACTGACTCCCTTCATTTCACTCCGTCTCGGTCTCACCCAGGCCGCTGCACCCGCTCGCCAGTCTACCACCACCACCACCACCACCGATGCTGCGACCGGCACCCCCCAACGTTACAAATCGCACCAATAAAACACAATTTGGCAACTGACCGGCATTCCCCCCGAAAAAAAAATGCCTCAAGAGCATCGGCAAGGCAGTGGACGTGGGCTGAGGTGCCACTTGAGGGTCAGTGAGGCAGAAGATCCCCGCCGCCAGGACACCGCCCACCCCAGTCCCCTAAGTCCCCTTCACCACTACCCACCTACCCCCCAACACACCCATAAGGTCATGCAATACGGGTAGTAAGTCCTCGTAAGGTGTGTGCTTCTCCCCTTCTCTGTAATGATGTTAAACGGCTGGCACTCCCCAAGAACCTCATCCGTGGCACTCTGACACTACACTACCTGGCACTGAGCACTGTAACACCTGCCCTACACACCTTGATACCCGTTGATGTGTGCCTTTGACAACCTCGCTCCCTGGACCACTCCTGTTAATACCTGGCCTGGCACGCGTCACCACCTGGCACCACGCTACCGTCTGTCTGTCTGTCTAGCCGGAACACATTATAGGCCCGGCACTGACGTATAAATAAGTGTCAGTACCAGTGCCAGTGCCAGTGCCGCTTTCAACTCCACGGCAGCCATTCTTATGTGGGAAATAATGAGGCGATTAATTTTTGTTCCAGATTGAATTGTATCATCTATTAAATGTTGTCGTCACCTTTACAATAACACTCATACATTTAGACACAAATTTGTTCTTTCTTTCCACTCTTACATATATAATAATACTCCAATTCCATTTCACTATAGCTCAAAAGAATAACTTGAATATGCTATACCTTTTTTTTACGTAAATCTCATACTTTTCGAGTTATTTACAAAAAACATGATTTCTGCCAAAAACTCTAAGGGAAATTTCATGAAACTTTCGACACCTCTAAATCTCATGAGAATTGGTACATAGGGGTTCTACAGCATGGTGGTCACGAATCTGGACTCAGTTTTCTGATTACTATAATATCAACCACTATTTCACCCTTGCTTACCAAATAAAATAATTGAATAAACATTATCAAACTATACCAGTAAAAGCTTTGAAAATAGAATAAAGAGATGACCTCCTTGGGAATTTCATGAAAATTTCCACTTTGAACTTCCTCACTCTCTCCTACTATCCCTTCATCACATGGTCTCTCTCTCTCTCTCTCTCTCTCTCTCTCTCTCTCTCTCTCTCTCTCTCTCTCTCTCTCTCTCTCTCTCTCTCTCTCTCATTAATCATCCACAGCCACAGGGAAGCAGGTTTGTTTACAGTTTAACACGTCCTGAAACACACACACACACACACACACACACACACACACACACACTTGGAGGGGGACGTACAGAAGGACATGGAGGGGTGGGGGGGGAGGGGGTTACCAAGGTCGTCCTCGCCTCTATACACAGCTGTTTAGACTCAACCAATGAATAAAACACCAACAACTAGCCTATAAAAGGAATGAAGAGAGCTTACCCACACACACACACACACACGACCCTCACCTCTACACACAATACACTAACAAACCCAAAAATACAATATAATAACACTAAACAGTACGTATATAAACACCTAACTATCATTAAACATAGATAATTATACCCTCCCTCCCTCCCTTCCTCACCCACTACAACGCAATCATAACCAGAAACAAAACTTAAACTACCAATTACACCCTTTTTTTATTTAACCACACACAAAGAATTCCAGGAGTTCTATAAGCCAAGATCAAGCTTAAGGACCGCTAAAGGTCATCATTTTACACATATCACCCCTTCACAGCTGGCTAAATGGGTTGATTGGTGTGCCTGGTGCTGTCTGCTACCAGTGAGGACGAGGAGGAGTAGGAAGAGGACGAGGAGGAGGAGTTAATGTTTGAATGGAGTGTGTATTACCCGCTTGGCTCTTGAATGCGAGAAGTGATTTAATGTATGTATGAATGAGTTTCTTAGAGTGTGTGGTTTAGTTTGGCTTTTGTAGGGCTGTGATTGTGGTTCTGTTCGGCATGTTAGTACTCGGTGACCTTATGTGTGTGTGTGTGTGTGTGTGTGTGTGTGTGTGTGTGTGTGTGTGTGGTGTACTTTCTCGCCCCTCCAGACCTGTGGCATGTGGTAGGACGGACACGCCCACACGCCCATACCTGCGATACCCCCGCCAACACTGCCATTCCTCCGCCCACCTTCCTAACTGGACCTACTGCTGCTACTTCTGCTACTACTACTACTACTACTACTACTACTACTACTACTACTACTGCTTCTACTATTACTACTAATGATCTATCCACTTGGCTACACCAATGAGGAACAGCCTGAAGAGTGTGTGTGTGTGTGTGTGTGTGTGTGTGTGTGATTTCACCTCACCTCACCCCACCAGCTGGAGGCTTGGAATCCGACACCTGGCTGGTTAATAACTAGATTTCTACTCTCCGAACCTTGTCACACACACGCACACACACACACACACACACACACACACACACACACACACACACACACACACGGCTCATCCACATCAATATGACACAAACACGAAACAATAACAATAAGAAAAATAATAAGAAGATAAATATATTGCTTACGTGTAATCTATAGTGTGTAGGTGAGGTAGAGGCATAAAAACAGCATACTATATGATAAATACCCTTAAAATATACCGCCTACATTAGCAACACGACTTTCAAGTTTTAGATGGAAAACACAAACAAAAACGCGTCTATATCAAGGTCTGCCGTAACTTTTGAAAGAAGCACCAATTTAGGGATCAGCTGTGCCTGACAATACATCTGGTGACACAATGCTGCTGGGCTGTAGAGTGAGGAGGAGGAGGAGGAGGAGGAAGAAGAGGAGTGTTATACATACAAGGCCATCACAGCAGCTTGACCCTCTCCTCCTCATTCCTCTCATGCACACTCCCTCATAACTATACACCAACACATCCCCTACACCCACACACACACCAACTGTATACAAAGCAAAAATCCCCACCCCGAGTGCCACTTCATTTACTTAAGTGCAGTACGATTTTGAGATGTATACGGCGGAACTATATATCTTTTTTTTTTTTTGTATAACTAGAAGTACAACAGTTAGAACGCGATGTGTACTGCTCCTACGTCCGCCAGCCCACGACACTGTTACTCACAAGGCAAGAATGTGCGGGTTGCCCCTTCACCAACGGAAAGGGACTGCCTAGCCTTGCCTTGCCTTGCCTTGCCTTGCCTGATTCTAGCAACATAACGTTCTCAAGGGGTTCACGTATAGCACATTTAAATTCTTGGACTGATCTGAATTATATTAGTTTAAATTGTCCTTCATGATAGCCACGATAATGGTGTTTGACGTTAATTTGACACATGAATAATGATGATAATAATATGATTGTGGTATATTATGTGTGATTACGGTGCAATTACATAGAGCCACAAACTTTAATCACCAGTGTATGAGTATATAATAATGGACTAAATTTCCTTTTTATCCTCCTTTCAACAGTGTGCTCAAACAAACGCATGCATATCAACATTACTACCAATTAGGCAAACATTCCATTGCTTTAACACCACACTGCATATTTACCCTGTGTACCTTGTTTGCTATTACAGCCCCGAGCATAGCATAGCACAGCACAGCAGGGTAACATATTCCTGCTTCAATGTATATATAATTCACTCACTTGGGCTGTTAAAAGGACGTGGGTGGAACATTACTTTAAAACATATACGCAACGGAACTGTGTGTGTGTGTGTGTGTGTGTGTGTGTGTGTGTGTGTGTGTGTGTGTGTGTGTGTGTGTGTGTTCGAGTTTCTTCAAATTTCAAAGCATGTCTGTAGTTACACTTTAATATATTTGTTTTTTTTTCAACTTGACAGCAACAATATTACACTGCAGTGGTATATAAACATTACCTGAAATTACATACATACTAGTTTTTTTTCACAGGTATATCCAGGTTAATTGGAACACAAGAGATAAATAATAGTGATAATAAATAAATAAAAAGTACTGAAAGGCCACTCCAATCAGAGGCAGTAAGCTGAAACTCCACTGGCACAAAATTGCTTCAGACTATTACACTACAGCACACACTCCAGACAACTGCTATTAACATACTCTTTAATTAAAATGAGAGCTTTTACATCTACTACTCAACTCAAATGTAATCTAAGTAGAAATTAGTTTAAGGGGGAAGGAAGAGCAAATATAGGTGTGTGTTTGGTTGTCTCTCTCATCAATTGTTAGTCATCGCTAGTCCGTCACACATCACAACACCAAGACACACACTCCATCCATGCATTCAGAAACCTTTACTCATGTTCTCTTTGTATGATTCTGAGAAGATAAACAATAAAACTAATTCCTGACCACACGATGATTTTGTTTTCTTTCTTTAATACATTGATTACCTGCCATCCATCCACAACAACCTTCCAGTCTAACCCGGATGTACAGTCAAGGCCACACACCCACAGCCACGACCAATGGATTTGCTGTTCATTACACAGACCTTTGTGGCGTACGAGCTGCAGACACAACCCACTTGGCTATCCGTTCTGCTACTAATCGCATAAAGTGGATATACCGTGCTGTGCCACCTGTACGTACAATACATTCTTATTCAAACATACTCGTGTACAACCTTCATTATTCAATTCACGCATAGATATGATTCACACATTAGTACGGCATAATATGATAATGTCACCATGTGTTTTAAAAGCTCTTGCTTATCAGTCATTAATATTTCGTAACATTTTCCAAGAATAATAACAAGGAGAGCTTCAAGAACACATATCCATCCTTGAAAACGCCTCAAAAAAATCACCCAACGCTGCGGACACTAAAGTATAAGTCCATGAAGCCAGTAGAGCCAACTTTAGCCTCTAAGTACCATCATTTAGCAACACAGGAATGATAACCACAACCCAGTATCAAGCAAGGCAATGAAAGATGATCCCCACAGTGATAAAGTGAAGGGTTACAATTACTTATCTTTATCAACTCCCTAAATCAGTAAGTCATCCACACTATATAAAGTTCCTGCCATAAGGTTCATAATGTAAGTTTCCAGGACGTTTTTGTTCATTAATGTTGGATTGTCACAAATTTTCAGTTTATATATATTACCTTTTTCATTGCTTTCTTCTTAATACATTTTTTTTTCAGTTTGCTTTTTAATATTTCTATTCTAGGCTCTTCATTTGATTACTTACTTAGTTAGTCACAAGTTTTCTGGTATTATATTTCTTCTAATTATAGTTTCAAGGCCGCTTTCTCCAACTATCACTGATAATAAGCATCGTAATTATTATATGCATACACATACACATACATATATTTCATGCATACACTTGCACACCATACCATAACCACTTCTATCTACTATAAGATTTACAAGTGTTGTAGCAATAAATTCTTGCCGCAATGATAAGGACCCGAGGCACTGCTCAAACACATGTTCCTCTAACTGCATATACCCACAGCAGTAAGTTAACTGTAGTGGTGGTACGAACGAGTCAAACTTAAATTTTGCGTTCTTCCAGTGGTCATCCGGACGGTTCTTAAACGGATTAATTGATCCAGCCTCGGCAACTTGAGGGGGAAGTCCACTCCACATTTTTTTTTTTAACTGTCTGGTAATAGAAGGTGTTACGTTGTACACTGAACACACCATCAACTGGACGATGCTGGAATAACTACCTGCTGGGTTGACGGCTTGGTCTGTCGAGAGGCTTGAAGGATGCTGGGAGTACTTCTGTTTCATCGATATTGAAGTGTTTCCAAATCTCCAACGTGTCCTGTCCCCTCTATGCTTTCTATATCACAATGTCAGTAAATTAAGTCTGGGTAATCATTTGTACATGTTCAATCTTATTTACTAGATTCCTGTAGCTGGGCGACCAAACGGCTTATGTGTATTCCCGGACAAAGGCTGTAGGAGATATGAACATGCTTAGACCGTTAAATAAGACCCATTATTGAATTGAATTGGACAACTTAACCTTTCCTCAAGATGTGTTCTCCAAATTTCAAGGTTTACTCCACAACCACACCAAAGTCTCTCGGATTCTACACGTTCCAGCTCATGCCTACGGATTATATGCAGTGAGTGTATATAATGTTTTCAAAGCTTCCCAGGGTCATTACCTTATACTTTGATGGGTTAAAATGTGACACCCATTGATCAGACCAGACTTGCATCTCATCAAGGTCACATTGCAGTTCGTAAGAGTCGTGACGGATTCAAAAATTTGTCGGAGAATTTTTGTATCGCCCGCAAACACTCGTTAATATATTTCATATTTTTGGCCTTAATACACCTGCCAAAAAAAATAAAAAAAGACGACAGAAAAGCAAGAAAAAAAATTACTGTAATCACTGGGAAAAAAATAAAGAGACAAAAGAAAGAAAAAAAAACTTACTTTAATCATTGACAATAAGAAAATAAAGAGAAAAGAAATTTAAAAATCACTTAATTCACTAGCAAGAAAGGCAACAAGAAACAGGAGAAAACAAATTAATAAAACATACCAGAATCACAAGAATCTACGTTATCAGTAAAACGGCATAACAACGAAATCACTTAAAAACATAACGAGGGAATAACTGATACGATGCATTTAAACATAATCCCACCCAACACAAACCTAACCTAACCCAAAACACGACAACCTCACACACACACCTCATTACCACCACACAAAAATAACCTCAAAACCCCATAAATACAATTAAATAACATAATAATAATACCGGAAACCCACGTCCTGCTACACAAGCTCACAAGTCTACCTTTCCACCCTGCCAGCCACGCCCTGCACACCCTGCCACACACACTACTACTTAGAATCATGCTGTGGAATATGTTAAGCGTTCTCTACTCACCTCCAGCGCCTATTCATCAGGTAAAGGGTTAAAAACGACCACTTAAATGTGCTACTAAGAGGTGCCTGTCGTCTGCTGCCTCGCGCGGACTCAACACTTCAGATCAAGAGGCATTTTTAAATATTATATCTTATATTTTCTTCCTTTCTCTACATATAATCTGGTTTTATTCATATTATATTATCCTTGTTCTCTAGATTAACTATTTTTTGTCATATTTATATTTGTTTTGTTTAATTAACCGTGTAAGCCTTCAGATTAAGAGGCCTTTTTCAAATTTCTATGCTACATTATCTTTCTCTCTCCATATATAACTTGGTTTTCTTCATACTATTATATTTTCCTTGTTCCCTAGAGTTATTATTTTTTGTTATGTCTATATTATTCTTTGTTTAATTAACTGTATCTACATATAGCGAGGTGTGAATACAAAATGTGAATGATCTTTTGTATATGTAGATTTTTGTCAATAATGCTGATAAATATTTTCCTTATGCTATGTAGTTTGTTGATGATGTGAATAAATAATTACTGGTTAACAGTTAGCTGTTGAGTATATCAACTTTAAAACAAACGATAAATTACAAGATTCATAAATGTGTAAATTATGGAAGATGGCTTTATTTTTTCTAAACAGCTTTTGTTGCCAAGCCTGTGTGATGTGACTGAAGTGAATAAATAGTTACATATATAATTAAGTTTATTTCCTTTGGATGTGCGAGGTTGTGTTCTTCATGTTGTCACTACAATAACAAACAAGGGAAGGAGGTCGTGTTCCTTATGTTCGCTGCACGTAAACAAACATTGCAAGTCCTGTAATGATGAAGATTTATATTTTTTTCATGGCAGAGAAGGGTTAGAGTGGGATGTGAAAAGGTGGAAAAGCGAGATAGACAAAACAGTGAAAGGTGTGGGACTAAGTAAGTGGAAGACTGAGATGGAACGAAAGACTTTGGAATGGTACAGAGAGAAAGAGGCCCCAATGTATGTAAGGTGGTATGATGGAAGCCTGGGTGGTGATCTTCTCTTCCGAGCTAGGGCACAGTGTATGGATGTGAATGCAAGGAACTACAGATGGTCAGAGTCCCGCAGCAAAGTGTGCCAGATGTGATATGGGAGAGGATGAGACGGTAGAGCATGTAGTACTAGAATGCGAGAAGTATGACCGTGACAGAATGGAAATGATGCGTGTGATTCTGGCAGAAATGGGACGTGAAATGAATGAGGTGACTGAAAGAACTGGAAGGGAATGGATGGCGTTGTTGCTAGGACTGTGTGAGGAGACGAGTGAACGGATGATTGACGCGGTGAAAGAGTTCCTGGAGAAAATGTGGTATGCGAGAGTGAGAGATTAGGGCATGTAATTAGAGTATGCATCTTTGATTTATTTAGTTTCTTTTTTTCTGTGTACTTTCCTTTTTTTTTCCCTTATTCCCCTCACAGGAGCTGCCGATATAAAGGCCCGACTTGGAGGAAATTTCAAGTCACCTGTGACATCAAGATCAAGATCAGGTTGGTTGATCAAGCCTCCTCCCAATCATGTAGGTTCTGTCCACTATGTAGAAAAATGTAAATTGTTCAGCTCCAGGATCAGGAACACCTGGTGACAGACTGGATGCTTCCTTGAGCCTGAGTCAAGCATCCACAGGTACGGTATACACGCCCATGTAACTATTGTTCAACACAATTTTACATCTTCAGGCTGTTGCAGATCCATTTCTCAGTGTTTCAGAATATTTGTATTACATCTGCATCCTGTCTATTTTAGTAGGACTGTGTGTTATACATATGCTGTAGTGGAAAGCTTCCTTAAAAATTTTCATTAAAAATCTGATTATTTTTGTAAATTTTAAGTTACACTTTTTTCAGCAGAAAGCAGGAAGTAATACTAAGAATGCAATTTTTTGTGTTTCAGAACACCATGAAACACTGTATTTGGAGTAATCACAGCAGTGCCATCTGGGAGGTGGCAAGCAAACTCCAAAAGGATGCCATTGAGGTGGATGTGTACCTGCACACGGCACCTGGAGGGGTCAACAGTGTGGTGGATCAAGGCAGCAGCACTGCATCAACACCTACAACCACCAGGAAGGAATCTCGCAAGGACTCCATTAGTTTTCCAGCTCACAAGCTGATACTGGCAGCTGCTTCACCGTTTCTCAGAAAGGTGTGCTCTTGGACATTCTTTTTGTGTTGTGCATGTGAGGCTGATTTCCATAGATGAAATACAATAACTTTCTGCATCTTGTCAGGAGACGATTCTTGTGTGGAATGCCACAGTGCTCCTCTATCCATTCATTGACTTTTTTATTTTTAATGGATCAAATTTATTTTTAAGACTACTACATTTCCATATCAATTTCTCTCAGTATATATGGATTCCAGCATTTTGCCTTATTCTCTGGTGCCATCCCATAAATTTTGAAAACAGCAAGTTATACAAAAAATTTAACAATTGTGAATAAACTAATTAGTCTTAATTCTATATTATCTACTTGTTGATTATATTCAGGAGGGACCCCTCAATTGTTTTCCTTTCAAGTTACAAGCTGTAGCTCAGTATTTCTCTAATTGCATTGACAAAGAATTCTAACGACAGGTCAAATCATTCTTTGTAATTGCATTGACACTTTATTGTAACAACAGGGCAAAATGTTAATAGGAATCTTGCTAAAAATGTGTCGCACTACATGCTCACAATTATACCAAAATTATATGAATTATTTGTATTTCAGGTACTAATTGAACATTATCTTGAACACCGTGATGCTTGTGTGGACATCACGCTCCCTCACGTGCTGCCGGAAGCCCTGCACTGCATCCTCAACTTCCTGTACAGTGGTAGTGCAGGCGTCCCTCCAGGCATCAGGGAGAGTGTCCAAGAAGCTGCCAACCTGCTGCAGATTAAAGATTTCACAGTTTACTATCCATCCACTATGAAGTTGGAGCGACAGGAAAACATAACACCAGAAGAAAATGTAATTAAGCCACAAACTAACACAACAGAGACTCCACATCAAGGAAAAAGGAGGAAAAGAAATAGATCGAGTAATGAACCAAATGCTGATTCACTCAGTTCAAAAGCTGTTGTCCAAGTTAAGGAGGAGCCAGCAGCAGAGCAAGATAGTGAAGGCGTTGGTGGAGTAGGAGCCGGACGGAGACGCAGAAAAATAAAGAGCAGATACAGTGCAGATATTTATGAAGTGAATCTCCCTAAAATGAGGAAATGGAAGAGGAGAAAATTACAAACGTTTTTAAAGAGTGAAAAGGAAACAGCAGTGCAATGCCAAGCAGAGACACGACAGTTATCTAATGTTTTTCAAGAGCCCCAGAAACATACAGTGCCTTTCCTGAACACCACAGAAATAAACACAGATGAAAAAAGTGACGATCATGAACTCCTAAAGACTGGTCATATAATAAAAGATTCACTTCCTATTCCTTCTCTTCCTTTAACTGATTCATCTTCATTAACAGATAAAGGGAATAAAAGTCTCACACCTCAACTCCCACTAACATTAGCCTCAACATCATCATCTTCCATCATAATGCCACCAATATTCATACCTAACCAGTCTTACCTCCCGGACTCCACCACAAAATCAGAGGCTTCAGTGGAAATTTCTTGTCCATCCCCCGTCGTACACGAAGACTCTGTAGCCATAAGTGAAAGAGCGCTAGAGCCTCCCACTATAGCCATTGGTTCCCCGCCACCACCGTTTCTGTTGTCGGAAGTGAAGGAGCTGCCGCTGATGTCTCCCACTTCTTCGCTTGAAAGTTTCCCTCTCAAGCAAGTGACGTCCCTTACTCACCACCACAAGATCTTGGAGCCACTTCATGAGGACAAGAATGAAGAAGAGGAGCAAGAAGATGGTTTACTTAAATTCCAGGTTTAGTATTGACAGGATGATTTCTTGAAGTTGAGCAAGAAATTACATCATTCCAGTACATGTAACATTCTATCAACATGCAGCTTTATTGAATACGTACAATACTCAACTCAACTTCAACGTGTGTTCCTCCCCAAGGTGTTGCTGAAAGAATGTGAAGTTTTCCCTGATGAGGTGTGTCCAGTCCCTCAGGCCTCACAAGGAAGCAGAGGCGGCAGCTCAGCAGAGAAGTACCAGCCTGGTGAGGGCAGTGTTGACATCAATCAGTGGATATCAGAAGAGATTCACAGCTGCATAATACCAACAGTAAGAACCAAATATACAAGTTTAATTTAGGTGAAGAAATATTTTATGCATGCAAATATTTGCTAAAAAGTAACAACTGATGAATAAGTAAAGAATGGGAAATATATTCTACATTAGAAAGGGATTGATTATTTCATGGACGTCAGGATATCAAGGATCAGTCCGTTTTTATACGATATAATCATAGTGGCATTGGATATAAAAGAAGCTGGTGTCCTTTGTAGACAAGTGACTGTGACAAGGAGAGCAGCCAGTGTGAGGTATCAACAGAGGACAGTAAAAAGGAAAGCGAGGAGGACCATGTCACCACAGAAGCCAAGACCTCAGACTGTACTGCAGATAAAAACATGGTAAGCCAGTTTGTAATCCTCATTGTATATTCCTGAACAGTTCTTGGTTTCTATGATATACGTACATATGTATACACAATGAAACTTATTAAATATTGTGATCATTCTTAAACATTTTATTCTTTCTAATCTTATCTGTGTTTTGTACACACATATTATTTATACAACAAATTCAAGTTCCATATCTTACTTGTTTATGCAAATGGATTAATTCCTTCTTCCACTGGCACTTGTTCTATTTGTACACACTATAAAGTCATTCTTTATTTTTCTTGGGAGCCGAGTGGATCTCACGGCAGCTTCTTGGTGAGAGGGGTATCACACTCTTGTTAACCCGAGCAAAACTATATGGTTTATAGCTACCTAGCTCAGGGCATTGTTTAATATCCTTTAAATCTTTATCATCCTTGCTGTTGTCCATTGATTTTCCCTCTCCAACAGTGTCTTGTTTTTCTATGCTGCAAAGTTAGTTCTCCATTTTCTTTTACATTGCTAGAGTGAAGTTGAATGTGAACATTGTGGGAAGAAATTCTCGGATCATCGTAGCTGCCAGTCACACATCCGAGGCGTTCATGACGAGGCAAATCAGATGTGTAGGTACTGTGGAAAGATGTTTAGGAGGCGGTGTGACCTGCACCAACATGAGAAAAGACACAGGACAGCCAGTATGCCGTGCAAGGTGAGGCTCTTATAATATTTCTTTGATGACACTCATACAGAATGTTATGCCCTGTGGTGGGAATGCAAGAATACCACAACTGTATTCCCTGCGGGTCGTTAAAGGTGACCTAGAAGGATGGAGCGAGGGGCCTGGAAAGCCCCTCCTCTGTATTTTATCCTATAAAAAGACAGGCACAGAGGGGGAGGGGTGAGTAATCTTTTCCCGAACCTGAATGATGCCTCGTCTCGGCTACACTTATTTAAGGGGATATAAGCCAGATATATAGATATAGATATTTGTGTTAAGTTTTCTCAGTGAAACTTTTGATGTAAAACAGTGATGTGTAGATTCCCTTAGACAACTGTAGAGGTGTAGTTGCATACACTGAATTTATGCTCATAACATGTTGCTTCCTCAGTGTTGTAGATGTTGTTAACTAATCTGATGTTCATTTCCAGTACTGCGGGAAGATCTTCAAGGTGGCAAAAGACCTACAGGCACACGTTGCAACTCACGTAGGAAGTAAACGGTTCCATTGCAGTCATTGTGATAAAGAACTCACATCGTACAGAAATTTGAAGAAGCATATTGCAAGTATTCATCAAAAAGAAAAACCCTTTACATGCCAAGAGTGTCAAAAGTCATACTCAAAGGCATGCTCACTACAGGTAAGAACAAAATCCTATGAAGTCTAAATGGTGACAAATTGATTATTATTAAAGCTTCTTGGGAGTTATTAAAATATTGTGAAGAAAATGCTGGTAAAATTCTTCATACTCTTCACTAGAGGAGACTGTAAAAGGTATCTTAAGTGAAAGAAAATAGTCTCAAACTTAACTTTTCTTTTTTGAGATAAAGGAAATTCTTCTTCTTGACAACACCACAATCTAGAGCAAACACCCAAGTAATAATATAGTTTCTTTATTTGTTTGAAGGTACACATGAGGTCTGTGCACACTGGTGAGCGTCCCTTCAAGTGCAGTGTGTGTGACAAGACTTTCTGTAACGCTGCCTTGCTCAAGAACCATCAAGCCGTCCATACCGGGGAAAAGAAGTATTCATGTAGGGCAAGTATCCATAGATTCTCGCCTGTATTATAGTTATGTTCTGTAAAATACTCTAATATTCAATACCAATCATATTAGTATGGAGTCTTCTTGGAGATAATCCTGAGAGGAGCTGGAGTGTCGGTACAGTGGTTTGCCTTCAAGCGAATGTCACAATTATCCTAAAAGTGGTTATTACATCTTGAAAGTCTACATGGAAGGTGAGTTATAATGCCAGTGATTTATATTCCTCTGCTTTACCATGCAGGTGTGTGGGCGTCCCTTCAGCCAGTACAGTAACATGATCAGCCACCAGCGCACCCACACCAACAACCGTCCCTTCCTCTGTCTCATCTGCCAAGAGGATTTCAAGACCAAAGATGGACTCCTGAAACACAAGTGGATCCACACCGGCCTCAGACCACTACGCTGCCGCCACTGCTACCGAGAGTTCCGCATCAAGGACCGCTTTGAGAGGCACATGCTGAGGTGCCACAACGAAGTGATCAGCCTCCCTGAGATCTACTTTGAGGTGTCCGATGAGGTGGTGGGCAGGGAGCAAGGCAGCAGCTCACCTTACTGTGATATCAAGGTGATTAGGACCATAGGGGAGGAGGAACATTTTGGTTGCGCCACACAGGACCAGATCACAGGGCTCACAGATGGAGGTTCTGCTGATGATCTTGGCCCAGTGGTGCATTTAGTTAGCAATATGGCAGAACAGGAGGCAGGTAGCGGGGAACCTGGCCATGTGCAACTAAGCTACCCAATCCTCACCACTGCTGCAGGCTTGGAGGAAGGCAACACCATCACTCTTGGGAATATTACTCGCCAGATTTCCTGCAGCGGACATGTTGAGCCAATTGATGTTGAGTGTCTGCTGAACACTGAAGACACAGCCAGCGGTGATGCCTTGATCCTAGCCGGGGACGGGAAGGCGGAGGTGCTGCCGACCACTATTCATGACTCAGTGAGGGGTTGTGAGGAGGTGGTTATCCTCACAAAGGTCTCTGAGGACACTGATGAAATGAGTCATGAATTGCATCCACAGCCCAGCATCAAGATCTGGATACCAAGTGAGGGAGCAGAGTTGGAGCAGCAGGATGGTGGAGGTGACAGCAGAGGTGACATCCTGATCGTCTCCAACCACACGTTTGCAGAGACGAGTCAAGCAGGACAGGTGCTGGACCCTCAAGGTGTGCAAACCATGATACTTGAAGGTTCTGACGCCAGCTTGTAGGAGGTGCTGGTGGGATGGTGTGCTGTCTGGCCCTACAAGGTATTGGTCTCACCTTGGGCAGCTACAGACTGAGGAAAATACCGAGTGCTTCCATTGAAAACAAAAAAAATTATTATAAGGATTAAAATATGAACATGCAGCAGAAAGATATATATATATTTTTGTACAACTAGCTCTAAAGGTCTGCCACTGCTCTATCATGCACCTCTTTTTATATTCTAGATGATAAAGGAAATTGTGAAAGGATAAAGAGAATGACTAAGTAATATTAGAGTTATTCATATGTACATTTCACTATATTTTCTTTCTATCTAACGAAATACATATCAAAACTTTTGTCAACTAAATTAATATTACCTTTTATTTGATCACCTTGAGGCTAACAATGAAAGCAACAAGATAACCAACGTAACACAAGCCTGGAAATGTTCACCAGCTTGGGCAGGAAAAAATAGGATAAGTGAGAACAATGAGAATGTTATTACGTCACATCCAGGGTCTGAAGGCAGGTGAGTGAAACCCCTTGAGTGTTACTAAGCTGATACACTCAACACCAAGCTAAGAGCCTTCCAACACAGACCCTTATGACATGACCCCTTGCCTCTGCGCCACTGTGTTCCCCTTACTATACTCCTGCCCTCCTTGGACCTCAACTGCACGGAGAAGAAGGCTACTGACAAAAATAATTCCAAGTGGTTGCATTACGTCAAATATTTAATGATGTTCACCAGTATTTTCAGCAGCTGAAAGTCCTAACAGCTTAACAATGGTGTGGTTTGTTTTAGTTAATGGATACTTATCTGCATATCTCTCTCCTTCCTCAGTACGTGTCACTCGTAAACTGGTGGACACATTCTTTTTTGTTGGTGCTACTTTGGCTTGTTATCTAAATGTCATGAATCTACTTTGGTATGCGATCTACACTTTATATTGCGATCTACCTATCATGAACCTACGTTGTTTGTGAAGAAAGTGTGAGTGAAATTGAAGGTCCTACGAGGAGAGGAAGGCCAGTTGTAAGATGGAAGGAAAGGAGGATACTACTCCATACATTTTGTGGCACGTAAATTCCACGGATTCGTAGTCAGACATGCTAACCATTACACCACTGAGGCGCTATTTTATTTTCCTGATTACTATAATATAAAACTGTATTTCACCCTTGCTTGCCTAATAACATTAATGAAATAATCATTATTTAAATTTTATGCAAATTTCCACAATTCCGAATCTCATGAAAATTGGTACAATGAGGTTTTCGGTTATGCTGAACACGAATCTGGCCTTATTTTCCTGATTACTATAATATCAAACTGTATTTCACCCTTGCTTGCCTAATAACAATAATGAAATAACTATTATTTAACTTTACTGGCTGATGCTGGTCTCATATGACAAAAATACAGAGATGGCCTACCCTAAATCTACACAATATAACGTTTAATGTTATTTGGTTTCCATAGCTTAAGCTGTTAGTGAGTTAAAACTGATTAAAACCGATTAAAAGTACTTTTTACATTCCTACATCTATACTTACATTCCAATTCCATTTCACTATAACACAAAAGAATGCACGTCTCTTACTCTTTCTTGACTATTCTATACATTTTTGACGTAAATCTCATACTTTTTCGAGTTATTGAAAAAAAAACATGATTTCAGCCAAGATGTGTAAGGGGTGGGGAAACGTATTTTAGTTAGGTTAAGCTTTTGTTAATATTTCAACACAACCCATGAAAATTGGTACCAAGGGGTTCTCGGGCATGCTGGTCACGAATCTGGAATTAGTTTTGTCATTACTATAATATTTGCATTGTCCATTTTGTGCCCTGAAAATTCCACCAGAATTAAGGTCGAAAACGTTTTTCCCCATTTTACTACGTAAATATTAGTCCTACAAGAATATTGTATAGAAGTAAAGTTATGGAGTTTGATAATGTGTATCTCATACATTCATCATTTTTCCAATATATCTAATACTTATGAAGAAAATTAAATTTTATGAAAGAAATTAATTAATAATACTTTACACTCCTACATCTATATTTACATTCCAATTCCATTTCAATATAGCTCAATAGAACAAGCATCTCCTGTTCTTTCATTTATATTCCATACGTTTTTTACGTAAACCCCATACATTTTTAGTTATTTCAAAATATATGATTTATGTCAAAAATTCTAAGGGTGTACCCTACGAAATTTCATGCAAATTTCCACACCTTCGAATCTCATGAAAATTGGTACAATGAGGTTTTCAGTTATGCTGAACACGAATCTGGCCTTATTTTCCTGATTACTATAATATCAAACTGTATTTCACCCTTGCTTGCCTAATAACAATAATGAAATTACCATTATTTAACTTTATTGGTTGGTGCTGGTCTCATAGGACAAAAATACATAGAGATGACCTACCCTAAATTTCCACAATATAACGTTTAAGTGGTATTTGGTTTCCATATCTTGAACTGTAAGCGAATTAAAACTGATTAAAACTGATTAAAAGTACTTTTTGCATTCCTACATCTATACTTACATTCCAATTCCATTTCACTATAACACAAAAGAATGCACGTCTACTTTGGTATGCGATTTAGAGGTTAGGTTAGGTTAGGTTAGCCTATCCTAACTATTTAAATTACATTTTCTTTATGTTATGTATATATATATATATATATATATATATATATATATATATATATATATATATATATATGTTATAATATGTTTAATATGTAGATATCATTCCAAAATAAAATGTGTACGGTGTTTTCCTTGTAGATAACAAGCCAAAGTAGCACCCTTGTTTTTTTACTGCTTAATGATGTGATTGATTGGTGTTTGGGACGAAGTATATATGATTGTGGGTGTTTGAGTCTAAAAATATATCATAGGGATCTGTCTGGGGCTGAATGCATCTGATTGGTCGTCTACGGGTCACAAGGGGCGGGGCTAGCTAGCCAAGTGAATGTAAACAGTGCAGCGTGAGGGGCCCCACCATGCCATCAGGCGTCCTTCACTGTTATATTAACTGATAACATATTTGTAAGTATTGCTACGTATGTGTGTGTGTGTGTGTGTGTGTGAGTGTGTGTGTGTGTGTGTGTGTACTGCAAAAGTTCTAAGGAATTGCATACACACAAACTCTGATTAACAACCATTGAAACTATATAACTATCATCATCATCATAATAATAATAATAATGAGGAAGAGGGGTGGGGGAAAGAGACGGAGAAGATAGAGGAATGTTGCAGTGTAATGCAAGGAGGTGTTGCAGAGGAGTGGTGGGACAAGGGGATAGCGAGTGACGTTATAGTGACATGCATCTCATATTATCGGCCCTCACTACCACACGTCAACAGTGCACGTCCGACCACCAGCTCGCCAGTGTCCCCGCCACGCTCCACCTCACCACGCACTCCACTCAACCACTAACTAGAGCAGTGCTGCGGTGACAGTAGTGTACAGTGGCCGCGCACTCACTCACTCCTCTCGACACCTGCCAGTCAAGTGTCCGTCCCGTTCCGTTTCACTTCACTTTCTCACGTGACAGGGATTCGAAGCCTGAGTGTGTTGTGGTTCGGGAAGAGGTGGCTTCCGTGCCGTCACCGAGCCGCCCGCATGGCCACGGCCGTGCCTCAGGGCAGATCGGTGGTGTACCTTCCCCAGGAGAGCAAAGACAGTGACAACGAGAGAACCTGCAGGCTTTTCTCACGTAATCCATTCAGTGTTCTGAGGCCAGGTGAGTACGTGTTCAGGGTAAGGTGGGTGATGGTGATGTGCCAAGTGATACTAACTGGTTACAAGGTTCAGTGGTGTGAGTTAATCATCAATAACGTGCTGGGAATTCAAGGAGTTCAACAGGTGAGTTTTCATACCTGTTGAGGTTACCAGACCCATAAACCCACACGAGGTAAAGGGCCGAGGTAAGCCACACTCCGCTGGAAGGTGCGTCACAACCGGAACAAAGGACAAGGTGGTAAAGAACTGACTGATAACATGAACTTGAACAAGTTCTTGGAGACTAGGGAATTGGATATAGAATTAAGTTAACAATATTACTACAACATATTTACTGGTACTCCCATGATCGTTAGCATACATTGAAATGGGGACATGCAAATAGTTCAGAATGTATATTCCAGAGTAGTTTAGAATTTCAAAATTATAGAGTTATGAAAACTAAACACAATACATTTATTTGGGTTCATATTCCGTCCCCATGAGAGGGAAGCTTGGTGCAAAGAATTAACACAGGACTGACAAGAAGTCCAGCCTTTCATCAGCTCGGCAGAAGAGTTTGGTTATCAGTGAAGAGAGAAGAGTAAAGGATCAAATTCATACCACGTTTAAGGAGTCAATACAACAATCGGCAACAAAACAAAAATAGGCGACAATAGGCGACGCAAGGCACCCCGTTGATCAGCCGCGTGAGGGCAACATGGTCTGTGTGGCGGCCATTCCCACCACCTGAACGACCCACACGTGTCGTCTTACGGCTAAAATAGTACCTGATATGGCCCTAGCCCACCAGAGGGTGGATGAAGGAAGAGTCCGGCCTGCTGGGGAATGTTTTAAGACAAGATAGTTTGAGGGTCACCGGCGCCGACCACCATTAGGGTTTGGGACAAGACAGATCAGGTATGGTAAGTATTCCATCTCGTGACTCCTTATCGCAGCTTTGGGGGTTCCTGCTGGCATTATAGCTTGCACAGCGGGGCCGAGAAGGAAGGTTGTCTCCCGCTAACACCGTCTATGACATCGATGTTTGTGAGACTGTCTGAGGCGTAATAACATCAAGTTGATTATGGATTGACTGTCACACTGGCACAAGACCCTGACACCCACACCCAGGCAGGACAGATGCCGAGAATGGTGGTGATGCCTTGGGTGGAATGAGATTAAGGTGGGATGGGTTGACTACGAAGTGTAGCCTACAATGGTCCGTTTTTTCGTGTCCAGACCGTCCTTGGTGACGGATGAAAGTTTCTTCTTCAGTTCATGACTCGACTGTCCCCCGCTCTTCTCCCTGGACAATCCCAAGGTGCCCTTAAGACCATCCCCCATTACTCCATATCAGAAAGGTGAGGGACGATGACTCCTCCTCCTCCACTCCTCCACCTCCTCCCTCCCTCCCTCCATGGCGTTCCAAATGCCCGGGGATTCACAAGTCTTTCTGGATATCACTGGACTGTCCCCCCCATCCTCCACACTGAACATGACTTAACAAAAATATAATTCACATAAATTTTCTCAGAATATTGTGTTGTAGGAGTGAGGCAAGGAATGGCGTCCAGACCCACCCTCCCTCTCCCACACCCTTCCTTCCTTTCTTCCTTCCTTCCTTCCTTCCTTCCTTCCTTTCTTCCTTCGTTCCTCCACTACAAGGCCACACAAGACACACAGCAACACCCTCCTCTCTCTCTAGTCAAAGTATTTTGTTCTGCATTATAAAACTAAACAAAGAATGCACGCCTAAAAATGCAAGATAACACAATACTGATAGAAGCAAATCGATGATGAAGACACATTTGATCAAGTTGAGGCTACAACGAGGCTTTCAAGACACTCTCCGATCAACTATGATAAAAAAAAAACTACGTAAGGAAATTGCTTCTAGCTTAATGGTTACAAAGACCCATTGAAAGCACCCACTTAACTTCAATCCCTCGAGACTATTACTGTCAAACTAACTATGTAATCGCTTTAAAAGTCTTAAACAGTCATTCAAACCTCCACTCCTTCATCTGTACTCAAGACAATCTGATCCATGATAAATAACATAAATACGAATGGCCTTGAAAGCTCACCTGATAAAAAGATGTATAAAAAGGTACAGACAGAGAGCTGGTGAATACGATGAGTACGTGTTTGAGACATGACACACACCTGAGTCATGGTAACAGCTTATCTTGCCCCCCTCTCACCCCTCACCCCTCCACACCCACCCACCCACACACACACACACACACTTACTCACGTCACTGATCTCGTCATAGATAACAAGAGGAAATACCTTACTGAAAGGGTTAGTTGGCCATCTCCTGTGTATGTATATTGAAACCCAACTAACCTCATCATTTCTAACTCCTACTGTCATTACCTCATTTTTATCTCCCTGTCTTCTCTCCCTCCCTAGCTTACCTCCCTGCCTTGCTTACCTCCTTTCCTACCTCCTCTTCCTTGCTCCTTCTTCTGTGTAACCAAACTTCACATTCTTTTTCCCCTCTCTTCCGTGTCTCCCTAACCTCCTGTCACTCGTCCCTGCATCCCCACCTCATAGCCTCACCCTCACCCTGGCCTCCCTCATTTTAATATAATGACACACAATTTCATGATTTTACTTCCCTCACTTTTTTTTTTCTTTCTTTCTATATCTCTCATATAACGGTAGGTGTTCAGGTTAATTTCTTCCTCGTCAGTAATTCCTTGTTCTGTTAAGTTTAATTTGTCTATGTTTTCTTTTTAACTTCACTCCTGTATTGTCTATTTATATATAAAAAAAAGTACATCGTATAGTGGGTTAAGATTCTGATAATGATGAGAAAAATACATCGTCATTTCTATAAGTGTGGACGAAGAATGTATTTTGTTAATCTAAATTATGGAGTTTATTATAGGTAAGGGGTTAGGTTAGGTTAGGTTAGGTTTATTAAGTTAGGTTTAGGTTAGGTTAGGTTTAGGTTGGGTTAGGTTTATTACGTGATGGTTAATGTTAATGTGACAGTCATGATCAAACAGGAAGGTAATTATAACAGTGAGATGATGTATACAATTTCAGAGATAGTGGAGGAGAAATTATTATTATTTAGACAAGCTATTGAGAGTAATTTCCTTGACTTCCTTGACAGTGATTAGTTAATGATCTGTATTTAGTGAGAGAGAGAGAGAAAAAAGAAGAAAAAAAAGAGAAAGAGAAAGAAAAAGAGAAACATCTTGACTCAACTCAGTGATCAATTAATTATATACATATTTAGTGAGAGAAAGAGAAAGGCAGAGAAATATACAGAAAAAGAGAAAGGTAAAGAGCGAGAGACAGAGACAAAGAATACCCAAACAGATCTTACCAAATAAATAAAAATAAAACATATAATAAATAATGATAATAAAAAAAAGACTTACAACATAATAAGGAGAAAACCAGGATATATCATGACCAGGATTAACAAGGCCAATCAATAGCAATCATTAGATGTGACCTGCATCTACTAATCTTACATCAGGAAGCGAAAGGTGACTCAATGCATATTACTACGAGCATATCCTACAAATACTTATCTAACTCAACGAGAGAGAGAGAGAGAGAGAGAGAGAGAGAGAGAGAGAGAGAGAGAGAGAGAGAGAGAGAGAGAAATGAGGTTACGTAAAAAAATTGTTAGTGAGGAATAATTAATGATATTTGGACGACGAAAAAGATGTGATGCTATTGATAACGAGTAAAAGTTATTATTACTATTATTATTATTACTATCATTATTATTATTATTATTATTATTATTATTATCAGTTTCTCCTCAATATCAATTAAGTATTACGTTACACCTGTTTAATTTATATGCATTTATACACTCACCTGGTTTATTACTTCACCTGTCCTCCTATTGATATATCATCGCTATTAATCTACACATTCCTTTAACTTAACTCAACGATCCACTGAAAGTATTGATTTACGTTACACTTATACATTATATTTACGTACATTATTTACATTCACTATCCTTTAAATATTTCTGTAATTGATTATATTGCAGTATATACATTTCTTATATCTATCCCATCTCTCTCTCTCTCTCTCTCTCTCTCTCTCTCTCTCTCTCTCTCTCTCTCTCTCTCTCTCTCTCTCTCTCTCTCTCTCTCTCTCTCTCTCTCAAAAAGGAGATCCCAAAAGCCCGGAAGCCCCCGTGTCAAGGCTTCCACTCCCCCTCCTTCCCCCTTCCTTTCCTCCTTCCCCCCACCGCCTCCCCTCCTTCCCCCTTCTCCTCCATCATCCCCAACGACGTACTGCGGAAGAACAAGAACAGAAAAAAGACGAAGAAAACGAGAACAGGAAAAAAGATAGAAAAGGAGGAGGAGGAGGAGGAGGAGGAAGATGATGAGAAACATAGGCCCTCCAAAAATAAATAATTAAATAAATATAGAGATAAAAAGAAATAATGAGCTACGAAAAAGAGGAAAAACAAACGAGAGAGAGAGAGAGAGAGAGAGAGAGAGAGAGAGAGAGAGAGAGAGAGAGAGAGAGAGAGAGAGAGAGAGAGAGAGAAGAAAAAAACAACAACGTAGTAACAGTATGCAGCTGTAATAACCTATCCAGCACGGCGCCACCCCAGAGTACATTTCCAGAATCAGGGATTTATAAGGATCGTGAGATTAATAATTGATCTGCTTCACCATACAAGGGAAGGAGAGAGACGTTAACAGACCAGTAATTACACACACACACATACACACACACACACACACACACACACACACATGAGAAGTGAGAGAGAGAGAGAGAGAGAGAGAGAGAGAGAGAGAGAGAGAGAGAGAGAGAGAGAGAGAGAGAGAGAGAGAGAGAGAGAGAGAGAGAGAGAGTATGAAAGATATATATGTTGAATGTAGGAAGAGAGAGGCAAGAATTACGAGGCCATGGAATCACACACACACACACACACACACACACACACACACACACACACACACACACACACACACACACATTATCACGGCTACTTACACTTTCATGCAATTTGTGTACGCCACTTTACGTTGATAAGTGTAATCATTAATTTTTTTTAAGTAGATACAGTAACTTTTATTCTGATAGTAGAGGAAATAGTAAAAGTAGCAACAGCAGCAGTAGTAGTAGTAGTAGTAGTAGTAGTAGTAGGATCATCATCATTCTTGCCTTGACGTCATTTCCTAACAGGACACAATTTAATGACACTGTGCCCTTCCGTCTACACAGGTTACCCCCTCCCCCCCCTTCCTCCCCATCTTCCCCCTAATGTTTCCCCGTAAGTGATGCTGCAGACAAGGCTGAGGAAGGGGAGGTGGAGGGAGAAAGGGGAAGGGGGAAGGGGGAGGGAGAGAGTTGCAAATAATCCGTTTCAATTTCTTTTAGGTTATTATTATTATCATTATTACTATTATTATTATTATCACTATTGAACACTGATTGCTTTGTGTTATTCCTGTACTGTTCCTCGCCTTGTACATATATTTTTTTTTCTTCTCACTGCATTGGAGAAAAAATAATAATAGTAATAATGATAACAAAGATAAGAATCATTATGCTGAGTACTTTCCGGAAATGTTACGGCAACCTTATCTTTCCTGGGGTTGTATATTCACTGTTACTCAAGGTTATTAAGAGA
>JAPQNM010000042.1:10634605-10639055 GCA_029783475.1 Metacarcinus magister
CCCAGAAGGCCTGACGTTCGAACGGGGAAGGTTTAACCAAACCAACAAAAACGACGGGTCCAACGAGGAGCACGTATCCTCCTACTCCAGCAGCGAGGAGGCGCTGGCCAACTGTGAGGGTGTCATCATGACGCTGCCCCTCGCGGCTCACCGCGGCTGCAGCTTCCGTTGGACCAACCAGAACAGGGTTGTGTACGACATCCCCGTCACCGGAACGTATTACTTCGTGTTCTCCAGCGACAATGAGATAGCCTCAAATAACTTGTTTTTCAATCTGACGCTGCAGCGGGTCACTTATGACACCCAGTCAGCCGTCCGCCTCTGCACCAACACCACCGAGTGTTCCCTGCCGCTCGCCTTCTGGTCGCACGAACAGACCCTGGTGGAGGTGCCTGAGGACAAGTCTTGGAGTAACGCCTACATGCTGGACACAGTGTGTCGGCCACGCGTGCCGCTCTTCCTGGCCTTCATCCTAGCGGCGCCGCTCCTCATCATCATATGTGCCTTCCATTAACATCGGTTTTCTTTCCTCCTCCTGCAGCTATCTATACACACACTGGTGACTACAGGGCGCAAACACACACACACACACACACACACACACACACACACACACACACACACGCACCAATGTTAAAAAAAAACAAATTATCAGAAACGACGAACAAATAATACTAAGCCTTGTATGATGAGATCCATGTGCATTACGGATATGCGAGTCTGTATATCTTTGACCGCCATACTACCACGTGCCATCCTCATCCTCACCTTCACCTCCATACACACACTCGTCAACACTTGCCGCCCCTCCTTGCGTGTTCATCTCCCAACCATTAATCTATGACGCAGTACGAACAAACAGAAAAACACCCACTCTCCTCCGTCTCTGTGTCCTTCCTTCCTTCCTTCCTTCCTTCCTTCCTTCCTTCCTTCCTCCCTTCCTTCCTTCCTTCCTTCCTTCCTCGTATGCTTGGTTATCACTGTCCTTGTAAGTATTTTGTCCTCCCTCTCTAACAGCCTCGCCTCTCCCCTTCCTCACCACTCACTCATTCACATTTTTTTCCCCTCTCACTCATCCTCTCATTCCCTCGTTCATTCAGTCACTCGTTTTTCTCTGTAGGTTTGAATAAATAAATAAATAAATGTATATATGAAAAAAAAGATAAATTAATAAATATTGTTCCTGTTTTAGGGAATAATTAAATCCTAGTGTTTTATTCTTTCAACTTTAAGACCAATGATGTTTTTTGTCAGTTATTTTGCACATCTTCACGTGAAAACTTGGACCTCATCTGCCTTAACTGAAGGTCAAGGTGGTAACGTAACGCTGTTGTTTTTTATTATTTATTATTATACTCGATGGCAAATATCTCCGTTTTCTTTCGTGGTGAAGGTGAGACTATTTTCATTTTCATTACATATAAAAAATTTTAAAATGCACCGTAGAAGATGATGCAAACTATTGAGATTCTTATTATTCTCTCTCTTTTTCGGTGTTCAGGTGCTTGTGTGGGCGG
Source organism: Metacarcinus magister (assembly GCA_029783475.1). Lineage (NCBI taxonomy): Eukaryota > Metazoa > Arthropoda > Malacostraca > Decapoda > Cancridae > Metacarcinus > Metacarcinus magister. The sequence continues at coordinate 10,636,123 of JAPQNM010000042.1, forward strand.
GGGGGCGGGGGTGAGGGGGGGGGGGGGTGAGTGGGCGGTTTAGGTGGAAGGGATAAGGGCGTGAGGGAGCTCCTGGGGTCCCTTTTATTACGTGAAGGAAGATTAAAGTGAGGAAGGCAAAGGGATGATGCACTGGGACGAGGAGGAAAAAACGAAGCACAACGAAAAGGATGAAACACAGATAATTACTTTCTTTTTTTTTTACCCTCACTGAACACTCATTAGGCACCTTTAACACCCCTCCTCCTCCTCCTCCTCCTCCTCCTCCTCCTTAGTTTCGTCCTTGCCCTCCTTCCCTATTTACCTCTTCTCCTCCTCCTCCTCCTCACCCTTTAATCTCCACCTCATTCACGTCTCCTTATCCTCCTTCTTTAACATTTGAATAATTGACTACCAACCACCTCCTTCAGGGTCACAACATATAATAAAATGAAGTCATCTAATAAAATAAACCATAATAAAAACACATAAATACAGTTCTCACCCAAATGTTTTAGTACACCATAAAATTTGTGGGTCAGGTTTCTCGTTTTCTTCTTGCTGAGCAGTGACCAATGAGGACGGGTGAACTGTGGCACTGTGGCACTGAGGAGGAGGAGGGGGAGGAGGAGGAGGAGGAGGAAACGAGTATCAAGGAAAATATATGTCAGCAAAGAGAGGAAAAGAGGGAAAGGTTGAAGGAGAGCAAGGGACGAGAAGAGGAAAAGACACACAGGTATTAAAATCAACTATAACTATCTAATTAACTAACTAATTAACTAACTTACTAACTAGTTACAGCGCCTTTTATTATTTTGTCTTCGGGCTCATTACATATTGTTATAAATCCAGTAACCTTATCAATTAACTAACTACTTTTCCACTTATAACTGATATTATTCTCATTATACTGTAACATTTACAAGTTTGATAACACATCTACATGAACTATCTTTTCTTATCGGCTAGACTTGGCGTTATCTAATGTTACTCTTGTTGTTGTTTTTACTTTTTTATGACTTCGAAGGTTAGTGACCAGACAGATAGGAGGAGGAGGAGGAGGAGGAGGAGGAGGAGGAGGAGGAGGAGGAGGAGGAACACATAGGAACACATAGGAAGAACAAACAACAACAGGCCTGCTGGCCCTTACGAGGCTGTTTGTGAGTACACTATCAACTCTAGGGTACTCTTAGAGATATTGGAAATATCATTGCAGCATCTGATACACTTAATAAAACTCTATAACTGTCATTATAAATATTTGCTCTATGACTAATAATTAAGCAATTCAATGAAATCGTATCCTTTTTTCTTCGTAATTTTCTCGTAAGCTATTAGAGATATTGGAAATACCATTGCAGCATTTGATGGACCTAATTAAACTGTAAAATTGATATTATGAATATTTGTTCTATGACTCATAATTACGCAGTAAAATAAATCTTTATATTTATATAAAAACATGAATTTCCTCCTCATTTTCTCGAAAGCTATTAGAGATATTTGAAATATCATTGCAGCATCTGATGGACCTAATTAAACTGTACAACTGATATTATGAATATTTATGTATGACTAATAATTACGCAGTAAAATAAATCTTTATATTTATATAAAAACATGAATTTCCTCCTCATTTTCTCGAAAGCTGTTAGAGATATTTGAAATATCATTGCAGAATCTGATGGACCTAATTAAACTGTACAACTGTAATTATGAATATTTGTTCTATGACTCATAATTACGCAGTAAAATAAATCTTTATATTTATATAAAAACATGACTTTCCTCCTCATTTTCTCGAAAGCTATAAGAGATACTGGAAATATCATTGCAGCATCTGATGGACGAAATTAAACTGTACAACTTTAATTATGAATATTTGTTCTATGACTCATAATTACGCAGTAAAATAAATCTTTATATTTATATAAAAACATGAGTTTTCTCCTTATTTTCTCGAAAGCTATTAGAGATATTGGAAATATCATTGCAGCATTTGATGGACCTAATTAAACTGTAAAATTGATATTATGAATATTTGTTCTATGACTCATAATTACGCAGTAAAATAAATCTTTATATTTATATAAAAACATGAATTTCCTCCTCATTTTCTCGAAAGCTATTAGAGATATTTGAAATATCATTGCAGCATCTGATGGACCTAATTAAACTGTACAACTGATATTATGAATATTTATGTATGACTAATAATTACGCAGTAAAATAAATCTTTATATTTATATAAAAACATGAATTTCCTCCTCATTTTCTCGAAAGCTATTAGAGATATTTGAAATATCATTGCAGCATCTGATGGACCTAATTAAACTGTACAACTGTAATTATGAATATTTGTTCTATGACTCATAATTACGCAGTAAAATAAATCTTTATATTTATATAAAAACATGAATTTCCTTCTCATTTTCTCGAAAGCTATTACAGATATTTGAAATATCATTGCAGCATCTGATGGACCTAATTAAACTGTACAACTGATATTATGAATATTTGTGTATGACTAATAATTACGCAGTAAAATAAATCTTTATATTTATATAAAAACATGAATTTCCTCCTCATTTTCTCGAAAGCTATTAGAGATATTTGAAATATCATTGCAGCATCTGATGGACCTAATTAAACTGTACAACTCTAATTATGAATATTTGTTCTATGACTCATAATTAAGCAGTAAAATAAATCTTTATATTTTTATAAAAACATGACTTTCCTCCTCATTTTCTCGAAAGCTATTCGAGATACTGGAAATATCATTGCAGCATCTGATACACCTAATTAAACTCTATAACTGTCATTATAAATATTTGCTCTATGACTAATAATTAAGCAATTCAATGAAATCGTATCCTTTTTTCTTCGTAATTTTCTCGTAAGCTATTAGAGATATTGGAAATACCATTGCAGCATCTGATGACTAATAAAAC
>JAPQNM010000042.1:10639155-10659155 GCA_029783475.1 Metacarcinus magister
TAGAGATATTGGAAATATCATGCAGCATCTGATACACTTAATAAAACTCTATAACTGTCATTATAAATATTTGCTCTATGACTAATAATTAAGCAATTCAATGAAATCGTATCCTTTTTTCTTCGTAATTTTCTCGTAAGCTATTAGAGATATTGGAAATACCATTGCAGCATTTGATGGACCTAATTAAACTGTAAAATTGATATTATGAATATTTGTTCTATGACTCATAATTACGCAGTAAAATAAATCTTTATATTTATATAAAAACATGAATTTCCTCCTCATTTTCTCGAAAGCTATTAGAGATATTTGAAATATCATTGCAGCATCTGATGGACCTAATTAAACTGTACAACTGATATTATGAATATTTATGTATGACTAATAATTACGCAGTAAAATAAATCTTTATATTTATATAAAAACATGAATTTCCTCCTCATTTTCTCGAAAGCTGTTAGAGATATTTGAAATATCATTGCAGAATCTGATGGACCTAATTAAACTGTACAACTGTAATTATGAATATTTGTTCTATGACTCATAATTACGCAGTAAAATAAATCTTTATATTTATATAAAAACATGACTTTCCTCCTCATTTTCTCGAAAGCTATAAGAGATACTGGAAATATCATTGAAGCATCTGATGGACGAAATTAAACTGTACAACTTTAATTATGAATATTTGTTCTATGACTCATAATTACGCAGTAAAATAAATCTTTATATTTATATAAAAACATGAGTTTTCTCCTTATTTTCTCGAAAGCTATTAGAGATATTGGAAATATCATTGCAGCATTTGATGGACCTAATTAAACTGTAAAATTGATATTATGAATATTTGTTCTATGACTCATAATTACGCAGTAAAATAAATCTTTATATTTATATAAAAACATGAATTTCCTCCTCATTTTCTCGAAAGCTATTAGAGATATTTGAAATATCATTGCAGCATCTGATGGACCTAATTAAACTGTACAACTGATATTATGAATATTTATGTATGACTAATAATTACGCAGTAAAATAAATCTTTATATTTATATAAAAACATGAATTTCCTCCTCATTTTCTCGAAAGCTATTAGAGATATTTGAAATATCATTGCAGCATCTGATGGACCTAATTAAACTGTACAACTGTAATTATGAATATTTGTTCTATGACTCATAATTACGCAGTAAAATAAATCTTTATATTTATATAAAAACATGAATTTCCTTCTCATTTTCTCGAAAGCTATTACAGATATTTGAAATATCATTGCAGCATCTGATGGACCTAATTAAACTGTACAACTGATATTATGAATATTTGTGTATGACTAATAATTACGCAGTAAAATAAATCTTTATATTTATATAAAAACATGAATTTCCTCCTCATTTTCTCGAAAGCTATTAGAGATATTTGAAATATCATTGCAGCATCTGATGGACCTAATTAAACTGTACAACTCTAATTATGAATATTTGTTCTATGACTCATAATTAAGCAGTAAAATAAATCTTTATATTTTTATAAAAACATGACTTTCCTCCTCATTTTCTCGAAAGCTATTCGAGATACTGGAAATATCATTGCAGCATCTGATACACCTAATTAAACTCTATAACTGTCATTATAAATATTTGCTCTATGACTAATAATTAAGCAATTCAATGAAATCGTATCCTTTTTTCTTCGTAATTTTCTCGTAAGCTATTAGAGATATTGGAAATACCATTGCAGCATCTGATAGACTTAATAAAACTCTAAAACTATCATTATAAATATTTGCTCTAAGACTAATAACTATGCAGTAAAAAAAAACCATATCCTTTTTCCAAAAACATGACTTTCTTCCTCATTTTTTCGAAAGCTATTAGATATATTGGAAATATCATTGCAGCATCTGATGGACCTAATTAAAATGTACAACTGTCATTATGAATATTTGTTCTATAAATCATAATTACGCAGTAAAATAAATCTTTATATTTATATAAAAACATGAATTTCCTCCTCATTTTCTCGAAAGCTATTAGATATATTGGAAATATCATTGCAGCATCTGATGGACCTAATTAAAATGTACAACTGATATTATGAATATTTGTTGTATGACTAATAATTACGCAGTAAAATAACTCTTTATATTTATATAAAAACATGAATATCCTCCTCATTTTCTCGAAAGCTATTAGAGATATTTGAAATATCATTGCAGCATCTGATGGACCTAATTAAACTGTACAACTTTAATTATGAATATTTGTTCTATGACTCATAATTACGCAGTAAAATAAATCTTTATATTTATATAAAAACATGACTTTTCTCCTCATTTTCTCGAAAGCTATTAGAGATATTGGAAATATCATTGCAGCATTTGATGGACCTAATTAAACTGTAAAATTGATATTATGAATATTTGTTCTATGACTCATAATTACGCAGTAAAATAAATCTTTATATTTATATAAAAACATGAATTTCCTCCTCATTTTCTCGAAAGCTATTAGAGATATTTGAAATATCATTGCAGCATCTGATGGACCTAATTAAACTGTACAACTGATATTATGAATATTTATGTATGACTAATAATTACGCAGTAAAATAAATCTTTATATTTATATAAAAACATGAATTTCCTCCTCATTTTCTCGAAAGCTATTAGAGATATTTGAAATATCATTGCAGAATCTGATGGACCTAATTAAACTGTACAACTGTAATTATGAATATTTGTTCTATGACTCATAATTAAGCAGTAAAATAAATCTTTATATTTATATAAAAACATGACTTTCCTCCCCATTTTCTCGAAAGCTATAAGAGATACTGGAAATATCATTTCAGCATCTGATGGACCTAATTAAACTGTACAACTGATATTATGAATATTTGTTGTATGACCAATAATTACGCAGTAAAATAAATCTTTATATATATATAAAAACATGAATTTCCTCCTCATTTTCTCGAAAGCTATTAGAGATATTGGAAATATCATTGCAGCATCTGATGGACCTAATTAAACTGTACAACTGTAATTATGAATATTTGTTCTATGACTCATAATTACGCAGTAAAATAAATCTTTATATTTATATAAAAACATGAATTTCCTTCTCATTTTCTCGAAAGCTATTAGAGATATTTGAAATATCATTGCAGCATCTGATGGACCTAATTAAACTGTACAACTGATATTATGAATATTTGTGTATGACTAATAATTACGCAGTAAAATAAATCTTTAAATTTATATAAAAACATGAATTTCCTCCTCATTTTCTCGAAAGCTATTAGAGATATTTGAAATATCATTGCAGCATCTGATGGACCTAATTAAACTGTACAACTGTAATTATGAATATTTGTTCTATGACTCATAATTACGCAGTAAAATAAATCTTTATATTTATATAAAAACATAACTTTCCTCCTCATTTTCTCGAAAGCTATTCGAGATACTGGAAATATCATTGCAGCATCTGATACACCTAATTAAACTCTATAACTGTCATTATAAATATTTGCTCTATGACTAATAATTAAGCAATTCAATGAAATCGTATCCTTTTTTCTTCGTAATTTTCTCGTAAGCTATTAGAGATATTGGAAATACCATTGCAGCATCTGATAGACTTAATAAAACTCTAAAACTATCACTATAAATATTTGCTCTAAGACTAATAACTATGGAGTAAAAAAAAACCATATCCTTTTTCCAAAAACATGACTTTCTTCCTCATTTTTTCGAAAGCTATTAGATATATTGGAAATATCATTGCAGCATCTGATGGACCTAATTAAAATGTACAACTGTCATTATGAATATTTGTTCTATAAATCATAATTACGCAGTAAAATAAATCTTTATATTTATATAAAAACATGAATTTCCTCCTCATTTTCTCGAAAGCTATTAGATATATTGGAAATATCATTGCAGCATCTGATGGACCTAATTAAACTGTACAACTGATATTATGAATATTTGTTGTATGACTAATAATTACGCAGTAAAATAAATCTTTATATTTATATAAAAACATGAATTTCCTCCTCATTTTCTCGAAAGCTATTAGAGATATTTGAAATATCATTGCAGCATCTGATGGACCTAATTAAACTGTACAACTGTAATTATGAATATTTGTTCTATGACTCATAATTACGCAGTAAAATAAATCTTTATATTTATATAAAAACATGACTTTCCTCCTCATTTTCTCGAAAGCTATTAGAGATACTGGAAATATCATTGCAGCATCTGATGGACGAAATTAAACTGTACAACTTTAATTATGAATATTTGTTCTATGACTCATAATTACGCAGTAAAATAAATCTTTATATTTATATAAAAACATGACTTTTCTCCTCATTTTCTCGAAAGCTATTAGAGATATTGGAAATATCATTGCAGCATTTGATGGACCTAATTAAACTGTAAAATTGATATTATGAATATTTGTTCTATGACTCATAATTACGCAGTAAAATAAATCTTTATATTTATATAAAAACATGACTTTCCTCCTCATTTTCTCGAAAGCTATTAGAGATATTGGAAATATCATTGCAGCATCTGATGGACCTAATTAAACTGTACAACTGATATTATGAATATTTGTTGTATGACTAATAATTACGCAGTAAAATAAATCTTTATATTTATATAAAAACATGAATTTCCTCCTCATTTTCTCGAAAGCTATTAGAGATATTTGAAATATCATTGCAGCATCTGATGGACCTAATTAAACTGTACAACTGTAATTATGAATATTTGTTCTATGACTCATAATTACGCAGTAAAATAAATCTTTATATTTATATAAAAACATGACTTTCCTCCTCATTTTCTCGAAAGCTATTAGAGATACTGGAAATATCATTGCAGCATCTGATGGACGAAATTAAACTGTACAACTTTAATTATGAATATTTGTTCTATGACTCATAATTACGCAGTAAAATAAATCTTTATATTTATATAAAAACATGACTTTTCTCCTCATTTTCTCGAAAGCTATTAGAGATATTGGAAATATCATTGCAGCATTTGATGGACCTAATTAAACTGTAAAATTGATATTATGAATATTTGTTCTATGACTCATAATTACGCAGTAAAATAAATCTTTATATTTATATAAAAACATGAATTTCCTCCTCATTTTTTCGAAAGCTATTAGAGATATTTGAAATATCATTGCAGCATCTGATGGACCTAATTAAAACTGTACAACTGATATTATGAATATTTATGTATGACTAATAATTACGCAGTAAAATAAATCTTTATATTTATATAAAAACATGAATTTCCTCCTCATTTTCTCGAAAGCTATTAGAGATATTTGAAATATCATTGCAGCATCTGATGGACCTAATTAAACTGTACAACTGTAATTATGAATATTTGTTCTATGACTCATAATTACGCAGTAAAATAAATCTTTATATTTATATAAAAACATGAATTCCTCCTCATTTTCTCGAAAGCTATAAGAGATACTGGAAATATCATTGCAGCATCGGATGGACGAAATTAAAACTGTACAACTGTATAATGAATATTTGTTCTATGACTCATAATTACGCAGTAAAATAAATCTTTATATTTATATAAAAACATGACTTTTCTCCTCATTTTCTCGAAAGCTATTAGAGATATTGGAAATATCATTGCAGCATCTGATGGACCTAATTAAAACTGTACAACTGTCATTATGAATATTTGTTCTATAAACTCATAATTACGCAGTAAAATAAATCTTTATATTTATATAAAAACATGAATTTCCTCCTCATTTTCTCGAAAGCTATTAGAGATATTGGAAATATCATTGCAGCATCTGATGGACCTAATTAAACTGTACAACTGATATTATGAATATTTGTGTATGACTAATAATTACGCAGTAAAATAAATCTTTATATTTATATAAAAACATGAATTTCCTCCTCATTTTCTCGAAAGCTATTAGAGATATTTGAAATATCATTGCAGCATCTGATGGACCTAATTAAACTGTACAACTGTAATTATGAATATTTGTTCTATGACTCATAATTACGCAGTAAAATAAATCTTTATATTTATATAAAAACATGACTTTCCTCCTCATTTTCTCGAAAGCTATTAGAGATACTGGAAATATCATTGCAGCATCTGATGGACGAAATTAAACTGTACAACTTTAATTATGAATATTTGTTCTATGACTCATGATTACGCAGTAAAATAAATCTTTATATTTATATAAAAACATGACTTTTCTCCTCATTTTCTCGAAAGCTATTAGAGATATTGGAAATATCATTGCAGCATTTGATGGACCTAATTAAACTGTAAAATTGATATTATGAATATTTGTTCTATGACTCATAATTACGCAGTAAAATAAATCTTTATATTTATATAAAAACATGACTTTCCTCCTCATTTTCTCGAAAGCTATAAGAGATATTGGAAATATCATTGCAGCATCTGATGGACCTAATTAAACTGTACAACTGATATTATGAATATTTGTTGTATGACTAATAATTACGCAGTAAAATAAATCTTTATATTTATATAAAAACATGAATTTCCTCCTCATTTTCTCGAAAGCTATTAGAGATATTTGAAATATCATTGCAGCATCTGATGGACCTAATTAAACTGTACAACTGTAATTATGAATATTTGTTCTATGACTCATAATTACGCAGTAAAATAAATCTTTATATTTATATAAAAACATGACTTTCCTCCTCATTTTCTCGAAAGCTATTAGAGATACTGGAAATATCATTGCAGCATCTGATGGACGAAATTAAACTGTACAACTTTAATTATGAATATTTGTTCTATGACTCATAATTACGCAGTAAAATAAATCTTTATATTTATATAAAAACATGACTTTTCTCCTCATTTTCTCGAAAGCTATTAGAGATATTGGAAATATCATTGCAGCATTTGATGGACCTAATTAAACTGTAAAATTGATATTATGAATATTTGTTCTATGACTCATAATTACGCAGTAAAATAAATCTTTATATTTATATAAAAACATGAATTTCCTCCTCATTTTTTCGAAAGCTATTAGAGATATTTGAAATATCATTGCAGCATCTGATGGACCTAATTAAACTGTACAACTGATATTATGAATATTTATGTATGACTAATAATTACGCAGTAAAATAAATCTTTATATTTATATAAAAACATGAATTTCCTCCTCATTTTCTCGAAAGCTATTAGAGATATTTGAAATATCATTGCAGCATCTGATGGACCTAATTAAACTGTACAACTGTAATTATGAATATTTGTTCTATGACTCATAATTACGCAGTAAAATAAATCTTTATATTTATATAAAAACATGACTTTCCTCCTCATTTTCTCGAAAGCTATAAGAGATACTGGAAATATCATTGCAGCATCGGATGGACGAAATTAAACTGTACAACTTTAATAATGAATATTTGTTCTATGACTCATAATTACGCAGTAAAATAAATCTTTATATTTATATAAAAACATGACTTTTCTCCTCATTTTCTCGAAAGCTATTAGAGATATTGGAAATATCATTTCAGCATCTGATGGACCTAATTAAACTGTACAACTGATATTATGAATATTTGTTGTATGACTAATAATTACGCAGTAAAATAAATCTTTATATATATATAAAAACATGAATTTCCTCCTCATTTTCTCGAAAGCTATTAGAGATATTGGAAATATCATTGCAGCATCTGATGGACCTAATTAAACTGTACAACTGTAATTATGAATATTTGTTCTATGACTCATAATTACGCAGTAAAATAAATCTTTATATTTATATAAAAACATGAATTTCCTTCTCATTTTCTCGAAAGCTATTACAGATATTTGAAATATCATTGCAGGATCTGATGGACCTAATTAAACTGTACAACTGATATTATGAATATTTGTGTATTACTAATAATTACGCAGTAAAATAAATCTTTATATTTATATAAAAACATGAATTTCCTCCTCATTTTCTCGAAAGCTATTAGAGATATTTGAAATATCATTGCAGCATCTGATGGACCTAATTAAACTGTACAACTGTAATTATGAATATTTGTTCTATGACTCATAATTACGCAGTAAAATAAATCTTTATATTTATATAAAAACATGACTTTCCTCCTCATTTTCTCGAAAGCTATTCGAGATACTGGAAATATCATTGCAGCATCTGATACACCTAATTAAACTCTATAACTGTCATTATAAATATTTGCTCTATGACTAATAATTAAGCAATTCAATGAAATCGTATCCTTTTTTCTTCGTAATTTTCTCGTAAGCTATTAGAGATATTGGAAATACCATTGCAGCATCTGATAGACTTAATAAAACTCTAAAACTATCATTATAAATATTTGCTCTAAGACTAATAACTATGCAGTAAAAAAAAACCATATCCTTTTTCCAAAAACATGACTTTCTTCCTCATTTTTTCGAAAGCTATTAGATATATTGGAAATATCATTGCAGCATCTGATGGACCTAATTAAAATGTACAACTCTCATTATGAATATTTGTTCTATAAATCATAATTACGCAGTAAAATAAATCTTTATATTTATATAAAAACATGAATTTCCTCCTCATTTTCTCGAAAGCTATTAGATATATTGGAAATATCATTGCAGCATCTGATGGACCTAATTAAAATGTACAACTGATATTATGAATATTTGTTGTATGACTAATAATTACGCAGTAAAATAACTCTTTATATTTATATAAAAACATGAATTTCCTCCTCATTTTCTCGAAAGATATTAGAGATATTTGAAATATCATTGCAGCATCTGATGGACCTAATTAAACTGTACAACTGTAATTATGAATATTTGTTCTATGACTCATAATTACGCAGTAAAATAAATCTTTATATTTATATAAAAACATGACTTTCCTCCTCATTTTCTCGAAAGCTATTAGAGATACTGGAAATATCATTGCAGCATCTGATGGACGAAATTAAACTGTACAACTTTAATTATGAATATTTGTTCTATGACTCATAATTACGCAGTAAAATAAATCTTTATATTTATATAAAAACATGACTTTTCTCCTCATTTTCTCGAAAGCTATTAGAGATATTGGAAATATCATTGCAGCATTTGATGGACCTAATTAAACTGTAAAATTGATATTATGAATATTTGTTCTATGACTCATAATTACGCAGTAAAATAAATCTTTATATTTATATAAAAACATGAATTTCCTCCTCATTTTCTCGAAAGCTATTAGAGATATTTGAAATATCATTGCAGCATCTGATGGACCTAATTAAACTGTACAACTGATATTATGAATATTTATGTATGACTAATAATTACGCAGTAAAATAAATCTTTATATTTATATAAAAACATGACTTTCCTCCTCATTTTCTCGAAAGCTATTAGAGATATTTGAAATATCATTGCAGAATCTGATGGACCTAATTAAACTGTACAACTGTAATTATGAATATTTGTTCTATGACTCATAATTACGCAGTAAAATAAATCTTTATATTTATATAAAAACATGACTTTCCTCCTCATTTTCTCGAAAGCTATAAGAGATACTGGAAATATCATTGCAGCATCTGATGGACGAAATTAAACTGTACAACTTTAATTATGAATATTTGTTCTATGACTCATAATTACGCAGTAAAATAAATCTTTATATTTATATAAAAACATGACTTTTCTCCTCATTTTCTCGAAAGCTATTAGAGATATTGGAAATATCATTTCAGCATCTGATGGACCTAATTAAACTGTACAACTGATATTATGAATATTTGTTGTATGACTAATAATTACGCAGTAAAATAAATCTTTATATATATATAAAAACATGAATTTCCTCCTCATTTTCTCGAAAGCTATTAGAGATATTTGAAATATCATTGCAGCATCTGATGGACCTAATTAAACTGTACAACTGTAATTATGAATATTTGTTCTATGACTCATAATTACGCAGTAAAATAAATCTTTATATTTATATAAAAACATGAATTTCCTTCTCATTTTCTCGAAAGCTATTAGAGATATTTGAAATATCATTGCAGCATGAAATATCATTGCAGCAGGAGGAGGAGAAGGAGGAGGAGGAGGAGGAGGAGGAGGAGGAGGAGGAGGAGGAGGAGGAGGAGGAGGAGGAGGAGGAGGAGGAGGATGCTTTCGTGGTTTGCCAGGAAGTCTATCACTAAGCCTATATTGGGTGTGCACTAGTGTGGTGGGGGGGCGAAGGGAGGGGGGCACGGGAGGGGCATGGTTTGGTTTTGGGGACAAGAATGACTGGTTAGAGTTTTATCTATAAGGAGGCTATTGAAGGTTTAGTTTTTTAGCGTGATGATAATAGGTCAAGAGAGCGAGAGCGAGAGAGCGAGAGCGAGAGAGCGAGAGCGAGAGAGCGAGAGCGAGAGCGAGAGAGAGAGAGAGAGAGAGAGAGAGAGAGAGAGAGTTACTACTGAAAACCATAAACACACTATACATACACTAAACAAAACTTCTTAATAAAATCCTTAATTACCTCACCTGAGTTAATGAATATAGATCGCCACTTAAAACCCTCAGGTACAAAAAACAACAATAACCTCACTTTTAACCTATAATAAAACTAACCTAAACGTTTTCTAATTAAACATTTGTGGCGGAACGACTATTAACGACCTTTTTTTTTCTTCCCTCTTTTGAAGCTTCTATCAGTAGGGGAAGGATAAAATTGCGTCCTTCACTCTTAACGAGGAAGAGGAGGAGGAGGAGGAGGAGGAGGAGGAGGAGGAGGAAGAGGAGGAGGAGGATGCCAAAGGTGAATGCCTCTTGAAGTCTTAACGAAGCATGGAAGTGTTTGCTCCCCGGTTCTCTATCAATGGACAAGTTATGACGTGTTGGAGGTGGCGAGACTAACAGTGTGTGTGTGTGTGTGTGTGTGTGTGTGTGTGTGTGTGTGTGTGTGTGTGTGTGTGTGTGTGTGTGTGTGTGTGTGTGTGTGTGTGTGTGTGTGTGTGTGTGTGTGTGTGTGTGTGTGTGTGTGTTAACCCGGTAGAACAAAGCTGTACTCCACATTATCAATAGTGATATTACCTAATTATCACTATTACATTAACACGTAACTTTTTTATTTTTTTCGTATGTGTATAAGAGTGTATTAAGAAGTATTTCACAAGAACACCAATGAAGCAGAACATACACCCGTTTCACATACCAGCATAACATTCCTTAAACACTTCCTTGATCAGTCCACCCCCGCCGCCGCTACTGCTGCCGCCTCACCTCACCTTGCAGAGCGCGCTTCACTCACTTCCTTGGTTGGGTCTAACTAACATAAGGAACACTGCACCAACGACCACCTACCTACCTACCTACCTACCTACCTACCCAATATATTATTTCAATGTATTCAACAACCTTGCGATATCAACTACGTAAGAGGGAGAGAAGGAGCAAAAGACAATAAAATTAGAGTTTAAGTTCGCTAGATCGAGTTCAGTTCCTCACACACCGCCGCTCACCTTGTGTTGAACCGTTTATTTTATTGATAGTAAACAATGGTACATGTCTGGCAGCGTGTGTGTGAAAAGCTGGCACCCAACACACCAGCCCCCCGGAGTGGCAACAGGGAGACGGAGCGAGGGGAGGTAGAGGGACTAAAACGAGGGGAAACGAGGGGAAAGGATGGTAAAACAGAACGAGACTTAGTACAGCTAGGTGATGATACCGACGAGGCAGAAGCAGTGTTGAGAGACGAAGGAGGGACGAAGGAAAACTAATAAAGGATGAGAACATAGCCAGGTAAAGAGGAAGCAAGGGTAAGAGGGAAGGAGGAAGGAAGTGATGAGAGGAAAGATCATACCCAAGGGAGGTAAGGTGATGCTAGAGACACAGAACAGGTAACAAGGAAGAAAGACGGTAGGTAAAGTGTTCTCTAAATTTTTTGTTACTGATGCACAAGATTGACTAATAGGCGCATTTTTTTTCTCTTGTTTTTGTGGTGGTGGTGGTGGTGGTGGTGGTGGTGGTGGTGGTGGTGGTGGTGGTGGTGGGAAATATCTCTATATGAGGAAATGTTACTCCATAAAGGTAAGAACAAGGAGAGAGAGATAGAGATAAAGAGAGAAGAAAAATTGCTTCATCTCTAGACAACAAAAGAGAAAACGAGAGGCGAGTGAGTGTGCGTGCGATGCCTTCTTCCTCGCCTTATCTGACGCTGTTTTTGTGGATTTGCCGTTGAAGCGAGGCAGGCACACGGACGGTGGCCTTGAGGGTGGTGTGGGGTGCTTCTTGCCGACCCACCACCGACCCACCACCGACCCACCGACCCACCACCGACCGATAATGATTCAAGAGGAAAATATACGATGAGGTCAACGGTTATTTAAAGAAGGAATGTTTGGTCCTCTACTAGGAAGAAAGCAAGAAAACTACGCACTAATTCTCTCTCTCTCTCTCTCTCTCTCTCTCTCTCTCTCTCTCTCTCTCTCTCTCTCTCTCTCTCTCTCTCTCTCTATTATGGGAAGGACAGAGAGGGGATAGACAAAGATGTGGGACTGGGAGACAAGGCGAGAACGAGAACGGAGACGGTAAAGAGGACAAGGACGGGGACGAAGTAAGATATAGTACAAAGCAAGGGCGAGGAGGACAAACTAAGGGTGAATATGAGCATGGGCGGGAAAATAAAAGGGGGCAATGTGTGTGTGTGTGTGGGCGTGTAGTTTAAAGGCCATGAGGCAAACAAATCCACTTTTATCCACATTTTCTTAAGCATGTGTCTTGGGTTGGATAGTCACGTGACCTATGTGTGGTGTGAACGTCCTCTTGCGGGGCGACACGATAAGGAAGGGGACGCGGCGCCATAGGGAAGGTGCCCGAGGGAGGAGAGCACCGGAGGGGAGATGGCAAGGAGGTGGTATTCCCGAAGGAGGATGTGGAGTGTTTGAGGAGTGCTTGGGGAGTATTTGGGGAGTGTTGTGAATGATATAACACTAAAGGGAGTATCCGGAGAGGGAGTGAATGACTAGGGAGTGTTAAGGGAGTGTTAAGGGAGTGTTCAGGGAGTGTAGTGTCGATCAGGAAGACGGAGTGCCAGTCGAGGGGCGTCGAGGGGAAGGGTTAGTGCCAGGGGAGAGGAGGGAGTGAACTTGTGTCACCCCTTTCGTACTGACTAGTGAGTGGGCGTCGCGGGGAGCTGAGTGAAGTGGGTGGACAGGTAAGTAAAGTATACCGGGCAAGCTCCTCTCCCCTGGATACAGCGGGCAGGGGCAGGGCGGGGCGGGGGAGGGAAGGGGTGGTAGGGGAGGCCGCAGCCAGCCTTAGACGGTGAATTGTTGAGTGCCAGCAGTGTTCCCTCAGCGGGCGACCGAGAACCACTATCACTACTACTAAATAGAAACATCTGCGCCGCCAAGACACAAGACATAAGACACACAGTGAACTCTTCCTTGAATCAGCTGTTGGGATGTACTGCTGACGCTCCTCTGCACAGTTCCACAAAGGGAGAAGAGAATCAGTACCGTTTCACCCTCGTTCTCAACACACTGACAAATATTCAGCAGCAGTGTGAGTGTGGATGCAGCAGCGTGAGTGTGAGTGTGAGGCGTCAGCACTCCTCGCCATGACCATCACCTCGCATCCTACTCACAGTCCTTCCACGCCACGAGGAGCCACAAAAGAGGAACAAAGTCACATCGCTCCTGAAGGCGTGATGGTTGTCCGCGTGCCTTCCCGTGACAGCATGTGTTCCCTCTACCAGAGTCTACCCTCCATCGGTCCTTCCAGAGGTCAGTGACACGTGCGGCCTTGGACACTGTCACGTCTGGTCCCTGCTTCCAGAAAACAAATTAATCAGTCACTGCACCGGGGAGGGTTTGAGTGGGGGGGGGAGGAAAAGGGGGAGGGGGGGAGAGTAATAAGCACGTCAGCAGTTTCGTTTCAGATTCGAGTACCGTTGTTATGCGAATCGTGTCTCCCGGGGTGTGGGAGGGGGAAGGTACCCTGCCAAGTACTACAGTAGACGAGGGGGCGTTCAGGGGCGTGCGGGAGGGGATGGATGGAGGGGGGGGGTAGGAATGATTGCTATGAGGTGGACTCACGCAATACTTGTTGATCGCGACCTTGATCCACGACACAAGGAGGAGGAGGAGGAGGAGGAGGAGGAGAAAGAGGGTAAGGACAGTAAATAGAGGACAAAACACACCGAACAAACCGGACACAGAAGGAAACACTAATTCCCGAGAGAGGAGGACACACACGCACTGTCTGCTTGTCTCTCCACACTGTCCATTCCCCTCGTGGACAATCTCATACTGAAGCACATGAAGCCTCACACGCAAACCCTCGACACATTAGGATTTAGGATCATTTGTCTCTATATTCCAACGTGTAGTAAAGATGAACTCCCTAGAACGAGGGTGGAGGGATGGGGAGCCTCCTTACCCTAGAATATTGTTTAACTTCCCATGAAACAAGAAGGAGAGAGAGAGGAAGAAGAAAATAAGTTAAAGGTTAGAGTAGCGTAGCAGTGTAATTAACTACCTATAAAATCTCTCTAAGAACAACCTTCACCTACCTTAGTAACTGTTGGCCTTCCTCTTATCACACAACCCATGAACACGACGAGCAGCTAGCTACCAGACACTCTTATCGGTTGTACTCACCCTCAAAGGCGACGCTGCTGGGTAAGTGAAGAGGAACACCGATGCACTCAACTCAGAAATCACGAACACTGACCAAACGAAACCAAAACTGTAAACAAAACAAAAATAAAAACTAGATAACAATAGACGGTAGAATTAGTAGAGAAAGACGATGAATTAGATAGAATAGAATTGAATAGTCCACATAGGCAATGGAGGGAAGGAAAGCTATAACAAATGAACAACAACAGACGGTAGAATCAGTAGAGAAAGACGACGAATGGAATCAAATAGCATAGAATAGAATTGAGTCCAGCAAAGCAATGAGAGGGAACGACTAGAGGCTAAAGACGACTCACTAATGTTATATACGACTCATTAGGAAGACATTAAGAATCATGAGTCAAACTAAACCATAAACGTGATTGATGATGAGTCTGAATATATGATCGCAGGAAGGCAGGAGGGAGAGAAACGGTGGAAGATAAGTGAGGAAAGAAGGAAGGGAAGGAGGAAGAGAGGGAGGGAGGGAGGGAGGGAGGAAGGGAGAAAAGAGCATTATCCATGAATCTCTGAAGAAATTCCTGAGAGGGTCGATTCAGTATTAGAAGAAAATATATAAATCCTTCCCTGAGGCTGATGGGAAATGAAGGGACGAGCCAAGAGGAAGGGAAGAGGAAGGGAGATAGTGGGATGGGAAGGGGAGAAAGTGAAGGGGAGTGAAGGAGATAAGGATACCACATTAGGCCAAGAATGAAGGGGCGATTCGAGAGGAAGGGAAGAGGAAACAACACACACACACACACACACACACACACACACACACACACACACACACACTATTTATACATAAAAGGAAGATAGAGTTTAAAATAGCAAAGTATTGTTAACAGGAGTCTTAAAAGAGAGAGAGAGAGAGAGAGAGAGAGAGAGAGAGAGAGAGAGAGAGAGAGAGAGAGAGAGAGAGAGAGAGAGAGAGAGAGAGAGAGAGAGAGAGAGAGAGAGAGAATACAAAAAAAAGTGTGTCTTCAAGGTAATCGATGGAGTGTCAATCGATTACACACAAACACATAGACACAGAGAAAACCTGAGATAAAATAAAGAAAATTTGAACAAAATGAAAATGAGGAAAGTAATAATAATAATAATAATAATAATAATAATAATAATAATAATAATAATAATAATAATAATAATAATAATAATAATAACAGAAACGACTCAAAAATATCAACTATATAACAAAAATATCATAAATAAAACGAGCATGAATGTTTTATTTTTCTTAATTAAATTACGGCACAACAAACACACACACACACACACACACACACACACACACACACACACACACACACACACACACACACACACACACACACACCTAAGAGATAGAGGTGAAGATGACGGTGAGATAAGGAGATAGGCAAGATAAAACACCAAACCTCTCTCCTTGATCCTTCAGTTTTTTAGATCAATGATAAGATGTTTAAACGATGTTATGAGAGACCCCCACAACCCCCCCAACTCCCTCCCCCACCATCTTCACCCCTCCCTCACCCCTCTCTGATCCATCCTAACCCAAATTCACTGTCTATTCACCTGTCCTCACCTCTCATCACCACTTCACATACTCAGTTCATCTCCTCACCCCTTCCCCATCCCCTCCTCACCCCTCGCCTTCCCCAACCCGTGATCTACCCCAACACCACCCATCTTCCCTCCTTTTAATCTCCCTTATTAATGTCTCTCCATGCACCTACTTCTCTTTTTTCTCCCTTCACTCTTGAGATTCGTATCACCTGTCAGTTTATACAAGTGAAAGGTTTAGGTAATGTTTAATAAGTTCTGAATTATGTACTGATGTTGTGTTTTATTTTCTGCAGTTATTTCAATTTTAAACTCCTCCATGTTTTATTATTATTATTTTTTTTTTTTTAAGTGATCAAACACATTGGTCACACACAAAAAGATTATATAAACATCGAGTCTCGTTCAATCGTCACTCCCTTAAAAGTAATATATAATAAGCGTTTCAAAAGAAGGGAAGGTTAATTGAATTCCAAATATTACTGATACATATTACACTTCCATTTTATTTTCCACATCACTCTCATTCCTCTTCCTTTCTATTCCTCTATTTTCTGGACATACTTAATTAATCAAGAGTCTTTGCTAAACCAGCGTAACATTTTTTTCTTCAGCATCACCCATTTCCAGGGATACCATTACACCTCGTTACCTTTGTGATCACTTGACTCACGGTTCAAGCTGCGTCACTCATTCCAGGAGAAGAAGAATGAAAGCAAGGAAAAAATGTCACATCTTGCTTCTGGTTATACGTAAAGGTTGAGAGAAAGAGAGAAAGAGAGAGAGAGAGAGAGAGAGAGAGAGAGAGAAAAAAAAAATGGGGGGAGGGTGTAGCAGGATTCTTTTGGTTGCGACTTGTCATTCTTCCTTAAATTATGTGACAATTACTTTCTTAGAAGCAGTCACGTGAGACACAAGGCTACACACACACACACACACACACTCTCACTCTCACTCTCACTCTCTCTCTCTCTCTCTCTCTCTCTCTCTCTCTCTCTCTCTCTCTCTCTCTCTCTCTCTCTCTCTCTCTCTCTCTCTCTCTCTCTCTCTCTTTTGCAAAATAAGTGCTAGTGACAATTTTCTCCTCCCCTTCACTCACTCCTTTCCCCTCTCTCCCCTCCCCTCTCCCTCCCATCCCCTCTTTCACCTTGACCTTTCCTCCGTCAGTCAGTCAGGTCCTACCAATCACTGTCCACTAAAATCCTTGTAATATCCTTAAGAGGACCTACCCCTCACCCTCTTCCTCCCTTGCTTCCTTCCCCTCAGACTGCTGCTATTTACCCCTTTCAATTCTTTCCTATCCCTGTTTTGCTATTTCCCTCACTTTCACTCCCCTGTTTCTTCTCTCATCTCTCCTCTCCTCTCTATCTTGTCTCTCCCGTCGTCTGGTCATCCATGTTTTCTTCTCCATTATCATCTCTTCCTTTGTTAATTCTTTTCCCATTATCTCCTTAACCCTCTTTCTACATTTGCCTCGTCTTCCTTCATTTCCTGCTCCCCCCCCCTTCTCTCCTCTCCCTCCCTTGGCCCCTCCCTCCCCCTCCCTTCAACTTTGACAAATGCCTATAACCAGATGCGTCCGGAATATGTGCGTGCTTGAAAGAATAAGTCGATTCCTGAAACTGCACAATGAATCATAGGTGTGTGTGTGTGTGTGTGTGTGTGTGTGTGTGTGTGTGTGTGTGTGTGTGTGTGTGTGTGTGTGTGTGTGTGTGTGTGTGTGTACTCTATGTGTTTTAGTGTATTTACGTGCATATCATTATAATTATTTTGCTTATCATGAACGCTAATCAACTTATTTTTACCTGATGAATTTATTTTTTCTATCTATTTTTATTTATTCATTTATTGGTATTTTTTCATTTGAAGCAACAACAAAAAAAAACCAAATAATAAAGACTAAAAAAGAACATACATATGAAATACACACAAAAATGAATCTCTCTCTCTCTCTCTCTCTCTCATATCTATCTATCTATATTTATCTATTTATCTATCTAACTATTAGGATTAATAAACTGTTACATGAAAAAAAATTATGTAAGGTCACAATTTAGAACGTAAGAAGGTCCAGAAGGTCACCAATGAAAACCTTGATGCCCTCACTGACTACCTTGCCTGATAAGAGAACACACCCGTAGCTCATCATACCTCTGATAGCGATAACAAATCCGCTGCTAAAGGTTCTATGTATAAATATCTTTCCTCATAGGCGCGTTTAGTTTAGTTTTCCTTAAATATTACTAGCGTTTTCTTTTTTCCCTCTCTGTTACTCTTTGCTACACTACACAAGTCCTTGGGTTTATGTTGTACTAGTGACGGTCTGCTTCTAGATTAGTACATAGACGCTTGCTATTCCATTGTTGTGGCGAGGAAGAAGCAACAAAGACCGAGGTGAGACTTCTCTTAACCTACCTCTCTTTTTACGACCAATAATCTGACTGTCAACATTAATATAAAAACGTTTCAAGACTGATTGAATGAAATAATTTAATCTTACTCTTTATAAAGGTAAATAAAACGCAATACAACACGGATTTAAAAGTCATTCTTGTTTTGTTATCTCCTCTGTGTTAATTTTTATTCCTCATCAGTAATCTGTTAACATTTTTGAGGGTGAGTAAAGCGGTGAGGTGAGCCAGAACGCAACACGGAATTAATGAGAGGTGATGTTTGTGTGATTACGAGTACCTGTCACGCACTCACCGCCCTTTGACTCTTTAATCTGTTGATACTGCCAACGGAGAGCATCACAAGCAGCCTCGACAGATAAGACGCACCACTGTTTATCTATCCCCGTGCGTGTGTCTTGAAGCAATAGCGGTGCAGTTGGTAACACAAGATTGTTTATCAAACTAGATTTTTATTATTTTTTTATTTTTTTATTTATTTTATTTTTTTATTTAGATGCGAAGGCCGTACACACACATGCACTGGTACGTACATTACACTAACTCGCCTCCGCCCATCTATACCCTGACGGTGGCTACATATATAAAAAAAAAAATAATAAAAAAAATAATAAAAAAAAACATTAGTAAGGTAGCTAAGATGATATATTAACACAGTGCACATGGAATATAGATGAGCAGAGTCAATATCTATTAAAAAAATATAAAATAAAATTATTAAAACGCATCGAATCGCATATCTACTAAAACTAAAAATACAAAAGTTATACACAAAAGAAAAATACAAATATTTAAACAGTGAAGTGCAACATCGAGAACCGGATTTCACAGGACAACTTGGGCAAGGTAGAGGGAGGGAGGGAGGGAGGGAGGGAGGGAGAAGGAGGATGGAGGAGGGAGGGAGGAGGGAGAGAGTAGAAAGAGGAGAGAGGGAGGAAAGGAGAGGGAGGAGGGAGGAGGGAGAGAGTAGAAAGAGGAGAGAGGGAGGAAAGGAGAGGGAGGAGGGAGGGCCAGGTTAATGACGTAAAAGATCGAGTTCCAGTGACGCAGCGAACGGGTTCATAAACAAACAAACAACAACAACAATCTGTATAACATTCCCCATCTTCCACGTGGCGGGGCGGGGCGGGGCGGGGCGGGGCGGGGCGGGGCGGGGCGGGGCTGGGGCGGGGAGAGGCTGATCTTCGAGGTAGTATAATAAAAGTAGTTCGTCATCTGGGGCGCTGCCAAAAGCCTTTCAAGAGTAAATATTTGTTTTGATGAACGACAAAGCTCCTTCTCCTTCTCTTTCTT
>JAPQNM010000042.1:10664155-10701655 GCA_029783475.1 Metacarcinus magister
ACTATTAAGAAACACGAGAAGATTCTAGTTTTAAAATGGGATCAAGTTTTTTTTTCATTTTTCTTTAACCTTTACTGATAAAGATGAGATACTTTGCCCGCTGCAAACACACACACACACACACACACACACACACACACACACACACACACACACACACACACACACGTCAGTAAGAAGTGCGATGCAACTTTTTTTTATCAGGAGGAACAAATCAACAAGAGAAGGAGAGGCGGCCTTCAGATAGATAGAGACATAGAGAGAGAGAGAGAGAGAGAGAGAGAGAGAGAGAGAGAGAGAGAGAGAGAGAGAGAGAGAGAGAGAGAGAGAGAGAGAGAAGCTACACCACGCACCACCATCCATTATTTCCTTTCTTTTATTCTTCATCTTCCTCTCTCACTGAATCCCAAAGACCTAATCCCACCGTAGACTTTGCCTGGAAACTTTATACATTGTACCTTCGCGATCTCGAGTCCAGCGCTGCGTCCCCGGTACAGATAACAGGGTACAAGGACATGCAGCGAGGTAAGGCGACTGTTGTGAGGTACCGGTGGTTATACAAGGGGTTACAGTGATGCCAGATAACACTGATCTCGCCGGATTTGAAGCCTTTGTGTCCTACCATCGATCGATTGAATACAAAAAAACGTTACATAAAGGACCATTAACTCACCGCCATGTTGTTTCTATTTAGGAGATATAAGAGGAGGAGGAGGAGGAGGAGGAGGAGGAGGAGGAGGAGGAGGACTTACTTACTGTCAGGTGTATGGAGTGCGCCTCTTATAAACGATCTTCATTTGTTTTATCTTCTCAGCCTTCCACCTGCCTTACTAGAGGACAGGAGTAGCAGGTAGTGAGAAAGTAGGTGTTTGCATCTCTCGTTTTCTGAGTTATGCGACGATTCAAAGCAGATGACAAAACGATGACAGTATCAGTAAAGAAGAGAGTAAGCTTGGTGTGTGTGTGTGTGTGTGTGTGTGTGTGTGTGTGTGTGTGTGTGTGTGTGTGTGTGTGTGTGTGTTGTTTGTCTGGCACTGAGGCAAAGGAATGGCCTTGACTGTGTACCCTTCCCCTCATTACTCCCACCTAAACGCAAACCACACCGCCCCACCCACCTACACATACTACCCACCACCACCACCACCACCACTACTATGCCTACTACTATAACCACTACCATTACCTACAACTACTCCACAAGCACTCACAGTCCTCCACTATTACACCCATTAACCTATCATCAATGCCACCACCATCACTATCTATGTTTCTTGTCATTAAGATGAATGGTTCTCGAGGCGCCATGAAGCTGCAGGTTGGGGAGGGAGAGTATCCACAGTACTACTCCTCCTCCTCCTCCTCCTCCTCCTCCTCCTGTTCTGCTCACTGCATAAAAAAGTATTCTAAAAAAATATCCTCCACTTATCTCTTCGTCACCTTTTATTATTGTTTGCATTATCATCTTATTTTTTCATAATCATCTATCACTTATTCATTTATTCAAAGTCATCTGTAAACAATATTCTGATGTCGCCTCTCCATCTCGTCTCTCTACCTTTATCTCGTCGGGCACCACACACACACACACACACACACACACACACACACACACACACACACACACACACACACACACACACACACACACACACACACACACACACACACACACAGTTCACTGGCTCACTGGTAAAGCCTTTGCCGTTACCTGGCAAGCTGAGGTTCGCGCCCCGCTCAGGTTGCAAAAGATTTACACTGAAGAATAAACAATGACTGTCCTTCTTGAGCCAAAGGATGAGGTGTATGGTGTGTGGTGTGTGGTGTGTGGTGTGTGGTGTGTGGTATGTGGTATGTGGTATGTGGTGGTCACTCATAGATCGGACTACATACATGGTCCAAACTCTCTCTTGGATAGTAATAGCCGGTGATCACGAATCCATCACGTGATCCAAGGCTGAGGGTGAATTGCAGACACATACGTACTCACATACACAAACAAACTATCAAGTAGCTTCTATCAAGGATAAGATCGGTATCCTTGGCTGGAAGAGTCTTAATAACAGCATAAATAACGATAATATAAAGAATAACCAGATGTAGTGCAGTACGGATGCCCGACTTGACTACATAGATGAGGGAGAATAGGTAGTGACGGCAAGTGTGGTGATGATGTGAATGTGGATGAGATGAGCAGGATAGGACGGTGGTGGTAGGGGAGAAGGGGAGGCTAAGGAGGATATGGAGTACAGGAGGGAGGAAAGGGAGGATTAGAATGACAGGTTATGATAATGGTGGTGGTGGTGGTGGTGGTGGTGGTGGTGGTGGTGGTGGTGGTGGTGGTGGTGGTGATGGTGGTGGTGGTGGTGGTGGTGGTGGTGGTGGTGGTGAAGGGAAGAGACTTGTTGTTGGGGGGGATGAAAGAGATGTTCCCTGGAGGTTTATTGATTGTATACCTGAGTTGTTTGTGGCTTAATTACAGGTAATTTGAAAAGTTATGATAGAGGAAAGAGTGGACGGACGGACGGACGGGCGGGAAGAGGATATATTAGTTATGTTAATGATATGAGTGATACGTAATGAAACCTTAGATTATAATGAAGGAAAATTATGATTGAGAATATTACTACGCGGTGAAGAAGAAAAAAAACTAACTAACTAACTAAATGAATAAACAAATATATAAATCAATACAACATATGATAAAAAAAACAAAAAACATTCAAATTTTATCACATCACATCACTGGAAAGAATATAACAAGGCCACAGGACGGAAGAACGAGACACGAAAAATAACCTCCATGTTGCTAGCCATGTGTAAGGAACTGGAGGAAGAAGAGGAGGAGGAGGAGGAGGAGGAGGAGGAGGAGGAGGAGGAGGAGGAGGAGGAGGAGGAGGAGATAGGGAAGAGGAGGAAGATGCTAGGAAAAAGGGAAAGAGTAGGGTAGTGAGGCAGACAAACAGTGCGAGTGTTGGCAACGTTTAAACTCCTTTGCAATGGCTAAGTATGAACCACAGCGTCAAGGTATACTATTGAATACTTTTAAAATGTATGTAACGGTATTCGAGGCTCCAGACACCAAACATCTTGACGTAAACAACTAACAAAAACACTTTGATATTCCTGCCAGACGCACCCCGCCACCCCACGACGCGACCTTCTTTCAACGGTGCCATTATCATCCTCCACGTCCCTCAAGCCCCTAAACGCTACTGAAGCGCCCCTCCAACACCCCTGAATGGCACTCTTCCCTCCGTCTTTCCCCATCATGACACTCACACCTCCCTACAGTGTTATGGCGTCGCAACAGTCTATGTAACACAAACATGTGATCACGTGCAAAGTGTCATTGTCGTTGTGGGTGTCCTTATTGCAGCACGTGTGTGTGTATATTTAACCTTTATTATTCACATTCATTTTGGTCGTTTAACAGCCTCACCGGCCTCCTAACCTTAGTGCAGTTATGTCCACTGACGTAACACTAACATTCTCCTCAGGGCGATTGCACTGTTTTGTCACGATGCAATTGCAGCCATTGATTCATTCCCAAAAAACATTTATGTTCATGTACCGTGTTTAGATTCATGCTTCATCCATGTTATACCATTGTACATAAAAGCACTGAGGCTCTGGTCCCGCCCTCAGCCTCAGGGAAGCAGCGAGCAGGATTACAGTCAGTGAAACGCGGCAACCGGATACAGCAGAGTTAGTGGCGGGGGCGACGGCGGCGAGGCCATTGTCTCACAAAGTGTCTGACCTTCCACAGGGCAGCTGCTGCGTGGGCCGCGACGCGTGGTGAGGCTGTGCTTGTTCGCGGTGATACTGCCCGCGGTGCTCATCACGGTGCCCCTGTACGTGCGGCTGATGCTGTACCCGCCCGTACACTACCCCATGATGCCCACCGACCAGCGCCTTCTTTCCCGCCACGCCTCCTCCTTCTGGTGTCAGGTGAGTGTCACACCAACATTGAGGGGAGTGACATGATTGATGTTGTCAACCGTGAAGTAAGTCACACCACGCCATGCTACCCAACAGCACACCGTCAAAAAGTGAACATGATCCAACACAAAACTGCCCTTCTCACCCTCAACACTAAACACCCGCCATCCACAAGTGACACACGTCATAGGTCAGGTCAGGTCAGGACGGCCATTCAGGCTTCTACGACTCTCATAACCAGTCCTTTTCTTCCCCCCCCCCTCCACAGGCCCAGTCCACACACATGAACGGCTCCTTCAACAGCTACCTGACGCCGGGCAAGCCTGAGCTGCGGCCTGACCGACGCACCTACGTCATGCTGAACCACATGAAGGCGAGGGACGACGTCAAGGAGTACTGGGGCTTCTACCTGCTGCGGGGCTCCACCGTCACCATCTCATCGTGTGCCAGGTGGGTGTTGGGCGGCACGTGACACCTTCACTAGGTATACCAGGCACCTCAGGATCACACAGATGTATATAATAAACTATTAAGCAACAACACGTGGCTCATAAATCAATATATAGTGGAGTAAACTGTGTAATATCGCTGAGTCCTTGTGTCTCCCCACAGATGGCCGGGTGGCCAGTTGATGATCCTGCGAGGCGTGGACAATCTGCACCGCTGCGCCTGGATAGGAGAGAAGGATTCCGCCGAGAACATAGCAGAGGACGACGACGACACTAGCAACGAGCGGCATCGGTTGGAGAAGCTGGAGAGGGAGCGGCAGCCTAGCGTGTACCAGGCTCCCGATGACTACAGTGACCCTGAAGCAGGCATTGGTGCCGAGGCCGTCGACGCCCCTACCCATCCCCAACACTCTGAGGAACGGCGGCAGGGCATCAGCAAGCTGCTGAGGAAAGCTCTCAAAATTAGTAAAAACAAAAAGGAGCTCTTGAGGATCCTCCACTCTGAGGGTAAAAAGAAAAGTTCCGTGAATGTTAAACAGAACAACTCCACTTTGAGTACCAGCACAGAACCTTCGGCGAAACTTAAGTTAACAAATCAAGCTGCGTCGCAGGACGGAAACAACCGCACATCGGGAGTCGAGGCGACGCACAACGAACAGGATGCCCTCACCACGCCGAGCACAGCGGGCCGACTGAGGAAGCCAAACAGAAGACTGAAGGACGACCCCTTGCGGGAGGCGCGGCGGCAACTCAACAAGAGGAGAAGGAAGAAAGGGAATAAAAGAAACAAGAACCTTACCGAAGAGGAGCAGCAGGACAGGACAAGACTCAGGCGGGAGGCAGTGGCGGCGGCGGAAGAGGATGGAGCCTTTGAAGAGCTGGACACAGAGGACATCCTTGAGATGCTGACCGATGGTGAACCCAGCAAGACACCCGCCGAAGAGAGAGCGGTGGGGACGCAGGTCTTCTTTCCCGAGGGACTGAAATTTGAAAGAGGAACATTCAATCAAACGACAGCCGGTGATAATTCTCGGGAAGAACAAGTGTCTTCCTTCTCTAGCAGTGAAGAGGCCCTAGCGAGCTGCGAGGGTGTCATCATCTCCCTGCAGCTGATGCCCTACAGGACGTGCAGTTACCAGAGCATGGACATTAACAAGATCTCCTATGATATTCCCATCACCGGTACCTACTACTTCGTCTTCTCCAGTGACAATGAGATCTACATCAACGACCTCTTCTTCAACGTGACCATGGAGAGAGTCGTGTACAATGTCACCAAGTCGGAGGAAATGTGTTCCAACACCACAGACTGCATCATGCCGCTCTCCTTCTGGTCCAACGATCAGACTGTGGTCGAAGTGCCTCCGGAAGCCACTTGGGACCACTCCTATGTGATGGACATCAAGTGTGAGCCGCGGGTGTACGTGTACCTGTCCTTCCTGCTGCTGGTGCCTCTCTTCATCATGTGCTGTGCGTTCTACTGAGTGCATACTGCGCCTACTGCAGCCAAGAGTTAACATGTTATCGTCATCACAAGGGAACCTGTTTAGTCATGCCTTCACAGCAATAATATATTTGCTTCATAGGCTCAGCCAATCATGGGAACTCATAATATGTGGAGAGTCGCTCCCTAAATCTTCCCCGCATAGGCGGTGAGGCGAGTGTGTTTATTACGCAGACTCGAGTGATGATATTCGTCATAACGACAGACAACGCACCTCTATAGTACGTTACGTAACCTGAACATGTGGTGCTTTTATTTTATGTTCGAGTTAAGGTATAAGTACGGCGCCCGGAGGAGCCCTTTGTCCCTAATCCTTGCCCGCCAAGGATTCTCACAACCGTTGTATCGACAATAATTGATGCTCATTATGTTTAAAAAACCCTCACCCCTCATCCTTGACCTCTTCAGCCGGTATGCAGGGTGAGGCGGCGTCACACGTGGACACGTGAACACAGCTGCCCGCCCGGCGCCGGATGTGACCACAAGCCGACACGTTCATTCCAAGCGAACCAAAATATCAGTACAAAGCAAACACATACGGCGTACACACAAATAAGTACTTTCAAACCACTTAACACACCGCTTCACCACTACACGACACACACTACACTGCCAATATAATGAATCCTCACTCCAATCAAACTTGCTGCCGCTTCTTTCTTTTTTTTTCTTTCTTTTTAATAAAACAACGCGGTGCTGTCCTTGAGGCCTCGGAGGGGCACCAAATGCCTCGCAGCATAGCAAGTCGAGTCCACCGTGCCCATCGTGGAAGGTGGTCGCGCCCCTCGCCAGGCACAGGACAGCTTCGGTTCGTTTATGGAATTGCATCTAAAACTATACATGTACACATCGTACTCTTGTACTTGTACACACTGCACCACTCACTCTCGGCTCCACTATATCTGTGATTTTGACTGTGTGATTTGAGGTGTGTTTCTGTGTGTGTGTGTGTGTGTGTGTGTGTGTGTGTGTGTGTGTGTGTGTGTGTGTGTGTGTGTGCGCACTTGAGGGCCCCAGTGGGCAGTAGATGGGGCGTGGGGTCCCCTAGGAGGGGCACAGCTGGGTGGGCGCCTCTGGACAAGTCGCCGTGCAGCTGTACATGATTGCATTTTACTGACTCTATTGTAAGAATGTTTCCAGTGTTTAATTTTACTCACACAAATATATATATATATATATATATATATATATATATATATATATATATATATATATATATATATATATAACGCTAGGAGCACTTGGTAGGGAATCAGCTGTGCTTGCCGCTGCCCAGCCCCGTCGATGGAAAGGCGGCACTGTGATGAGTCCTGCGTTGTTGTTGTTATTGTGTTGTGTTTTGTCTCACAACTATACTGTGTTGGGACGTCCTCTGTGGGGACCGACGGAAAACTGTTCAAGAAAACAATAAACTTTGTTATATTCGCTGCCTTTTATTGTATCTACAAAACCTACGGGTAATCATGTAAGAACTGTATATTATTACCTTTTCGCATATACCAAAGTAGCAAGACAACTCCACTGGCCGTATAGACACTGCTGGGAGGGATGGAGGAGTGAAGGAAAGAAAGGAGTGAGGAGCAGAACCACCACAACACAGAAGAGCCGCACCCTTACACACACACCCTCACCTTATCCCGACATACCCACCACTCTTCTCCAGCCTCACATCTCCACCTCTATACGATGACCTACACCTTCCCCTTCTTTCCCTACAAGCCGCCGCCGCCGCCCACGCACCCTCCAAAGCCAGCCCATCACATTAGTAACTTGTACGGCCGCCAGGTGGAGTTATTTCGATGACATGGTTGTGTATATGCGTACAGGGTTGAGGGGAGGTGATTCAGTGAGTGAAAATGTGTTAGTGAGTGAGTCAAGCGAGACTATGACTACCTGGCTGACTAAATGAGTGACTAAAGGACGTAAAGTTCAAAGATAGATGGCAATCAATACACACACACACACGCACACGCGGGGTATCTTCTGTGAGACGCATTAGAGCCAAACAAAGACTAAAAACAAAAGCTAGCCTTTATATTATGAAAATGATGATGATGATGATGATGACGACTGACTAAGCCCTTCATGGACGCCCACCCTATAAATAAACCGAAGGAGGAGGTTATTGGAGAGACACGTGAAAGCTGGGTGATAGGAGGACAAGAGATAGAATTAATGGATCACAATGGGGTTGTTGGTTACATAAGGAGCCTGACAGATACCCGATACCAGCTGCTCCCTTCGTGGTAGAGTAAAGACTCGCCCTCAGTGTTGTGGTGAAAAGGAATGGAGATCAGTAGGTTTTTCAAGATTATTTCACATCGACTACTACTACTACAACTATTATTACTACTACTACTACTACTACTACTACTACTACTACTACTACATTATCGTTGTGCCACAGTAATCATAGAAGTAGTAGTAGTAGTAGTAGTAGTAGTAGTAGTAGTAGTAGTAGTAGTAGTAGTAGTAGTAGTATAGTAGTAATAATAATAGTAGTAGTAGTAGTAATAGTAGAAGGCAATTGATTATTTAACTGCAAAAATTTGTCACAATACATTTCACGGTCTAATACAAGCCCTTACAAAGTACTATATATACTTGACTAACCAACTATTTCTAGCCTCATTATAACATTACCGAACCAGTGGACAAAATGCTAATCAATTTCTACCTACGAGACCATAATTTTGATATAACAAGGTCGTACGATACTAAGAAACACTATTTTTTTGTTTAAATATTCATCCCAATGTGAAGATCAAATTTCAGGCAGGAAAATACTATTTAACGCTCATTATGAAAGTTGCTACGACGCAGGAAGGCAAGCGTGAGACTGTTAAAGTTGTCCTAAGTTATTAACACGATATGGCTAAAATGAAAGTGAGCGTGAATCTATATTGTGACCACTTTAAACCAGTTCTAACAGATACGCACACACGGCGCAGTAACGATCCCGTGAGTCATTTAGCTGGCCAAGGTTCGCTACCCGCAGGGTGTTAAATTATCACTGGCGGGTGAGTAGTTACCAGAAGCCGATTGACCTTGTGGTAAACTATGAGATTACCCGGCAGGTCACTGAAAGATTAGGCCGATACAACGCACACCAGCAATTCTCTGTTGCTTATCAATGCCTTCTATGGACCGTTCACATAGAAAACGTTATTACGATCTCACACAAACACCGTCACTGTTTTGCGATGTTAAAAGATATTGCCTCCGTTTTAATTAATAGGAGGAAAGTTAACAAATAGTTTGCTCTTAGAGTGAAGTCAGTTAAGAGTTATCTTACTGCATCGTAAAGGACCCTTGTGATTAAGATGGTTATCAAAACCATCGTCATTTTTTTTTTATGGCATACAGATAAAGATTAATATTGGGACTGCATATGAAAAAAGTAGACTGTGTGTGAGTGAGTGTATGCATTGAAAAGCATGAAATCAGCCCAAATATCGATTATGATGACACCTATGATTGATTTGAGTCACACATACGTTCCAGGAGGGAAGGTTGATAACACTCACCGTTAGTCTGTTATACCAAGGGGATCGTACAGGTGTGAGGCGTGAAGGACGCTCACACCTGTCCCTGTCCACTTGTCGAGGTCTGCCATGAGTCGAGAATGTTGGGTGGCAGAAACGTGTGATGCAGCTCATTGCTGGTGTAGTTTGACCCTCGTGGCTGGTAGTGTGGGTGTGGGTGAGGTGAACTATGGTATGGTACACAGTGGTTGTCTTTCCTAATCTAATTGGCGGCGGGAAATCTCAGTATGTCATTAGATGCTTAGACCTTCACTAATCATTGTATCTGAGGTGCTGAGGGCCACCACACGTGCTGCTTGATGCAAATAATAACACTCCGAGTAGCAGCTGCCCTCGTGCCTCTCACTCGCATTGTGATGTCAACACTGATCAGCTGACGAGTCACGATGTTATTTTGTTCCCAGAAATTATCATTATTAGCATTCAAAATTTTACCCAAACATAATTTGCATGAGTTCCGATAATTGCTTTGCTAATGGCAACGCTAAATTTTTACAACTCCACCACAATGCACCTGGATATATAATACACTTTATATAAATGTTCATGTATTTCGAATGATTTTGATATTAATTTCCGTAGCAAATGCATATACTCTAAAATATCCTCATCAAAGAGGTCACTCTGAGCTGCAAAGAAAACATAATCTTTTTGTTGACCAGATTGCCTACAGTAATAATTGCACCATTATAGCTTTCTAGCGCTGTCCTTTCTTGATATATAATTTTAGTGTTACTTACATACATATATTTCTGTATCACTGAGGTATTTGGTTCAGTCCCACACGCTCCCTGACCCAAAACACTGGATTGAATTAAAATAAACAGGTTATGGCATTCCTTTTAAGCCTTTTTCTATATAAATATTTATATACGTTTGCATGTACCATATACTACGTGGCATATACCATTTTTGGCCTCTTTTCTTACAGGAAAGAAAGACTACCGATTTCAACAGTCTCAACTTACGATTGACATCAGGGATGTAGCAGCCATCTAACCTTGTAGTCACTATGTTGAAGAAGGCATATGACTGATTAATCAGAAAGGAAAGGTTTTAACATTCAAATCCTCCTGAGGATCCAACCCTGGAACAGAGGACTGTGAAACACCCAACTATCTGTTCAGCTGAAGGTGATGGTGTCTATAACAAATTAGATGGTTGTATCCAGTCAACTATATAGTTGTTACAAGGTGACTGCCACCAGCTTGAGTAATTAAATATACTGGTAAGGATATCAATACAACAAAGATTATAAAATGGTTCATGTATTATTAGACCTGACAAGGAAAACTGCAGAATAATATAAAAATCACATGGGACATAGGTACTTCTTACAGTGTATGAGACCAACACTCATCCTCACACTTGATCTATATGTATATATTTATATATTTATATATATGTACACATTCATAAACACTTGAAAACAACAATGAATAGGTGTTGTGTTAAATACTGTAAATTATTTTGGTATGGAACTACGAGTAAATGTTATATGACACACAATCACTTGGTCTATTGCTCGTGATGACAGAATGAACCCTTACCTTGGACACCTAAAAACACAAGTTTCACTTGAGAGGTCTACAGGTTCCTGCAATGACCTACTACTCAATCTCTTGAGAATTTGTTTCTGTAGAAAATCTAAAAACAATATCAAACACTAGGTAGCTACATAAATAGTTAAAATAATGAGCAATTATATTCATATGGCATTTAGTGACAAATCTAGAATCGACAGTGAATGAGGTGACAACCTGCCAGAGTGAGGGAGAGTCTGGTGGTGGCACTGGCCTTGGTGCACCCAAACACATCCCATCTCAAAACTTACTTCCTATCCTTGGAAAACACAAAATATTGACAATAAAGAGTATCAACACATTCCTACCTAAATATTTCAAACACACATATCATTAAAAGCAAAGGAAGTAATGTTTTTTTTTTACAAAATTATTAACGGTCTAACCAAGATTCCTTTAAGAATCTAGTCAACAAATGAACATTTAAGTTCATTATTCCAAAATACATTAAAGTTTACACAAAGAGTTTAAAGTTATATATCCACACCTCTAACATCGGAATCCGTATTATCACAAAATTCCAGCTTATTTATATCAAATGTCTTTACTAGTCTATGTGCCATCTTCCAGCTCCAAACATTAACACCTTGCAACAGAAACAAAATTGTGAGCCAGGCAGTATCGTTACACTGGTCCACACCTTCTCCAGGGGGTAAAGGGGCCTAGAAACTCATTTCCAGGTGACACTTAGTTCAACATATACAGAGTATTTTTCAGTATCCCATGAGGACCACAAAAACTGTAAAACTGCCTTTAAGGAAAACAATAAGAAACAACTACAGAAGGCTTTCAAATACACAAAAATCTTACTACTGCTAAAGTTATTTTGCACAGATCTCTTACAGTTTTGAACATATAAAAGAGATAACCAGTCCAAAGCTATACAGCTGAAGACATTGACTGAGCAAAACATCTTTCTGCTGGCAGAGCCACACGTCCAAGATTAGTGATAATCTATTATAGTCTATGGTAATTACTGTCATTAGGTGTTTTCAAAAACTACCTGGAGGGTTTACTCTGTGCCTAATATACAAAGATTATCAAACATTACTTACTGAACTCAGTATATAACATTTAGTCAGTACCAAACAGTATTTGACACTTATGATCATGGTAACAAGAGTTGCTGAATACAGACCCTAAAAGCAATTGTGACAAGACCATCAGTGGTAACACAACAGGACAAGATGTAGGTCACACTCTACTTTTGCAAGGAGCTGAGCTCTCCTGGGAAAACTACGGAACAACTGTTGATTTTATCACAATTATTATCCAGAACTTCTGAATAAGCACATTTCTGCATCCACACGTGATTGAGCTTCTGAAGAAAACACTTTAGAGATGAGAAACTTCTGCAAAATGACAAAATTCCAATTAATCTTTTTTCTTTTTACTTAATATCACATATGAAAACCCAAAAATAGTGGGAATATACAATTTCTTTATATATCTAAATAACTGCAAAGCTAACATGGCTCAGCAAAGTTATAATGTGGTGTGTTCTGCATTCCCATCTCGTGTGGACACCCAGGACAGCCTAGCTCAAACCTACACATGTGTTAGGAAGAAAAGGCTGAAGACCACATATTATAGAGCCAGTTATTGGCAAACTAACATCAAGCAGCTTTTTCTTCCAGTGAACATGAAATTAAAGCATTACTTTTGCTCAAACATGGCAGAATCACAAAATCTATTATATTCTTCATAGTCCTATTGCTTATTAGCAGTATCCTATCACTGTATTGGATGTTTGCCAAACCCAATTAAGTATCTACCATCTAAAATCAGCTATTTTCAGAAATACATTTCTATGTGCAGATGTAGATTAAGCTTTGAAAATCTACAAACATTCAACAAATAGACAGATATTGGCAGTCTGAATACAATTTTTCACAGCATATCAACAGGTATGAAACTGACAGGTGATAAGTTAATATATTTATTGTGTGTGTGTGTGTGTGTAAAACCTTGCTAATATAACTCAACTGTTGGGAAGGTCCATCAATATTCTGACCATAATATTTAAGTAGTTTTTAATAACATTTCAAGTATTTTTTAACTTTAATAAAAAATTGGTCATTACAGTACAGATCTGATTTCCTTCACTGCACGGCAGATAAGTTGTGCATCTAAGCAGATCTTAAGGGCATGAAACTGCCATTTTTAACATTGCTTCAAGTGGAGGTAGATGAATGTATTAGCAAAGTGTGTGTGTGTGTGTGTGTGTGTGTGTGTGTGTGTATAGACTGAAAAACCAATGTCACTAAAAATGGCATGTTGCGAGCAATGATTATTTCCAAAACTCTGTCACTTTTCTGGGTAATAAGTTAAATGAAATCCTGTTGTTGGTGTTAAGAAATGGAATGTTCTGTGGAACACTCAGAACACTGGACTGTGGATACATGTCAGCCTAACTAAGGAAAGGAAACTTTGGCCTAATATATATGTATATATATATAAAAGCTATAAAGGAGATTCTCCAAAGTATTTTGTGTGTTGCCTTCTGGGGGAGGGTTGCTGGGTGGGGGGGAACACAAGGTCTGGTGTCATGGCCACCCATCAGAACACTAGGGGGCACCGTAGACTCTGTCCTGAGATCCTCTACGCCTCACTGCAAAACAAGATAGGATTTTATGCTTGTTAGATGTTGGGTCAATCAGAGGTGTCCTGCAACATTTACCATCAGGAACTTAATTCTTCTTTGCTTTGAAATTAATTCCAAAAGAGAAATCTTGTTGATTTAGGAAAACTCATATCCACAAAGTATTTCACATTAAACATTATCTACATTAACAAAATCTTACTGCATACAATAAGTTAGCAGAACATGTTCATAATCCAAGGCTGTCTCTTCCCATAAACACTAATTCAGGTGACTAAACACTGTGGCCTCAAATATATACTGATCTAACTAATTATCTACAATACATACTTATTAATAAACAGCATATTCTATATCTAAGCCTTGGTTCATGACTTCTCAAAAATATTCCACCATTAGAAGCTGCAGGCAGATCAACACACTAACAGATGGGATCAAGAGGCACTAAACTTGCCACATTGGTGCCTCTCAACTAGTGCCAGACCTGCTCACAGGAAACTATAAGACTAGCAGCAGATGTCTCAGAGATAAACTCTTGGCACAACAACAAGTGAGTTACCTGTCGGCGTTCAGTCGGTTCGTGCGGTCACTAAGTGGAGTTGGTCTTGCTCTGATGGTCACAAACAAGTCATAAGTCAGTTCAAAACCAAAGGGGGTTACAGAATGTATTAGCATCAACAAATTTTGTAATGGTCAGTGGTCAATTAAGAGTGAGTAAGTATGCTTCCCACATGACTAGTTACATACATTCAGAAAAGCTGTAAAGAGCATTGTGATATGATATTAAAAAGCATTCTAAACTATGAAGGCATGCAAAGATTACAAGCAAGCCAAACTTATTATTAAAAGCCAAATTGAAGTAACTTCTGTCTTCTCATCACTTTGACAATAATGAAGCCATCATACAGTTTACATAGGTCAGTGATTAATGTAATGGCTGGATAAATATCATTACAAGACATCTACACAGCAGCCATGAGCCAAAACTCTGGGAGCTACAGAGTGTGAGGAAGTGAGAGCACAGGAAGAGTGTCGTACGGTGCAGACAGCCGACCAACACTTGGCCACTATGCATCATATTCGTCCCGAGAGTAGGCCGGTGAGATCTTCCAGCCGCCAAGATTGATGGTGCGCTGTTGTGGGTTCCAAGGGGCAGGGCCATGGATGAAGTTTGTAGGACCTTGAGGCCCGGGTGGGGGGTTGCCTGGAGGGGGTGGGTGAACCTGCATCCCCCCAGCAGCGACCCCAGCCCCCGGGGGAGGTCCCCCATAGTAGTGCGGCCTGCAATATCCAACACATCCAGCCCACCTCAACAACTTGCCAGCCATGAAGCAACCCAGATTTTGACCTTCACCCCAAATTCTACCAGTGAATTGAAGCTACACAGGAATCAGCTTGTACATGTATATCTTATTCCACATTCATCACAACTGATGCCAATGTACAATGCTTGATATGAACCTCAATTTGTATAATTCCATCCTTAGACGTTCGACTAACAATGTGGTTTTACTTAATATTGACGCAACAGTTTGTATTGAGACACCTGCAGGACACTCCAGCTTGCATGTTTTATTTTTTTCTTTGACAGTGAAAATTTTGTTATGAGCTGATTCCTGTGAGAAAGCAGTGTTGAGCCAAGCAAAAAATTATCATTTGTTAATTTTGTTATTGTGCATTGTTAACCTTAGGAGCTTTCCTTGAGGTTGTTAGTCTACTTTTTCTAAAATGTTAAATAAGCACTTATTTTTAGTATAAAAATCACATGATTATAAAGAAGCAGTAATGGTTAGTATTATACAGTCTTTGCTAACTACTACAAGATTTGCAAGAATCAGAAAAACACAGATATAGATCTTAAATAGAAGAAATATGTAGTGAAAATAAATGTGAGTCAAACTGATCAGCACATACCACAGTAAACCAAATGATGTGTGCATAAAATAACAGCACAAACCTCAGTGAATCACAATCACAACACCACAATAGGTCACTGACAAAGATGTCAAATTGTCAAGTCGAATTGGGAATCAACAACACAGATACAGGTGTAGGGAACCAGTCAGACACTCACCCTAGAGCTCCACCACCCTTATGCCACACTCAACTGGCTAACCCCAACCCCTAGCGTAAGGAAAGTGTAGAGATAAGAGACATGCAACTTCTGATTCCCCGAGAAAACACTAAAAGTATCAATGAATCACTAAAATTAATTTGAAATGTGCTTCTACTATCCATATTTCTATTATACAAATCTAAATTACATATAAAGTAGACTTTGAATCCATTTAGTTGTGCTTAATTTACCTCCAACCATCCATTCTATTTTCTAACATTGTTTTTTTAGGAAATATTTCCACTCTTATTATACTGAGGTCATTCTTCTCTTTTGGTGACTAAACTTATTTTTCTCTCATACACACACACACACACACACACACACACACACACACACACACACACACACACATACACAGCTAATGATCTTTTCTTATAATTTAGAAGGGAAAATATGACATACTACTGATGTATGAAGACACACAGTACATCGAGACTCCTACATTTACGATATGACAATTAACACACAGCTGTGCACACCAAGCGTCAATATACCTCAGTGATTCTCACAAGGTAACTCTTTTTTGGCTTATGAATAAAACAAATTAATGAACATACTTACCAAAGGTGGTATAAATTTGATATATATTTACTGTGAAATTAGCTTTTTTTTAACATTTTGTTTAATAATTATTGAGTGTTTAAAGTTGAATCTGAGGATACAAGACTTGAAATATACATCAGTAGACAGCCATAACAATCTAAACTCTTATAACCTGGTATGAAATATAACACTGACCAGCTGATGAAAATTATGCCATCTAGATGTTGACTAATTTTATGTACCAATTAGTGATAGGAAGGGATCAATTTTATTTCTATAGAACCAGTAAGTAGCATAACATACAGTATACACTTAATAATAATTTCTTACTTCATATGTGATGTGTATGTGATTGAACTTTGGGAGAGATCAACAAGAAGGACAATCTTCATAGTGAACTACTACATGGCTGCAAGATGTGCCATTGTTACAATAACCTTTTCATCTATATAAGTCAGCAGACCTATGAGTAAAGTTTAAGCTTAGATATTTGTGTTATAGAATAGGAAACTATTAAATCCTTCATAATGTATTTACCTCCCATTAATGTACAAATCTAGCAACTGTCTGGAAAAAATTGTCATCAAGTTATGTTAGATGAGACGTTACCTTAGAGATAATGTCAAATAAACAGAAAACTCACCTGGATCATATATAGTCTGTACATGTCTAACTTTATCCATCAGTTGATACAATATCAAATGGTTGTGTGTTGCTTGTATTTCCTTCCACACACACACACATTTGAGTACAGCGTAAATTTATTTACACATGTACACATACATACATGTCCACTCTCTGACCCGCACAAATATATACACACACATATACACACACACACACACACACACACACACACACACACACCACACAGTTAGTACCTGCACACTAAGATATACAGATAATGTGATGCAATGTTAATGACATAATTAACTGAATAACTAAACAGTCAGAATCTAGTTGTGTTGTTGTTGTGATGGCCAGAAAGACCCAAACCCTGAGTGTCTCCAGCACCCACACAAGGGGAGGCTGGTGGGAGGAGACCCTCTGTGGCACCCTTGAGTGCCTAACCATGTCCCTCAACACGCTCAACTGTCACGGCCACCAGTGTACAACTGAGCCTTTAATTGTAGATCTCTCCGGAGTGTTCAACTTACATCAATTGGTCTGCTACTTACAAGGGTAGAGTTTTGAGACAATCCTTTTTCTGAATATGCATCATTCCAATTATTCTAACTGACAGAGTTTGATTTTTCTTGCACATAACAACCTTAAAATTCCAGGATGTTCAGAAACTTGATAATATCAGGTTCTTAATATTCTTTCATATTTACCAATAATATTTAATAATGGACAACTATCATCTTAAATGTTTGTTCATGAGCTTCCTTTAAGCATTGAGAGAATCCTGCTAAAGAGATTAATGAAGAGCAAACAGACAGCAAATTACGGCCAAAGTGTTTGTCTTTTGATGACATTATTTTTCATTTGGATTCATTAGATTCATCTCAACATAACTGATAGTATTGTACTTAGAATAAAAAATATTATACATTTACTTTCAATTACAATTATTTATCTGAGAACATTTGTCACAAGGAACAATAACTGCATTCAGTCACAGATCCACAAGTGCAACATTAAGATGCGTTTTCATACTGCACCTTTTTTGTATAGATGACTAATTACATTTTTTTTTTTTAAGAACAATGTCTGGACTTTTAAGATTGCTATGTACTGATTTTGTTGAGGAAATTTACAGAAGTGCTAAACATGGGAGCATCAAAGAGTTAGTAACTGTTTAAACATTTAACTGGAAACAGAAAATTCAACAATCTCATATTAATAGGATTTATGTTAAATGGAATTTCAATAGATTCCCCATTATTAGTTTGATGCTCCCACCACCACCACCTTGAGGCAGCACCATCACCAGTGTGTTAGACTTAGTACCAGGAGGAAAGGAAGTCATTGCTCAAGTTGAGGACAGCTGCCCCGAAGAGGGAATTGTTTATCTTGTGGAAGAGCATTAAAACTATTAAAAAATTATAAGCAGCCAAAAAATAATTAACAAATAACCTTGCAATTCCATTACCATGTCCAATTACACATTCTAAAAGACAAACACCAACTACCAGAAACAGCCAGACAGACATACAGACAGACTGACAGCCACACAAGTTGAGCAGCGCAACATCTACTTACCCAGGCCCGGGGTAATAATATGGAGGCGGTCTCTCGTACTCTGGGGAGAGGCTGGGCTGACTGGTGTAGCGTGGGGGCCCGCCACTGGGAGGGTAGTCTGCCCAGCTGTGTGCACACACGGATAGGCAAACTGACACAACCATACTACACTCAACTACAACTACTGCTGCTGCTGCTGCTGCATTCGTTACACCTTGTTCTTTGCTCTTCCTGAACTAAAAATGCTTCAAGAATAACAACTATGTGTTAATATTTCTTAAACTAGATGTAAAGAAAACTGCTGTTTCTAAATATCATGGAGAGGAATGTGCTCTAATGTTAAAATCACTATATGGAATTTCATTTCATAAGGTAAATGTACAAACTAAGTGGACATCTGTCATGTGCTGACGTATGTGAGAGTTACTGTGCTTGAGTATATTAGTATTATGTTAATAAACCATTCCCTCCATAACAGTTTCACTCATTGAATTCATGTCTTATGTGTTAAAGGTAATGTTGAATTTATCAATTATGAAAAGCATTTTGTAACATACATCAACAATAGTTTGTAGTAGCATGATATCTTTAGATTTTCACTAAATAAAAAATTAAATATATATATATCAACACATTGAAATCATAACAAAAACATTCAAAGATTAGTACTTCATTTTGCTAACTAAAAACCACAAAGATATTCACAACCTTCTCTACAGACCATTGCTATTCATAATTGTGCTAGTGAGTGCTTCTCATAATAGATGCTAGAACAAGGTGTAACTGTGCTAGTCAACTTAAGATTCCAGTCATCAATTCTGTGTTCTCCCAGGTACAGTTAGTGGTGAGTTAGTGAGCTATTCATCATCATGTACCTTATCATTCAACACCAGCTTGCTTATCAAAAAATAAAGAATAAGTATGTAACTTAAATCCATATTCAAGAGACATACTCAAGCCCAGTAACACTTCTAAGAGTCTTGCTACCAAACATTCCAAGAGAAATGTTTACGGCTACATGCTCATGCTATAATTTGGTCTTTTATTGCATTAAGTATATGGATGTATTTTTTTGGCTTACTTCAGAGTTAAGAGTGACCAATAATCATTACATTATGTGGGTCAATACATCTAATGAATATGGCTTTGGGGCAAAACGTACAAACTTTTCAGGTGTCACCTTGGATGAGTCATTAGGTGAGTCACTTTACTGTGTTGTCAAGAACACTTCACCTCCACCTACATAAGGTCTTGAAGCAACATTTACATCCAGACACTGAAGAACTTAGGCTTCATCTTCACAATGTCCCATCACAATCGATGCTCAGTACTAAAATTGTAGCCTTATGGAAAAACTGTAGCCAAAATAAGTGCAAAGCCTGAGCCATAATTTAAGAAAAGAAAGAGAATATGCCTGGGTGGGATTAAATGAAGACAGGCAATTCTCACCTTCAGCCAACAATCATTGGCACATCTTAGAAAATGCATGGCAGGGAAAAGGTGTTGCAAAGTCATACCCTTTACCATACTAGCAGCCTTCACCAGAGTCCCACTTTAAAACATGACACTTATTTCCAACTCAGGCACTTGTGTTGATGACGGCCACTGACGGCAACAGTTCATATCAAGGGGTGATGAGGGGGAGCACTTACTCAGTAGTATTGATGTATTCATTGCGAGGTGGTGAGGCGCGTGATCCACTGTAAGGCTGTTCTGCGGCGTAGCTGCTGCTCACGTAACCTTCATGTTCACGGGAACGCCTCCGCTGCTTCTTGTCATATGCACTGCTTTAGAGTGAAAAATTTAATTAGCGATGGTCGTACTAATACTCAATAATTTTTGATGAGAGTAGTTTTCATCAATATAAAGTTATAAAGCATTCTTAGGTATATATAGTTTAAAGATATATGCACCATTGACTATATAATAGTGAGTAAGTGAAAGTGAGACAGTAACTCTGGGTGTTTCTCAGCTACAATGTTTC
Organism: Metacarcinus magister; assembly: GCA_029783475.1. Taxonomy (NCBI): domain Eukaryota; kingdom Metazoa; phylum Arthropoda; class Malacostraca; order Decapoda; family Cancridae; genus Metacarcinus; species Metacarcinus magister. The sequence goes on from JAPQNM010000042.1 coordinate 10,684,608, forward strand.
ACTTCCTTACACCAATCTGTGCCAGAAAATGTGATCCAGTGGATAGCAACCAGGATACAATGAAGCATCTAGGTCAGAGTTTCTATTACTAAGCTGAAACTAAAACATGGAGCATTAAGAATATAATTGTGTTAAGACAAGCATGTTTAGTAATGTGACTTTGTTATGTTAGTATGTTTTGTTTTCAAGCAGCAGATGCAACACATATGGGATGCCAGTGCCAGGAAGGAGTGCAGAGGAAGGTGCCAGGTGAAGGGAGTTTGAGAGGGTGCCAGGTGGGGACAGACAAACAGCTACTTGGGACACCAAGACCCACTACAGCAACACAAGCACCAACAAACACCAGAGCCAGTAATCACCTGACGAGTACGACACGCCTTTCCATCGCCTTACTTTATATCAAAGAGAAAAAAAAGTCCATTACAAATGACAAGCACATTCAACTTGTACATCATAAATTATTAAAAGCATAGCTTACAACTCTGAACTACAAAACTTTACAATATGATGATTCTAGATATTTCAGAGTGCAATGTATTTGTGAAAGTGTGATATTTTATATGGTTGAAGTTATTTCCTAGTTTTTTCCTCTCTGACATGACACTCAGCCTAACGATCCACACATGTTGATGAGAACTGCACTGAAGCACAAGCTGACCCTTAAGCTGTTGCCCTCTTTCTTTCAATGTTAAAATCACCCTCGATATCAAGAGAATAACTGGGCATATGAGGGAAGGGTGAGTGTTGCTTATAAAAGAAATATATAACAACTATGACAAAGATCAGAATTCATGAATAAGCAATGAGGGAGCAGTTCAGTTACTCTGCAGCCTCCATATCATACTCTATCTGTTGAAGCTGAGGTTAACCTTGAGGGGGAGTAATGTGAAATAAAACACTTAATTAAACACAAGCAGTCATGATTCTTGCACTGAAATAATATGATCAAATTACATCAAAAATGTTAAATATATCAATAACTGCCAACTAACGTGGGTGAGGAAGTAGAGGATGCAATACTTCCATACCTCTAGTAGGAGGAGATTGCTGCACGATGTCACTAACTGTTCTAACAAGACAAACACTCAAAACTAAACACAATAATATGGGTGTTACGTACATTTACATATACATATAACTATTTCTTCTCAAAATTCTGGTCATCTACATAAAGTCAACTTCTGGGTGATTTATTTAATTTTTCTATCATAGGGCAACCCCTTATGGGTGAGTGAAAGCATGTGTGTATGTATGTACATGTCTGTACATTATAGTAACTTTTCCCAACAAAACACCCAAAACACAACAAATTGACACTTTTCAGATGTAAACACTAAAACCAAAGCCTAAAACATTTTAATCCTCAGCAGCCCTCTGGACAGGATGGTTTTATCCTGATGCTGAGTCGAGTGACATGAACATTCAGTTTAATGGCCCTTGAGTAGCCAGCCTGGGAAGGGGAAGCACTGGGCTGGATTGAGCAATGAGGGTCTTCAGCACAATCATCGTGGCAGCATGCATCACACACACCACATTACTTACGTGGTGAGGGGGATGTTGTCCCTTTCAGCATATGCGTCATACATGGATTCTTGGCTGGTGAGAAAGTTTACACCCAATTAAAAGAGGCATTCACCAAGTGCCAATCGAAAGAAGGTAAATTTGCCTATCACATTTCCAGCTCATGATGGACTTGGTCTGAGCTCCTGAAAACCATCACCACAACCACAGCTGCCATCACCATTGCCACCACTACCACTGCCTGTGCTGCTGCTGCCGCTGCTGCCACCACCACCACCACATCCACCACCACCACCACATCACCAATGCCACCACCACCACTGCCACCGCCACCACCACCAGCACAATGTCCATCAATAAGCCCCGTGCCAGGTAGATGACTGCCTTCTTCACCACAAAGACACAGTAGTTGTCTTGAGTAATGTTTATGAACTTTGAAGGGAAATGAAAGTTGGCATATTTTCCTTGTCATCAATAAACAGCATTTCTCATGTCAAGTTTTACGCATTTTCAATACCTTTGAATTTCTTACGATTTTATTAATGTAATATTCATCAGATATAAATACAATACTTTGCAGCCTTTAAGTTACACCAGAAATTTTATTGTTTAATATGTTTATATACTGCATATATATATATATATATATATATATATATATATATATATATATATATATATATATATATATATTGTTTGTTAGTAAAGTAGCAACATTACGTTTAAATGTAATGAATTATAAAAACAGCAACGATAAAGAAGAATAAAGTTGTGCCGTTCTTTGCCCTGTCTCGGCGAGGGTTGAGGCTGAGCTGCCACACCCAGTCATTAGAGGTGGTCAGCCTACACAAAGAAGCATGACACAAACACCTTAGAGAACTGAACACTCATCCTCTCAACGGAGTTTTCACCATAAAGAGCTTTGGATATACAAAGAAAATACACTTATTCAATATATGTAGAGCTGGGCCCCGATCAGATTATCCAAATACACTCAAGTGAATTTTTTGGTTCCTAGGCAGATATGCACTAGTCTGTATGTTTGCATCTGTTCTGGTCAATCCAGTCTTCCTTTTATATAAAAAAAAGAAATCAAATAATGTTTCATATGACAATATAATCATTTATATAGATTACATTTGGTCCATCCAATAAGATCAAACACTGGTCCAATAGGGCGCATGTGCTAGTAAGCTCCAATAATAATGTAAACTTGCTGTGGTTAATTTTGATAATCTACTGCATAATACCACAGACAGCAGAGGAGAGCTTTTTCTCCCATTTTCTGGATTTTTTTTTTTTTTTATTATTGTTTTTCCTTTTCAGAATGTTTCGCCGGTAAAGGTATATTTTGAAGCAATTGGATGATCCACTCAACATAGGAGCTTCTCCTCAATGCCTGTGCACCAAACAGTTAGTTGGTGAGCAACAGCACCAGTACCTTGTAAAACACAGATCATATCTGCATCAAAGGAATTCTTACAAAAGAACCCAGCTCTACACTGATAGATTCTTTTAAATATGAGTATTATTTCATGCTTCATACAGAAAAAAGTATGGAATCTATTGGAATTAAAGACTGAGAGGTCCTTTCCCTATCAGCATGACCATAACAAAACACGCCAGTTTCCCACCAATGGAATTATGAACCCAAGTTTGGGAGTCACAAGACAGTCTCACCACAGTCTTCATAACCTTTGAGAGAGATTCTCCAGAGTCCAAAGCAGAAGTAACATTATTTTTGTTGCTGCTAATTTTCACCGGTGTAATGAGTTTTCTATAACTTTATATAGTTGTTATTCAACAGAGAAGTCTGTATAGCATCGACATCAGCAGTGGTAAGCTATTGTAGAACATAATTATTGTACATCATGAGTACAAAATTTGGTACATATAAGGAAGGAAGTGTGAAATAAGTTATGAGGTCACCTCCATGAAGTCTGCCACCTTCTTCTATTCACATAGAATGGAGGAAGTATGAAATCAAAGATATTTAAGTCTCCTCCATCAAATTTGCCATCTCCTTCCTTTCATAGCAGTAGAAACAAAAAATCCTCCGAACGTTTCAAGACGAGACAGTCAACCCGATGACTATTAGAGGTGCAGGCAGACAACAACCCATTCCAGGGGATAACATTGCCAGCCTCTTCCTGAGCAGGTGCAGACTGGGGTGTTTCTGGTCATAACTCTGACAGTACATTCAGTAACATATACATCTTTTTGGTATGTATAGTCCCTCAAAAGAAAACCATAGAAACCTTTCAAGATAAAAGTTACTAGAACGATAGATGAAGTGTCTGATGTGTTGATTCAGCCATGATGGTCAACTTGAACCTCTACCAAGTTCCTCAGAGTACTCCTCAAAATGCACAAAACAAACCCATCATACATATACAAGACTAGTAGAAACAGGTAAACCATCATGACTAACTGCACATGTTACAATTTTCGCCCAGAGTCCCACAAACTAGCTTGTTAAAAAAGCTTTGAGTGTTCTGAAGGATTGAACACATACATTGCTGACACATATATACAATTCAACAATGAAACTGAGAAAAAAATATAGTACAATTGTGAGATAATTTTCTCTGAAGAATTATCTACAAAACTTTAGTGCTGCAAAGTATTGTATAGAAATATGCATTTAAAAATATTTACATCAAGATTGAAGATTTACCTTCCAAGAGTTTGGAAGAATATACACCAAGATATCATAGATAAAGTAAAAAGAGTAACATTCTCATAGTTGATTAGGAAACCAACAAAGAGTAATGCATTCTTGTATGATGTAGTATGCTGTATGATGCACGTATCAGTGAGCTGTTGTGTGGCTGAGGAAGTCACTACTGCTACAAAAAATGGTCAGAAGTAAACCAGGTACCCCACAAGACTCATGGACAGGTCTGATGCAGAGTTGAGGCCATAAACTACAAGCTTTACCTACATTCTCATCAGACAGACACAAATACATCAACCAAACAACACTTATTAGTTCCTATCAGTACTTGACATACAGTACTCACTTGGACATAGGAAAGCTGTTCCTCTCATCATATGCATCATACATGTATTCGCTGTCAAATAAATATCTGGATATTAATTTGCTATAAACATACTAAACTACTACTGCAAAAATACAATAAACTAGTGACTCAAAAACAGTGACAACTGTTACTAGTATTGCACAGAAGCTGCTACCATCAAGAGGACACAGGGTAAGCTGGGGAGGGAGGGAGGTCTGAGAAGCAGGGACACTGATGCCACACCCTCCCAACTGAGGACAAGACTCACACTGCAATACCCTGGGTGCTCATGTTAGGGATCAGGGGACTCTAGGGACAGCAGCAGGACAGCAATGTGTGAGGAGTTGGGTCTGGCAAAGTCCACTTATAGGTAAGGAAAACTAGACTACCTTGTAAGTCTATGAAATAAAATAGAATGTCTAGAAAAATAATAAATAAAAATAATATGTAAATACTATGTCTGAATATCAATAAACCAGCCTCATCTTTGCTTCCATAATTCCTATGATATTCTCTATTACAATAGTTGGAATCTTGTATAAATCTTGTCACTTAACACTACACCGTCAGATGTGAGTATTTTAGTATTCCAGTATCCTGAACATTCTAACTTATGAATGAAATTTTTAATAAAAGCTTGACTTGCTTCAGTATTTCTAAACAATCCCGATACCAATTAGTGTGAACAATATATATGTAAGGTAATTCATAGCTACATCTATCTACAATATCTATCTATCTGACTCATATCCCCCTTTATAGAGATATAACCAAGATAAGGCAATTAGGGTTCGGGAACACATTACTCTCCCCTCCCCCTCTGTGCCTTGTCATTTTGTAGGAGAGAATACAGAGGAGAGGCTTTTCACACTCCTCGCTCTGTCCCTTTGGATCGCCTTTTACAACCCGCAGGGAATATGGGAGTAGTATTATTGCAGCCCTACCACAAGGCTAATTAAGATGAGTTTAGCTACATAAGTATACATTAAAAAAGCTAACCAATCCCCAAACTGTCCCTTTTGTCACCATGCATCATTCTGGATGTGTTCCTCAATACCTGTCAACTGCAACAATACAATACATATTTCAATATAGCATGAGTCATTTTTATTTGTACTCTGTCTATGAGGTTATTAATAACATTCTTGCTACTCTATTGTGTTCTTTTCCTTTCATCTCCATCATCCACAACCTTCTGTAATGGTAAGCACAGTGCTGGTGCTGGTTGTGCTTCCCTCACCCAAAGCTCTACAGTGTCATGTGCTACTCTCAACCTTCACTCCACTACACTAACAAGGCTTCCACAACTTTCTTCACTAACTATCAATCACCTCAGCATGTGTGCAAGTCACTAGGTAACAAACCATCAATAATATATTACCAAGTACTACTCTGATATCTAGACAAACAAATCTATATAATCTATGCACTGAATTGAACATGAAACTATTAAATAGTTTTCACAAATCATTTGTGTTTCACCTTAATAAAACTCAGTTTACAAAATCATTCACACTATCATTAATAGAATAACTTCATCATATACATGACAAATCAAGGTTAGTATGTGTTACTTTAAACAAAACACTAAAACAGCAGTTACTGCAGAAGTAGCATAATCATCAGTCATTAATTTATTGGATGCTGCCAAGTCTAGACCTGCCACAAGCATGGATGCACACACACACACACGCACACATAGCAGCAAAACGATACTTACGACTCATTGAGGGGCCCAGGGTATGGCTCTGTCTTGCGGTACAATGAGGAGAGATGCACAGCAAGGATCATTGCCGGAATGAAGAAGAAGTACACCCACCCAACGCTGGCCCAAAACCCATTCTGAGAAAGCAAACCAATTACATGTTAAGTTTGGAAATACACAAATAGTAACACATTCAAAAACTATTTTTGAGTAAAAGAAAGGTAATGTCTATCATTTATCCACAGCTATACTTGACAGAGAAAATAGTTACCGTAAGTTACCAAAATTCTTTCCTGGAAAAGTTATAATAATATACCCTTCATTTTTTCTTTTTCAGATAATGCTAAAGGTTCAATTGGTAAAACTTCTAACTTTACAATAATGAAACATTCAATGATAGTGAATCAGATCATCCTATAATTAATGAGTCAACAGGATAACTGGAGATGCTCACAAAGGGATACATAATGTCCTTGCAGACGGCAGAGGTGGTGGCATTGTAGATGGTGGACACAGGGCCACATCGGCCAACATCATTCTCCACTGCTGTCTGTACGTGGTGCACATACTCATCCACATCAGCCAAGAAGTCCTCAGAAAACCTCTCCACCAGCTGAAAAATATAACATGTTCAATGTAACCATCTTTCTCTCCATGTATGTATTCCAAACCTCATGAGTTGTTTATATTCTTCCATGCTTACAAGTTATAATACTACTTGTCTTATGCAACATTACTCACCTCAGTCACTTCCTGGGAGCCGTTCACCTGCAGGTAGTACTGAGCAAACTCTGCCTGGCTGATGAGGTCAACAATAGCCTCCCGCAAGCTTGTCTTATTGAACTTAAGGTGTTCATTGAGTCTGGCTGTGGTCTTCTTGAGGTTCTTGGTGAGGGAGCCAATGGATGTGACCCACCGCTGCAGACCCTGGTGGAGGATGGTTTGTTTGAAGCTAATGTGTATTATATCTTGTCTTTATATATGATATGAAGATATAATAAAGGCTAAGTTAGTGGCATGTTATTCACCATGGTCTTGTGGATCACACACTGGACTCGTGATCGCCCGCTTTTACCCTCCGGAGAGCTTACGGCTCATTATAGCTCAATCTATGGGTAAGGCTGTGACCTTTCACACACCACCTTTCCATACCTTTACAAGTATTTTCGGTTATTTTTCATATACTTATTTTTCTTTGTTTATTGGTACCAATATGTTCTTTATATTTATTTTAATTATTTTGAAGATAATAAATGCATTATCTCCCTTATATTTTTTTACGTCTTGTTTTTTCTCACTTTCCTATATAAATTTTTATTAACAGGCCGAGACGTTACCACCAAGCTACCAAGCAGTGTATGTGTAAATGCATGAATGTGTGTGTGTGTGTGGCTCTTACCTCCAAAAACAGTGCACCATTCTTGAGCTTGACAGATATTTGGTGGTGTCCGCCTGCGGTCTGGTTGAGGAGTGCTGCCAACTCCATCAGGTCTATAGTCAACACTTTCTTCTCCAACTGGAATAATAAATAATCACATTTATAATTTGTTGATAAGTACATTCTTAGTGGTAATATGTAGAAGCAAAATTATAAAAATGTTCTGATCATTTTAGAATACTTTATGATTATGAAAATATACATATGCACAGTTTTTCTACTTTTAAACGACAATAAAATTTTAAAAATCAAAATTAGTCAAGGAAACACGTGTTGATTACAAAATTTTAAAATTCTAATTCACTGGCTGTGTGTCGTGTACCTTGAGTGCTCGGCAAGGGTTCAATCCCCAGCTGCTTCCTCTCATGGTTACCCTCAGACTCTCTAACATAAGGCATTACAAGTGGTTGGCAAGCAAGGAAGAGTGAGAGTGGAGTAAAAAATGTGGGAAGTAGTAATGGTGTGAGTGATTGGGAAAGTGAGAGAATGAAGGAATGAAGGAACTCAAGAGACTTACAATGTCAGTATAGTAGTTCCAAGTGTCCTTATCAGCCACTGATGAGTTGGCAAGCTCCCACAGCTGCTCCTTGGCATTCTGGGACAAGATCTCCACATTTGTGTTGACACGGATGTCACGTTTCAGTTGGGCAATCTGAAAACATGGCATGACATTATTTTTCCATCCTTTCCACATGCATTTACATTTTTTTCTAATGAATACTTGTTACATCAATCTGACAATTAGTACAAAGTCTTAAGAAAGGGATAACCCAGGGTGGAGAGGCCATGTGGGCGCCCACAAAGTTTGTAGCTGGGGCAAGTTGATGATTCCTGTATGGAGTTACTTGGTATGGGAAGGGGGCCTGCATGGAGACTTGCACGGGGTTGACGTCGAGAGATGGGCAAGGCGAGGCGACGCGCCCCTCAGCATATGCCCCCCTCGGCGTATGCCCCAATGATTGATTGATTGATTAAGCAGTATCAAAGCTAAGTGAATAGAATCTAGTGTATTTTGGGGAGGATTTTTGGCTTAGTCTTTCATTTTTCTGTCTATAAAGATACTTAATCAATTATTTTTATGCATAAAGTACACACTGATATCCATATGTGTGTGTGTTTGCATATCTCACTAGATGTACCTTTTCATGCAAGTTGAGTCTGTTCTTGTAGTCCTGAAGCTTAGCCAGATTACTCTCAATGTTGTCCAGGCTCAGTACTGTGTGCATACTCAGGTTTCTGTGGCACTTGCTGTAAAAATAAATTCATCATTAGTTCAATACAAATAAAAAATCAAGACACAGAGAATGAAAGAAAATTGTATGATCAAAGTGACAAGAAAACACTCAGACACACCTGATTATTTCGGTGAGTCTTGGTGCCTTGCCAGGTGGATACAAATGCTCCAGGTTAGAGAAGTCAGCGGCAATCGAGAACACCTCTGAGTGCATGGGGTCTCTGAGAGGATCACACACAAGGATCTCACTGGCACTGCCCAACACAAACAGGACAGTAGTGCAGGTCATAATTACTGCTGAGAACAGGAACGTCAACCCGACACCACTGAGGAAAAGAAGAAAAGAATTAAAACAACAATTATTATACCTAAAAAAAAGTTACTATCTTATGAGAATACGACAAGGCCTGAGGTTACACTAAACGTTGTATATAATCTGAGGAGATAATCTATGTTGTTCAAATAACTTCACGACAAGTCATAATCAAAGTAAGTCTAGGTTTTTGTTCAAATTTCAATGACCCGAGTAACTCATTGAATCAGCCAAACTTTAATGCAGTGAACAAAGCAACACAAATTAAGTGATGAGATCAGCTCCACACTCACCACATGAGCCAGGAAGCTCCCGTTGACTTGTGGCAGGAGGAAGCTTCATCAGGACGGCGGCCGCAGCACCCGAACACCACACCCAACGTGAAGCAGAGTGTGATCACCAGCAGCAGGATGCACAGACCCATGGAGCCCCAGTACCTGCACAACACACACACACACACGCACACACATCAACTAGGTAAATACAACTCAGTAAATACATCAACTGCATTCACTGTACCACTTTTATTTATTCTTAATTATGTTGATTTATAGAGCTGACTAAACACATTACTGAACATTATATTTTCTTATTTGTATAATCCTTCACTGAAAATTTTGCTTCTCAATTTTCTGAAACATGATTTACTTGACCCACAAACTTTTTAATAGGAACGTATAGCGAAGATTTGATGACATAGAGACTTTACCCTAACTGAATGAAAGTTATGTTTTATCTACTTCAGTTATTCATTTCTGTACATGATAATTGTGAAAAATAAAGTGAAATACATGAAATACTGTAACTACCAATACCTAACACACTTAAATTTTACACAACACATTAACTTTTCCTACACGTAAGCCTTGACAACACACCTGTACATGGCATATTCATTGATCCCATCCTGCATCATCCTGAGGTAGGAGTTGATCTGCCGCAGGTATGTGTTGGGTTCCTCTGGGTAGGAGTTGGGTTCCTGAGACTCGCTGAGGTCAACAGGCTGTAGGAGGCGGTGGATCTTCTCGGCTGCATCTTCTAACTGACCACCTAGAGCACATTTGAGATAAGAGTTAGTGAAGCTTCTGCCCTTTGCCATCATACTGTTTGTTTTACTCAATTATCAATATCTAATCAAAGTTATCTGAGAAAGAAAATAGCTTTAAATTATTCCAATAACATGAATCCATTGTGCCTATATGTACATAATTCATTTGATTTGAGAGAAAGCAAAAAAGAGAGAGAGAGCTATTGAAAAGGTTAGATCATTGATACTAATTTCTTTATCAGTTTTTCCTGCAGTATTAAAACAGATTGCAAAGAGGAAACACACTCACCAACATCCACAATCTTTGCCTTGATCTCTGGTATTGATCTTTGCACTTTGTTCTGGATCTCTGTGGCTATAGAGTCAAAGGAACGCTTCCCTCGCTTCACCACAATCTCGATGTCATTCTCTATCAAGTTGGACACTTCTTCCAGCTTGGATTCAACATTTGGAAGCTGAAAATGGAAGAAAATATTTGGGAATGATTCACCCGATCATTACATTCATGCCTTTCTTACACTTAACCTATACTGCCTAAGGATGCTGAATTCATGTATAAAATAGTCTTAGTTTCTTTGCAATTTAAGTTTTTCATATTTTAAAAGTATACTTTACATATATGGAGTGAAATACTAAAGCCTAGCATATCACAGTTCCTGAATTTAATTAGTTCAGTTTGAATGATGCAGAACACTCTCAACCTTGGCTTTATGATGACACATATAAATGTCAAAGAAAATATGTTACTTCACCAATAGTATTAACAGATGATTACTGACTTGCTGGATTTTTGGATTCAAATATAAAAATTTTTTAAATATTAAATTCTGAATATTGTGCTCTGCAGCGTGGACATACATGGTGAGAGTCTGGTAGCAAGGGGAGTTGACAGGGAGGAATGGGAAGGGATATGTCCATGATATCAGAAAATACAGCCAATCGTTTTGCATCAGTCTTGATCTTGTTGAAAACTAATAATATATGATGACATATGAAAAGCTAACACTGTTTACACACAGCCCAAAGAGGTTGGTACCATCCTGTCAATGCTAAATGGTCCAACCTTTACACTGGTTACATTATTCATACCCAAAGTGTTTTCAAAATGCTGCATATTAGTAATGAAGAGGTTCAGGGACATTATTTGTTATTATTCATTCCAAAGAATGTATTCCAAAAGCCTTTGTTATTTAATGTCATGCCACCTCCTTGGAGGGACTTCACATAAGGAAGAATATGCTGGAGATGCATATTAATAAGCTCATATACATCACAATGGTCCTTCCCATCTGAACACGTGACTTACCTGGACCCACCAACCCACAATCCTTACAACACTGAGTACCATCTCTTAATATTTTCTTTGATTTCCTCTTATTGAGTAAAAACAGTAAAAAATATTATCCAAGTTTTACCAAAATCACTTTGAATTACAACAAATCAATAAATTACAATTGTTTTATAGAAATTTTGTTCAGTTAGATCTATGCATCATCTAGGCATCTCCAACACAATTTTCCACAATCATTGTTTTATATTTGGATTACACAAGTCAGTAGTTCTGGCCTCTCTTTGTGTGTTGGCTTGAGTGACACTATAGTGGATGATTGGAGGAGGAAGAACACAGACTGGCTTGAGTATTACCATTTGTAGGTCCAGGTTTTACATAGACCTTCATGGGACACTAACTACATATGTGCAAAGTTTTCCTCTTTACGTCTTCACATGTACTGTCAACGTTGCACTTCACAATCACTGCACCGGGAGGTAAATTACAGTTACATATATTCGCTTGCAATTAATTCCTAAGAAAAATTTCAAACTTAACATTTTTCACAATTAAGAGCCAATAGTTGAGAGGTGCCCATGTTATTGAGCTGAAAATCGTTAGTGAGGTGGTTCACCCTCATGCCACAACAATAACATTGGTCCTTTGTCTCTAAAGAATGGCATGAGAGTCAGTCCTAGTGTGGGTTGTTCCTATTTGCATCATCTACTTCAATATTTTCATTTTCTCAAATTTGTTGACTCACTAGCTTATTTTTATGTCCTATTCTACATACATATAGTTAGCTTATATATGAACATCTACATACAATGCCCTAATCTACTTTTAGTTTTTATCATTCTGAGGCTACATAGGTCATTTATATTCTAGTATTGTTACAGAGTGAACAGGACATAGCACACTTTGCACGCTCAAAGAGAAGAGTAGCAGGGCAACACTGTGGAGATCCTACAGCATAAAACATCTTGAGGTATGTAATACACAAATATATATATAAAAAAATGAAGAACAAATCAAAATACCTATTTGAAAAATTAACATGCTTTTAATTTTGAAAAGTATCTTAAAAAAGAAGACATTGACATTAATAGTTAATGACATATATGTTTGTATAAGCCATTGAAATTTTCTACAAAGTTTTGAAAACATCAGTATTAACTACCGGCCATGCCATGCATCTTAATGCTGGTAAGTACTGTATTACAATTCATCATGCAGAAAATGAGACTCAATAATTATTTCGTTATTTCACAATTCATGCATTGGACTCTTGCCTTTGAAGAGGATATTTTTTTGGGAAATAAACAAACAAATCAGGTAGTAAAGGGGGAAAGCAACTGCCAGGACAAAGTGTAAACGTTAAGATTGTTACATTACATGCTGGCCAAGTTACCTGAGGCAAAACATCGGTCTTCAGATACTGTGAGGAAGGAACCACATGTTAGTGCCATAACCCTGGTCTACCACTGTGTTGCTGAGCTTCTGCCTCACAGTGGTTCTGTCCACTAATACCTCATCTAAGGGCAGGTCTATTAACTAGGACATGAGGCTGTACTAGTAATCTATTTGAAGTTAGTATATAACACTGTAACAGTACTATATATGCTAACACTATGACTTCAACCACAAAACTCACAGAAGTTCAGCTCACACTTGTAATGTCAAAGCCCATATGATCTCAGTTAATAATGTGTGACTGTTCACCAAACCAAGGATATGCAACATCATCAACTTGACCTAGTATTCAACATAACAGGTACAGCAGATAGTAGTTGCAAGGCTCTGTACTTTAATTCAGTTAAACTCTAATATACTACAAACACACCCCTACAGCAGGTATCACTCTGTCCTGAAACACCAGTTAGTCTCCAAACTGGAGCCTGTTAGTGGTGCTTGGTTAGGGTGGAAGGTCAAATTAGGCTAACACTAATTTACATATATATGTAATTCCAATTTTAGGCTGAGGTTCAGATGATGAACTGTGAGTACAAACTACAAACACATAAAAAGCAAGTCAAAAGGCCATAAGTGCAGTTATGAGTGAATGCCAAGGTCTGACTTGTTTGCTGTTGGTCTCGAAAGTCACGCAATGCATAGAAGATGCGACACTGATCTGAGGCTTGTGAAAATATTCCATCCATGCCTTTACTTAGAAGAAAGTTCGTATTATCAACAAAACAATGTTTTTGCCAATTTCCCCCTGTATAATAACTTGATGATAACTTAAGCAAATTCTGCCCAATATGTTTAATCATATAATCACTTTTGGTGAAATTCAAAGTTTAAAATCTATCAGAGATTTATATTGATAGTTTTTTTTATATAAAATTTGTACCATTGCACAATCAGTGACAATACAATCTTGTAATTAAATTTTGTTAGAATTACAGAAGTCAGATGTGTATGTAGTTTCATGCAAGTCATATTCAATACATACCTGATCAAAGTCATTGTTGATGGTGAGTTTGTTTGCATACTTGTTGATCAGCTGTTGACACTCAGGCAAACTCTCACAAGAGTTGTTGAGTTCCTTCAGCCGCGATGCCACATCCTCCAGCCCTGAACGCACATACATAACACTCTTATTACCACTGGATTTATCTACATGTTATATTACATTATAGTTCATTTATTACTGCATAAACACACTTTGTTGATCTTTTGTTGATCGGGTGTGAGAATCCATAACCATCATATACTCCTCGCCTGTTCAGAAGCATCTGTTCACTAACTCAAAGGACGTTTCATGCTGAGAACTTCATTAAGAATTATTTATGAAAACCTTGCAATCATGCACTAGATACATCCCGAGTCAGAGTGGCTGCGGGATCATTGATGAGGTGGTTTGTGCCTCACCAACTCAACAAGGGTTTTATGGGACATCTTTACGACTATACTTGTAACAGGGAAGTACTGAATGAAGACAAGACGTGTTCAGACTAACCACTTCGGAGGTTGGATGTCTGCTCCCGCAGCTGAACAGTGGTGTTCTTGATCTCCCAAAGGTCCTTCTTGATGACAGAGAGGCTGGAGGCAATGGCTGTGAGGTTGTCAATGGCCACAGCCTTAGTCACCCGAGCCAGTTCACTCTTCACCAACTCTCCACTACCTGTGAGCACCAACCATCACTACTGAGGCACACTTTATACACAACTTCACACAAACACATTATCAACCCAAACTCACTCCCACGCCCATACATACAATTCATATATTTAATCACATAGTAAATGGGTAATTTCTCATGCATTTGAAGCAAGAGATAAAAAGCTTTGAATATGCAGAGACTATAATGAAGTAGCAAGCAAAAAACATCCAATACTGTATGTATTTTCAGATGTAATTATGAAGATGAAGAGGTTACTTTTTTTTTTATGTTTTTAAGTGTCATGGACAATAAAATGTATTAACCAGGAGTGGAGTGTAATACTGTTTGGTCCTGATGAGAACTTAAAACACATACACAATGCAAACTGAACTTCCCTTAAAGCTAGTTTCATGCATTCCATCTTGATGAAATTAAAGTTTGGCTTTGATTATAAAATATTAAGCATACACAGTTTCGAATGTGAAGAAATGCTTGCAAATGAAATGTTATTATGATCAAAAGTAATACCTTGAGGAGACTTGAGGCACACAGTGGACCTCTGTCAAAAGCTTTAAAATTTACCAGATGCTGTGTGGGTCATAATTATTCCCAAAGGTAACTTCTAACACCTGAAAGAACACATTGTTAGTGTTGTTCAAGAGACTTACTGTCCAGCTTGTTGTACAGAACACTCTCCAATTCCCTGTAGTTCCTCACCAGCAGGTTCTGCACCTCCTGCAACACAACAACACACCAATTATATTTAAATGCTACACAAATGTTATCCACAAAACAATAAATAGCATCATTACTATTAGGAAATATAAAACCAAATTAATCACACAGAATATGCATCCTGTATTACATTATCCTCCACCACACAAATACCAAAAGATTTTAATTTCTACTACACTCACTCTTAGATATTAATGTTCACTCTAAATAAACGATAGGGGAAGAAAACAGATATCCAGGGATCACCATGCAAAATGAGGGGAAGGAGGACCATTGAAACACAAGAGGGAAGGTTATGGATAGGACTGGAGGTAAGGGAAGGCTAAGGAGCAGAGGGCAGTATATAGGTAAGCTATTTTAGGGTCCGAGGGAATGTGAGAGGGAGGAGTGAGAGGGATAACCACTCACCAAAGAACTTAAGGTGATGTGAGGTGAATGAAGAGAAGTTACGGAACACAGAAATAAATGTTAAGAAAAATAAGAAAGGCAACAGACATATCAAACAAGCGTGAAAAGTGGCACAAGACAAGACATTACGAAAGAGAACATGGTCTTGGCAGCACCTCACACCGTTCCCAAAGCATCCGCAAGTCTAGAAAACAAACCCAATAGGAAGTTATCAGCCCCAAAGATCCGAGAGGCTGGCACGAACCTGGGATGAGAGGCAGAGTCAGCAAGATGAGCTCCCTGATTACCAAGCTGAGGTGTACCAAAGGAAGGATGGCAGAGGGAAGGAGAGTGTGCAAGTGAGATGAAGAAGAGGACGAGAAAACAGCAAGGATGAAATAGGGTGATGGTATAGCAAGAGAAAGGGTGACAAGAGGATGAGAACATGTGAAATAAAGGGTGAAAGAGAAGTGGTAGAAGGATGAGAGCATGAAAAGAGGAAAAATGGAGATGCAAGGGAAAAAGGGTCTCAGTTGAAGCAAGCAAAATAACCATGACAGAACAAGGAGCATGAAAGAGACAGGGATGAGAGAGAGAGAGCAAGAGAATCGGAGAAAATTTGTGGAAAGAAGGAATAAAGAGACAGAACAAAAACTATATAAAAGAGTGTCTGGGGGAAAAATGGGGATGAGAATAGGAGGACAGAACTATAAAAACAGAAAATAAATTAAACAAAGGAATGATAAGGAATAGGGAAAGGGATTAAAGAAGGGATTAAAGAAAGAAAGAATAGAAGCAATAAGAGAGGACAGCTTACAGGGAAAAAAAAAGGACAGTGCATGGAGACAGCAGGCAGTAGAAATCCACAGAAAAGAAGATGAGGATAGGATAAGGATGAGGAGGAGGAACTGCGGAGAAGATGGGAAGGTCTAGCGGCGGAGGAGCAGACTGGAGGAGCCTGAGGAGAGGCAAGGGTACAGAATGCATATGGAGGAGCAAACAGACTTTCTCTTTCATATGCAATAGAGGAAGAGAGGAGAGGAGTAGGAGCATAGAGGTAGCGAGGAGAGAGAAAGAGGAGGAGAAGGAAGAGGATGTAAAGGGCAAGAAATAGAAACTGTGGGAAGGAATACGTGATAAAGAGATAGTGAGGAGGAGAAGTGATGAATAGAAGGAAGGAGAGGCAATGAAGGAGAAAAAATAATAATAGATAATTGGAAGAAAAAAAAACTCATAAACTAAGAATTTGAAGAAAATTATTACTGAAT
>JAPQNM010000042.1:10724155-10726655 GCA_029783475.1 Metacarcinus magister
AAACAGAAGGCATGGAGAGAAAACAGAAGGGACGGAGGATAACTAGGAAGGATGGAGGAAAAATGGAGGCAGGTGAATGCATGACCGGAAGGAAGGAGTTAATGAGGGA
The DNA here is from genome assembly GCA_029783475.1 of Metacarcinus magister. NCBI lineage: Eukaryota > Metazoa > Arthropoda > Malacostraca > Decapoda > Cancridae > Metacarcinus > Metacarcinus magister. The sequence goes on from JAPQNM010000042.1 coordinate 10,724,265, forward strand.
GGGAGGAAAAGAAAAAGGAAGGAAGGAAGGAAGGGGGGGAGGGAGGGAGAAAGAGAAAGAGATAGAGGAAGGAAGGGAGGGATGGAAAGAGAAAGGAAGAGGAAGGAAGAGAGAAAGAGGAAGGAAGGGAGGAAGGGAAAGAGGAAGGGAAAGAGGAAGAGGAAGGGAGGAATGGAGAGAGGAAGGAAGAGAGGAAGGAAGAGAGGGAAGGAAGGAAGGTTGCACAGGTGTGGGAGGGGAAAACACAGGTTATTATCGTTACTCTCCCTTATCCTCCCCTCACCCCACTTTCTTTACACTGCCTTATACCTTAATGCACAGGTGAAGGCGTTAGACAAGGTGTACAGGTGTGGAAGGAGGACAGGTAGGGGTAGGTAGGTGGATGGTGGGTAGGGAATCCTATCACCACTGGGTCACTGCAACACACACACACACACACACACACACACACACACACACACACACACACACACACACACACAGATAGACATATATACTGCACTAACAGGATATTCAAATGAGGCCACGAAGAAGAAGAAGAAGAGGAACAGGAAGAAGAAAGAGAAATAGAGAGAGAGAGAGAGAGAGAGAGAGAGAGAGAGAGAGAGAGAGAGAGAGAGAGAGAGAGAGAGATAAGAAAAAAAATGAAATGTACCGCCATTCTTTCTTTCCCTCAGAAATTCTCCTCATTTGTCACACTTCATTGCTTCTTTTTATCCACCTCACTTTCTCCCTTAATAATTTCCTTCCTCTCTCTCTCTCTCTCTCTCTCTCTCTCTCTCTCTCTCTCTCTCTCTCTCTCTCTCTCTCTCTCTCTCTCTCTCTTATCCTCTTTCCGGTCACTTCTATAATCCTCTCCCATCTCTCTCTCTCTCTCTCTCTCTCTCTCTCTCTCTCTCTCTCTCTCTCTCTCTCTCTCTCTCTCTCTCTCGGCAGCCACTGACAGAGACTGAGCACACGGAGATATGAGAGAGAGAGAGAGAGAGAGAGAGAGAGAGAGAGAGAGAGAGAGAGAGAGAGAGAGAGAGAGAGAGAGAGAGAGAGAGAGAGAGAGAGGCAGACAGACAGACAAAGCAGGGGGCTGGTAGAGGGAGGGAGGGAGAGGAAGGGAGAGAGGAGGGGAAGTGAGTTGTTGACGGAGGGAGGGAAGGAGGAAAGGGATTGGGTACAAAAGAGAGAGAGAGAGAGAGAGAGAGAGAGAGAGAGAGAGAGAGAGAGAGAGAGAGAGAGAGAGAGAGAGAGAGAGAGAGAGAGAGAGAGAGAGAGAGATTCTTACCTTCATACAATGGACATTATGCATTGTTGTTGTTTTTTCGTAAAGTGCTCCAGAAAGGCAATGAATAAAAATGAAAAAAGGTAAATAAACACAAAAAAATATATAAAAAAACACAAAATAAAGGAATAGCAGAGAGAACGAAAAATAGAAAAACATTAATTAATCCAAGTAACGAAAAAAAAAGTAACACAAAAATTAGAGATAATAAATGAATGAAGAAAAAAAAAAGGGGGAGGGGGCGGTAGGAAGGGGGAGTAAGAGGAAAAACAGAGGAAAATATTTTTGAATTGCGTTCGAAAAAACACCTTTGGGATTCTTTGTGCGTGTAGGTATGTACTTTAAGAGGAGGAGGAGGAGGAGGAGGAGGAGGAGGAGGAGGAGGAGGAGGAAGAGAAGGCGGAAGAAGAAGAGAAAAAATGCCGATGATGAAAAACAAGATGAACCAGAACAGAACAGGAACAGATCAAGAACAAGAACAAGTCACTCACCTAGTTCCCTCGGCACCTCCCTCTCCCGGTGCACCAGGTGTAGGAACAAGTTGGTGATGAGGTACAGGTGCTCCATTCCCCTTGGGTTGAACTCCTCCCGGGCCTTGTAGGACTTATTCACCCAAGCGCGGCTGTAAGCAATCCGAGGGGCGTCTACAAGCAGTTCATCCTCAGTGGTGGTGCCCTCTGCTGTTGACGTTACCGTTGCAGCTGTCTCCACCTTCTCCACACCTGTCGTTACCTCCGCCGTCAGCGTCGCCGCCACCGTCGTCGTCGTGATAGCCGCTGATACGGCCTCAGATAACCGAGCCTCCTCCTTCTTTTTCTTCCTGTTCCTCCTTCTCTTCCCTCCGCGGGTTCTTGTCGTCACCACCTCCTCCACCTCCTCCCGTGTTGGCTGAGGTTCCTGCGTCGCCGCCTTCCTGGACACGGAGTTCTCAAAAACGTCCTGCAGGAGGCGGGTGTCCTCAGGGGCTGATACTGCGGTGGCTGCCACGGGGGAGGGATCCAGCAGCATGTCCAGCTCAGGGTCTTCAATGGGGGAGTTTGCACCCGAGAGCCCCGCCAGCAGCAAGACAGCCAGGGTGAACGCGGCCACCAGGTGAGGGGAAGCCATGGCGGCGGCGG
>JAPQNM010000042.1:10731655-10734155 GCA_029783475.1 Metacarcinus magister
TGGTTGACTTAACAACTCTCTCTCTCTCTCTCTCTCTCTCTCTCTCTCTCTCTCTCTCTCTCTCTCTCTCTCTCTCTCTGTCTCTCACCTTTCAGCACAATAGTCAAAATTCGTTAATAAGGTTAATTTTACCCTCAAAAAACACCGCATTTTTCACCCTAAATATCCGTGTGTCACTCTTCCTCCTTTTTTTTAATCACATTTTTAGTTCACCAAATTAAAACTACTCTTATTTACCCTTTATATTGAAGTATTTATGATTTCATTTATGTTTTCGACCTTGGAATATGTAGTCTAATTTGGCAGAGGGTCTAGTAGTAGTAGTAGTAGTAGTAGTAGTAGTAGTAGTAGTAGTAGTAGTAGTAGTAGTAGTAGTAGTAGTAGCAGCAGTGCACTCTATATATTTTCATCCCCACAAACTAGATAAACAGAAGACAAGTTCACTGCCAAGGTATTTTTTGCAGTCTCAAGGTTTCTTTCACAGCTTCTTCAATCAACAAGGAAGAGCAGGAGGAGGAGGAGGAGGAGGAGGAGGAGGAGGAGGAGGAGGAGGAGGAGGAGGAGGAGGAGGAGGAGGAGGAGGAGGCGTGAGTGACTGTGAAAAATACACTCACAAGCACCTTTACCTATAATTAGACAATCCTTCAACGCAACACACGTAAAGGTGGAGGTGGTGATCATCTAACCTTGTGTGAGTGTCATTACTTGCTTGTATGTATGTAAGAAAAATAATAAAATAAAATAAAAAAAGCCATGGAATCTAATAAATAAATAAATAAATAAATAGATAGATAAAGTTTAGTATCAAAATATAATGCACTGATAGATAGATGGATTTCGTTATTATTTTTTTTGTTTATCTATTTTGAGAGTAGACTTGCTAATATGTATGAAAAAAAAAAATAAATAAAAAAAAATGGAAACTAATAATAGATCAATAGATAAAATTGAGTATCGAAGCATGAAACACCAATAGATAGATAGATAGATAGATGGATAGATTTCGTTATTAGGTTTTTTGTTTATCCAATTTTCTGAGTAGACACAAAATCATTATATCGGGAAATAAAAGTTAAAATGAGAATATAGACTTTCTTTGCACGATTTTCCGTTTCTCGACTTTCCTCTCCAGGGTAAAATAAGAAAAATAAACTCAGGTGCACAGAAGTTTGATATTATTTTGGACTTTTGTGATTTATTTTTGGACAATTCTCATCTAGAAGTGAAAAACGAAATTACACACACACACACACACACACACACACACACACCACACACACACAGACACACACGAAGAAGAAGAAAAACTCAAACCAATATGGTGACGCAGCACATTTTTTTTTTCAATTGGAGTAAGTGGAGACAGTTAATATTTTTTTTATCGACTTATGAACTTGTTTTTAAAATGTTATTGAGTCTTGTCTTGTGTAAACTTTAGTACTCTCTCTCTCTCTCTCTCTCTCTCTCTCTCTCTCTCTCTCTCTCTCTCTCTCTCTCTCCTCTCTCTCTCTCTTTATCAGACTGCCGGGGATGATAAAAGCCAACTTTATTGTTCTTCTCAAGTACCTTAGATCGTAAAACATACAAATAAGATAAAAAAAAAATAAACGTTTCTCTTCCTGAACATCAAAAACTTTTCACGATGCATAAAAAAAAACGTTTCTCTCCATCAACACAAACGTTCCTTTCATCAACCTGAAAGTTCAAGACACATAACAAATTTTTATTCTTGCTACAAAATCTAAATCACTTTTACTCACGTAGTTAATAAAAAATAATAATAATAAAAAAAGAAAAACTTCAGACTTCATCAAACACACACACACACACACACACACACACACACACACACGACAGCCCTATAAATTAACCCTAAAAAGTAAAAAAATAAATAAACATCAGTATAACCACAACACATACAATAATTTCACAACATCAAAAAAATATTAATACCAACCACAAATTATCAATCAAAACCACATAACTCAACACTACATAGAGCAACGTTTCCCAGCCACCATCTTAAAAAACGTTTACCTCCCTGTACTACAAACGTTTCTCGCCTTATCACTACACACACACACACACACACACACACACACACACACTCAAGCATCAGGAAAGCCTCAACACTTGTCTGCTATCAGTCTTATCTCCTAGCGGCGTCTGGGTGCACTAGGCGTTATCAGGCGAGGAGGAAGGGAGGACGACGAGGCGGTGAGAGGAAGGGAAGGGTGGTGGAGGAGGAGGAGGAGGAGGAGGAAGAAGGGGAAAAAAATGGTGATAAGAGACAAGTGATAGAGGAGCGTAGAGGAAATTAAAGCTAAAAGTTGTTTCCCACAGAAGAGATGGATGAATATGGAGAGAGAGAGAGAGAGAGAGAGAGAGAGAGAGAGAGAGAGAGAGAGAGAGAGAGAGAGAGAGAGAGAGAGAGAGAGAGAGAGAGAGAGAGAGAGATACATAGGTTTCGTGCAAAGTCAACTGGGTGATGATTATGGGT
>JAPQNM010000042.1:10736655-10741655 GCA_029783475.1 Metacarcinus magister
TATGAGTTTCCGATAATTTTTTCTCTCTATCTAATTTTTCAACTTTTTTTTTTTTTCCCATATTATTTTACTACTACGATTACTCTTTATTAATTTCTCTAAATATATAAAAAGTTCCTCCAGGTTACGAGTTTTTTAATTGATTTCCTATATCACCTATTTTTTCCTACAATATATTTTTTTTTCTATTACCTTCTACACACGAATTTAATTTTATATCTTACAATTTTTTTTATATACTTCACACCTTTAGACACGATTATTTTTTCTTATATCTTACATTATCTTTAATTTCTCTATTGCATTATCTTTCTCAACTTCCATTATCTTTTATCTTTTTTTCTACCTCACACCTTTATATACGAGACCATTCATCCATTCAGCTTCAAGAACAATGCATTAATCACCACATAGGGAGGGAGGGAGAGAGGTGAGGGAGGGAGAAAGGTGAGGGAGGGAGGTGAGGAGGGAAGAGAGGACAAAATACACCATCAAAATTATATTCATAGGGTGTTGGATAAATCTGTTTTCCCTTAATTAATCATCGCTTATCTTGTCTAAATAATTGGTGGAGTGTTATTATGTAGGTGATGGAGTGAGTGGGTGGGAAGTCTGACTATTATTATTATATTATTATTATTATTATTATTATTATTACGTTTGACATTTAAAATATTCCTTACTAATTGAGTGTTTCATATATCTTCCTTGGCATTTCTCTCTCTCTCTCTCTCTCTCTCTCTCTCTCTCTCTCTCTCTCTCTCTCTCTCTCTCTCTCTCTCTCTGCAAGTCACCGTGGCCCGCTAATGCTTGCCGCCTGACCGCCAGCACAGTTACCATCCCACAACTTAACCACAAAGCCAATACCACCAGGCACACACCACGCTGCGTAAACCTACCACCACACACCACTACCACACACTACCACACAACCACACACACATCACCACCACTACCACACATCATCACACAGTACCATCACAATACCATTACCACCACACACAGGTCGTCACCACACACATCACCACACACATCACACAGCATGTCATCACCACACACATCACCACCACACACCACCGCGATGGAATTACACTCTTGTCTGCATTACCAAAACCACTATTACTATTATCATTACTATTATTATTACCATTACCACTCCTCTTTCTCTCCTATTCCTCCTTCCTCCTCCTCCTTCTTCTTCACTTATGTACTGCTTATCCTATTACCAATTTCATCTGTAACACACACACACACACACACACACACACACACACACACACACACACACACACCCTCGGACGCTGGCTGGTCGCCCCCTAAGCCTCTCTGCTTTAACCTGACCTCCAGATGTAAGCTTGAGAGGGGAAGGGAGAGGAGAGGGAAGGGGAGAGGGCAAGGGAGTGGGGAGAGGGGAGGGGAGAGGAGGGGAGAGGTGAGATGAGAGTGAAGAGCGCGAGGGGAGGGGAGAGAGATGGTGAAAGAGGGGAGAAGATAGGTGAAAGAAGGGGGAGTAAAGGAGAGAGAGTTAGAGCGAGAGAGAGAGAGAGAGAGAGAGAGAGAGAGAGAGAGAGAGAGAGAGAGAGAGAGAGAGAGAGAGAGAGAGAGAGAGAGAGAGAGAGAGAGAGATAATTAAGATGATAATGGATAGACAAAGGTTAAGGAATGACGAAGAAAAGAGTAGAAAAAAGGAAGGGAAGAAGGAAGGAAGGAAGAATAGAAGGAAGGAAGGAAGGAAGGAAGGAAGGAAGGAAGAACTAATCACATGAAAGGAAGGAGGAGGAGGAGGAGGAGGAGAAGAAGGAGGTGGGAAGGAAAGAGGAAAAATACATTATGTATAGACCATCAAGCTGAAAAATGCACAGAAGAGAGAGAAAAAAGGGATGATGAAGATGGAGGAAAGAAAACGAACAGAAGGAGGAGGAGGAGGAGGAAGAGGAGGAGGAGGAGGAAGAGGAGAAGAAAAAATAAGGATTAGGAGATGGAAGAGGAGACGACAGGAAAGATATGAGAAGATAAGGAGAGTGAGACGAGAGGAAAAAATATGTTTAGGAGAGAAAGAAGAGAAGAAATGGAGAAGAAGAGGAGGAGAGAAGGAGGAGGAAAAAGGCAGATGAAGAGAAGTAAGAAGTGAATATTAAATAAATGTGAGGGGAGGAGAGAGCACAGGAGAGAGAGAGAGAGAGAGAGAGAGAGAGAGAGAGAGAGAGAGAGAGAGAGAGAGAGAGAGAGAGAGAGAGAGAGAGAGAGAGCTTATACAACAATAAAAAATAACAATACTTGAGCATGTTGAGTACCACAAGGACACAACGTCAATAATCACAGCCTCCCTCCCTCCCCCCCCTCTTTCCCTCCACCATTCTTCTCTCCATCTCCACCTCCCTCCTCCACCACACTATAGGACGCCATCATCAAAGACACACACACACACACACACACACACACACACACACACACACACACACACACACATACAAGGTCTATAAATTTTCCTTTAAAACCTTCACGGATTTTCATTTTTATTTATCTTGATTTTTTTTTTTTTTCCCCAAAATTTCGAGGAAGTATGACTCGTGTAAAAATGTGAATGTGAAGTCATACATTATCTTTTTTTTTTCTCTCTCTTTCTCTCTCTATCTCTCTATCTTTTATTTTATTCCTTTACTTCCTCCTCCTCCTCCTCCTCCTCCTCCTCCTCCTCCTCCTCCTCTTTATAATCTCATGACCTTGAAAAAATGACAGGAAAAAAAAGAGAAAAAAAAAGTTCACACACATTTTTCACTTTTTTTTGTAATTTCCTCTTTTTCCATCAGTCATTCCTATAATTAATTTCCATTTCATACATACATTACATACATACATACATACATAATCCATTGTTCTCTCTCTCTCTCTCTCTCTCTCTCTCTCTCTCTCTCTCTCTCTCTCTCTCTCTCTCTCTCTCTCTCTCTACTACCAAAGCCCACACTCAATAAAGCAAATTCAGCATATTTACTCCTCTTCACCTCTCTCTCTCTCTCTCTCTCTCTCTCTCTCTCTCTCTCTCTCTCTCTCTCTCTCTCTCACCTCTTCCCCCTTAACTAATAATGGCCAGTGAGGGAGAATTGCGTGGTAAGGGGAAGAGAAGGAGAGAGAGTGAGGGGAGGAGAGAAGTGGAGGAGGGGAAGAGAAGGGTGGATAAGGGGAAAGGGATAGTGGATGAGAGAGAAAGAATAAACGAGGGAGGAAAGAGAAGAAAAGAAAGAAGGGAGGGAGAAAGAAAAGTGTAAGGCAAAGGGAATGGAGGAAAGAAAAGTAGGTGAGAGAAGAGATAAAAGGAGAGATTAAACAAGGGGGAGAAAGAGAGGATATTGGAGGAGGAGGAGGAGGAGGAGGAGGAGGAGGAGGAGGAGGAGGAGGATAATTATGGAACAAGGAAGAGATAGGGAGAGAAAATTGAAAACATTAATGAAGCGTTAAAGATAAAATAAATGAGATATGATAGAAGAGGATTAGGATTAGGAGGAGGAGGAGGAGGAGGAGGAGGAGGAGGAGGAGGAGGAGGAGAATCAAGGAGGGAGGGAGGAAGGGAAGGAGAGAATCAGGAAGGGAAGAAGAGAATGATTGAGAGAATGAGGGAGGGAGGGAGGGAAGGAAATAAGAGAATGGTGGAGGGAGGGAGGGAAGGAGGGAAGAAAGGAGTGAGAGAGAGAATGAGGGAGGGAGGAAAGGAGAGAACGAGAGAATGAGAGAGGGGGGAAAGGAGGAAGAGACAAAGGGAGGGAAGGAGGAAGGGAGGAAAGAAGGGAGGAAAGGAATGAGAATGGGGGAGGGAGGGAGGGAGGGAGGGAGGGAATGAGAATGGGGGGGGGGAGGAAGGGAATGAGGGAGGTTACATTCCAATGCTCAAAGTCAAGGTTGGATCGAACATAACCAACCTGACTCGCTTTTTTCTCTTTTTTAACTCTCTCTCTCTCTCTCTCTCTCTCTCTCTCTCTCTCTCTCTCTCTCTCTCTCTCTCTCTCTCTCTCTCTCTCTCTTTAAAAAAACCCACAACACGTATCTTCACACTAGACTTCTTCAGATTACCAATTATATATATTTTCTTTTCTTTTTTTCCTTCTCTCTATCTATCTGCGTTAAACTTAGAGAGAGAGAAAAAAATTTCTAACGTAACAAACATTTTTTTTTTTTCCCCCAAACTATAATCAAAGTACACACACAGAAAATAATAATAATAATAATAATAACAAAAAATAATGATAACAAAAAAAATAATAATTAAAAATCTACCAATATACTCCTTAGAAAAAAAAATAAAAAATAAATAAAATAAATAAATAAAATAAAATAAAATAAAATAAAATAAAATAAAATAAAATAAAATAAAAATAATACAAAACACAGGTAAGAAAAAATTGACCTATTATACCTAATTAACACGTGGTGGTGGAGTTACCTGTCTTTTCACCTGGCAACACTACACACACCTGAGATTCCACACCTGATTCCACACCTGTATAACCTTTCCAGGGAGACACACAGCATATGCAATCTTAATTAACCTGCCAGTAACTCACCTTCCCCCCACTATCCGGAAGTGAGAGAGAGAGAGAGAGAGAGAGAGAGAGAGAGAGAGAGAGAGAGAGAGAGAGAGAGAGAGAGAGAGAGAGATGATATATGAGAGGTAAATCCAGGAACACGAATATTATTGCTGTTTCACCTCTCTCTCTCTCTCTCTCTCTCTCTCTCTCTCTCTCTCTCTCTCTCTCTCTCTCTCTCTCTCTCTCTCTCTCTCGGCCGGAACAAAGGCTAGAGATCAATATAAGCGAAACAGAAACGCTATCGTCATGCAGAAATACCAATCACTCTAAAATTCTCTCTCTCTCTCTCTCTCTCTCTCTCTCTCTCTCTCTCTCTCTCTCTCTCTCTCTCTCTCTCTCTCTCTCTCTCTCTCTCGCTGAATATAAAAGCTGTTCCATGTAATTCCGAGTAAGCTGATCGTCTGAATGCAATCACAAACA
>JAPQNM010000042.1:10746655-10749155 GCA_029783475.1 Metacarcinus magister
ACTATTACTACTATTATAATAACGATTTTCTGCAGTGCTGTGTGTGCTAAGACCGTCAATCACCATTTAAATTCCTGCAACTGCAACAACAACAACAACTACTGCAACTACAACCATTTCCTCTTCCTCCTCCTACTCCTTCTTTTCCTTATTCTCTTCTATTTACTCAATTTCTTACATTCTCTATCTTAACTTACAGTATGTTTTTCTCCTACTCCTCCTCCTCTTAGTCATCCACCTACTCTTCCTCCTCCTTTCTCAACACCTCCACCTCCTCCTTCCTTCACATTCTTACTCTCTTCCTACTCTTCCCACCTCCTCTTCTTACTCTGTCAACGTTCTCTCTTCTTTTTTTAATCTTCCTTCCCACCCTCTCGCTTTTCCTCCTTTTCCTTGGTCTCTTCCCTCCCTCCCTCCCTCCCTCCCTCCTCCTCCTCCTCCTCCTCCTCCTCCACCTCTACGCAGCTGGTCACGTCAAGGCAGATGTTGCTCAGAAAGGTCAGTTTTTTTTCTTTCTTTTTTTTTAATATTCGTCTACTCTTTATCTTTTTAAATATTTCGCTCTTGCCTTTTAAAGCGAGTCCCTTGAGAGAGCTGAGTCACTATTTTCGGGGAATCGAGAGAGAGAGAGAGAGAGAGAGAGAGAGAGAGAGAGAGAGAGAGAGAGAGAGAGAGAGAGAGAGAGAGAGAGAGAGAGAGAGAGAGAAGAGAAGAGAGTGTGAGATAGTGAAAGAGTCAACGGTACTGGTGTGTGTGTCTCTGTGTGTGTGTGTGTGTGTGGTGTGTGTGTGTGTGTGTGTGTGTGTGTGTGTGTGTGTGTGTGTGTGTGTCATTCCCTCATGCACGTCACGCACACTGCCTGACCATCACCCTTACCATGCATGCCTGTCCCCTCATTCTCCCCTCACTCTCTCCCCTCTTCCACCCCTTGTAACTCCATCGATATACCATGTTCTGTTCACAAGGCAAGCAGGAAACGAGAAGAGGGTGGAGGGGGGGGGTGGAGGCAGGTGGGTGGGTGGGTGGGTGGGTGGGGAGGTCAGTAGGGTGGGTGAGGGCTGGTGGGACAGGATGAAGAGAGGGGTGAAGTGTGGGTGGGGAAAGAGGAACGAGGGGAGACAGAAAGGACGTGAGGGGATTGGGGTGGGAGAGAGAGGGAAGAGGAGGAAAGTAAGGGGAGGTGGAAAAAGGGAGGTGAGGGGAGAAGTGGAAGAGGGGAAGGTTGGAAGGGTATCATTGCATATTGCCACTACTTTACCTGTCTAATAGCAGATAGTTACTACCTGGTATAGCTAACCTAACCTAACCTAACCTAACCACTAACCTAACCTAACCTAACCTAACCACTAACCTAACCTAACCTAACCTAACCACTAACCTAACCTAACCTAACCTAACCTAACCTAACTTAACCTAACCCAACCTAACCTAACCTAACCCAACCCAACCTAACCTAACCTAACCTAACCTAACCTAACCTAACCTAACCTAACCTAACCTAACCTAACCTAACCTAACCTAACCAAACCACTAACTTACCTCCCCTCACCTACTCTATCATTCTACCTTTAATAATTCATCCATTCCCCTTTTCATTCATTCATACATACATACCCACTATCACACACACACACACACACACACCACACACACACACACACACACACATACACACACACATACACATACATTACCCACATACCTTCTACCAAATCATAAAGAAATTCCCCTCTTCCCTCACCCACCTAAAGCCTGCTAGTAACCAATCAATAGCCAGCATTCACGAGGAAACACCCCCCCTCCCCTCCTTACCCTCACTCCCCTCACCCGCTCTCAGCCAATGAACACCTTGAGCCTGGCAACAAAGGGCTTTCATTGGCCGCACGAGAGCCAATCAGAGAGCTAATTCCCCTTTCCCCTTTCTAATTCCCCTCTCCCATAGTTACGTCATACTTCATCCTCATTAAGAGAGGGACGTGAGGCTGTGAGGTGAGGTGAGGTGTGATAATTACCTTTCCCGTCCCCTCTACACAACTTCATTTACTTCCCCTCACCTTTCCCCTCCTTTTTGTTTTTCTTTCTTTGCTACCTTTCCTACTTTTCATTTTTTTTTTTTTTTTTACTCTCTACCTCCCATTACCCCTCCCCTCTTTTTTTTTCTTCCTACCTTTCCCTCTCTTCCATATTTTACACTCTATCTACCTAACCCCTCTTTTACCCTCCTACCTTTCCCACTGTTCTCTCTTCTTCCGCCTCCACTTTTAATCCATATTCCCTCCACTTCCTCTCTTCTCCCCCACCTCCCCTCTCCCCCCTCATCTCTCCACACACCTGCAAATTTGCACCTGTCCTCATTAGCATTACATGTCCACTACGAAGGATTTACATGCACGTACTGACGCTCCAGGTAAAGTAGTAGTAGTAGTAGTAGTGGTAGTAGTAGTAGTAGTAGTAGTAGTAGTAGTAGTAGAAGTAGAAGTAGAAGTAGAAGTAGTAGTAG
>JAPQNM010000042.1:10761655-10774603 GCA_029783475.1 Metacarcinus magister
GAGGAGGAAGAGGAGGAGGAGGAGGAGGAAAGTATCAAAGTTTTGCGTGTTGATAAGGTATCTCACATCCTCTTCTTTCTTACTTTCCTTTCTTAATTTCCTTCCTTTTCCATCTCTCTCTCTCTCTCTCTCTCTCTCTCTCTCTCTCTCTCTCTCTCTCTCTCTCTCTCTCTCTCTCTCTCTCTCTCTCTCCCTTCGCTCTATTATTAATTACCCTTCCTCTTATTCCTCTATTTCTTCTTCTCGCGTCTCTCTCCCTCCTGCACATTATCATTATTACTATCTAATTCCCCTACCATCACGTATTTTGCATTTAATCACCATTTTCCACGTATTTACTCTCTCTCTCTCTCTCTCTCTCTCTTAACATTAGTGAGAACAATTATCAAAAACACAGTATAGTAGTAGTAGTAATAGTAGTAGTAGTAGTAGTAGTAGTAGTAGTAGTAGTTCAAGATAGTGGAATGCTCTCAATTGAACGAACACGCAGGAGTAATGAAAGTTAAGTAATTCCTGAGATAATGGCGGAGGTGGATTACGTGGAGGTGATGGTGGTGGTGTGGAATACTGAAGCTGCTAATATCCTTTGGGAGTGGTGGAGAAGATCAGTGGAGGTGGTGATGGTGGTTAATGATAGTGTGTGTGTGTGTGTGTGTGTGTGTGTGTGTGTGTGTGTGTGTGTGTGTGTGTGTGTGTGTGTGTGTGTGTGTGTGTGGTTTATAGAGTGAGTTGGTGATGAGTGGCAGAAAAGAACGAGTGAACGGTAAGTGCATTCGTGCTGAAGATGCTGCGGAAGAGGAAGAAAGGAAGGAAGGAAGGAAGGAAGAGGAGGAAGAGGAGGAAGAAGAGTGGTGAAGTGAAAAATGTAAAACCAACAAGAAATAGTAAGAAAAGTAGTAGTAGTAGTAGTAGTAGTAGTAGTAGTAGTAGTAGTAGTAGTAGTAAAAGTAGTAATAACAACAACAACAACAACAATAATAATAATAATAATAATAATAATAATAATAATAATAATAATAATATCACCTCCCCCAGCAGTGTCAAGTGTCAACAAAGTGCTCCACACACACACACACACCCACCCACCACTGGACAAACAAGGGCGTGATTTACAGTGATTAACACCTACGCCCTTCCTCCATCACAGCGAGAGAGAGAGAGAGAGAGAGAGAGAGAGAGAGAGAGAGAGAGAGAGAGAGAGAGAGAGAGAGAGAGAGAGAGAGAGAGAGAGGTGGATTCAGACATGCTACCACTATCCGCCAAAATGGATTAGTCACCCACACTACACGACACTTACAGCTGTTAATTATAGAGCCTGCCGCCAGGTGTCCGCGGCCTCATCTCGGCACCGTTGCATGGGGTCTGTCTGTCCTTGTCTGATGTTTTTACTCCACCTTTTTTACTCCTCCGTCACGGCCGTTAACGTCGCTTCCATATATCAGGTGAATGCTGACCCAAAATTCCTAACTAAATCATGGAAGGACGCGTTTAATATGTAACTGAGAGGATAATAAGAGGAAACTGTAGTAGTAGTAGTAGTGGTCTTTAGGGACAGATACCCTAGTTTATCTGACCTTAAACCGTCAATAACCTAGATGCTGCGCGCCTTTTAAGACATAGAATCAGCCTCATTTCATCGTTTATAGCTGCGTTGCCTTCCACCACACGTCCACTTAACAGGAAAGGGGTGAAGGCCGCTCACGTCAGCCTTCCTGTGATACCACGCCGTCTCCTCTGCTCTAGCCTTACCCTTCCTCCCGTTAGTCTAGCCACGTAAGGTGTCAACAAGACCTGCCGGCTCATGTCCACATCACACGTGACGCAGACGGAGATGAACCGCAGCCTCCCATCCCATGAGCCGCCGCCCACAGTCTGCCTCGAAGCGACAACGGTTTAGCCATGCCCCGCTGCACCGCCTGACTCCTGTCCCTGGCGAGTGAATACCCCAGCCTAAGAGAGTCTGCCCACACCTAAGTCAGAGGAGAGGTTGTGTCCATGAGGTTTCTGACGATCTCCATAAATTGTGTAAAATCTTTCAGCCTCCCATCCTGAACTGTGTCTTGTTTCTCTTTTGCGAGTTAGGTTTATGATTTTATGACTTCTATGAGTTATGTTAATGTTTCTCTCTCCACCTGTGGCCCCCAACTTGGCGTTCAAGCTGTGCCAGGTGTACGCGGCAAGGTTTCTCCAGTTAAGGTAAGATGATTTTTTTTTGGTTCAGGTATATCTCAGTGATGTGAAGAGTTAACGGTTTTAGCATTCACTCTACGACGCGGCAATGATGCACCCACGTCCTTTCTTCTTTAACGTGAGTCAGCAGGATCGTAATCTCCTCCCTCCGATGACTTTAGAGTAGCAACATGTGCGTGCTGATGGCGGCGTCTGCACCACAGCGGGGGTCAGCTATAAAAGTGCTGTTGTCACGCCGGAAGAAAACCACGATCTTCCTCTCACTTACGCAACGAGAGAAAGAACTACTTTAAGAAAACCCAAAACAACAATAACACCTCTGCTTGGTATGTTCTGATGACACTGTTTACTCTGCAATACACCTCATCTTCCGTTACGAAACTACACACACTCCTCCGCCATTACATAAACACACCGGTCTGGTCAGGTTCCGCCAATCCGTCTAGCCTAACTAGTTTCAATTTCCCATCCCCACCCTGAGCCGCGGCAACTCTCCCATCACCCAATCTTCCGCCCGCACCCACACCAGCGGCGTTGAGAAAGGTAGAGGACGTCCGTGGAAGCAAACCGTTTCAGGAGGAGTGAAATACCCGCCCTGTAAAGAGATTGAATGGTGCCGCTGTTGGACCGACCCCCTCAGAGCGCAGGTAGGTCCTTGTCCGCTGGGAAATATACAGGTGCCTCCCCTCCTTCCCCCCGTGGCCAGGTGAGGCAATATTTTAATCCCTTCCACAATTTACGGAGAAAACGCTGAATCCACTCTATTTTATGCCTTCCTAGCGCGCTTTTTCCGTAGAGCAACGTGTCCACAGCCGATGGCGTTGCGGAGCCGCGGCTGTGTTGGTGATATCGGAAACACATACCTGAATTGTATCAAAAACAACGAGGCGCCGTGAATTTTTGGTGTGTGTGTGTGACGGCTGAGGTTTTGTGGTGTGTGGGTGTGACAGGTGGGCGAGCAGAAGGGAGGGAGGGAGGGAGGGAGGGAGGGAGGGAGGGAAACACAATGTGGAGATTAAATTCTTCACCGCATCATGTCCGCTATAATAGTCAGTATAATGCATTTTAGTCTTCTTCGTCTCTTCACCTCAGTTTACCGTAATATCCAGCCATCTGTGTGGAGTGCATCACGTGTTTACATATTGCATAACACAACATTCGCTCTGTAAAGTCAACATAAGTTCTAAACACTTGCTCCATCTTAATATTTTCAAACATCGCTTCGAACTGTCCGATTCCTTTAACAATAGCCTCACCACATTATTCCGTATACAAGACTCGCTTTATACACGTGACTTTCTACCAAACTTTACATCATCAGTAGCCACATACACAGAGTCCAGAGTGTTCGTTACCTTATACTATTATAGATGAGGTAAGGTCGTGTCTAGCACCTTGGGTAATCTCATAATCGTGATATACTGAAAGGTTACTACTCCTTCACTTTACATATCCTGCTCATGCAACAACACCTGACTTAACGTAAGGAGTTGAAGGCAGAAGTTAATATAAGGAAACGTGATTCTTAAAAGGCGTTACAAAATATCTACCTAGACCGATTGAATGAAGATAACTGTTCTTTAATGAAAATAGTCAAAGTAATTAATCAAAGAGCCTCTATTAAGACTTCCTCAATAAAGGTAAGCGGATGTATTTCACCGCAATTGGTATAGCTTGTTACTAATCTGCATCCCTTGACCTAATGCTGAAAGGTGAGCATCAAATAACCTCCAGCGTCTTGTTTGGCTAATGACCTTTTCCTTTTCCTCTATTTCGTTTTACCCTCTTCCTTGACTTACTCTTAAGCAACAATAAAGGTAATAACAGTAACAGTAGGGCGGCGGCCATCCCTCTCCTGCACTTCTTCACGCTCCATAATGCAAGCTGATGAGTGGTTTGAATAAGTAAAAACATACATTTTCTTCCTAGATGTTGAACGTGTTGAAAGTGTGATGGGCGGAGTATTGATGGATGAGGCGGAAGAAGTTGGTAAGGAGGTATGAGGAGGAGGAGAAATGGGGGAAGGACGGAAGGGAGGAGATAAGGAGATAAGAAGGGACATGCTTCCTCCACAGAGACAAATCATTTCCAAAGACAGTGGCGGAAAATCACGTACTGTACGTACGTACTTACCAAGAAGCAAAACACACACACACACACACACACACACACACACACATACACACACACGCACATGCCTTACCCACAACGACCCATCCTCAGCTAGCATACCCTCACGCGTGCGGCGCCAACGGAATATAAAGAAAATTAATAAATACAATCTACCTCCGGTAAAGGAGAGGCCAAAACGTGAAGTGTAGGAAGGGCAGTTTGTATCGATTCTCCCTTCGTTCACATCCAGCGCCGCCCACCCAACGCGCACCCACTCCCCGCCCTCCTCCTCTTCTACCATCGCCATCGCCACATCCCACCACCTTCTTCCCTCCCACACACCCATTGGCTTCCTGTCATCCCATCCCTCCATCTCCCATTCTCGTTGCGGCACAGTGCCACTACATGTCCGTCAAGCTTCACATCATTGCAAGCTTCCTTTAGCACCCAGGCAGTGCACAGTGGCTGCAAGATCTGCGTAACAACCTCAAGATGGGAAATTCATCATGATGTGTCCTTACTATGGTGCCTAACGCCGTGTGAGCGTAGCGCCGGAGCAGCGTGATCGCAGCCCCCGCTGGCTGGAGACCTCAGAATGAGCCGGGCAGAAGGAACCCTCCCGCCCCCCGCCGTGCGGCCCGCCATCTGCCGGGCCGCACTCCTGCCGCGGCTCCAGGGTCGATGGGACGCCCACCCCGCTACTCCCTCGGCACCCCCACCTACACCACCACTCTCCACCCTGGCATTACTATGCTTCTTTGTTTAACAGAATCTTCCCAATAAAAGAAAACTATGCTTTAGTATATTTTTACCAAAATCTCATAAACACTTCCAACGTAATCCGATAATTTATTCCCTTCATCTTCCCGACGCACCGTCTTCTTACGCCCGCGGCATAGTGAGCCACTGTTCCCAGTGGTCGTCGTAATTATGACGGTGGCCGACAGATGGCTCCCGGCACGGACAGCTCACAACCGAGGGACAAAGCGACTGCCTTACTCTACCACCGCTGCCGATAATGACTTCACAAGATGAAAACATGAACAACTGCATGTAAACGTCGTCCATGTGTATTCAATAACAATGTGCTGTAAACATTTGCCTCTCGCCTTGCGTCCCTGCTGAATGTCGCAGTTTGCCCGACCAACTGTCAACTGTCAAGACGGATGAATACCACCACAGAGAGGACTTGTCACCCCTAACACTGCCCTCGTCTCTCGTCACGACTAACTACGCCAGACCCACGCTCCCCATCGTCTGTGGAGGTCGTCAACCCATAATTCCCATCAGCCAGCCAACACTCGGCAAGGCAGGCAACTTCAGGCGACCAGCACAGGCCTCTCAATGTCAATAGCCAGTGCCTGCCGCTCCTCTCTGCCCGTGCCTCCTCTTATCTCTCCCAGCTGGCATCCCTCCCTCCCTCGCCCCCGCAGTGCAAGATCGATCAAGAGCTGCGGTGTGAATGTGGGGCCTGTAGGAGGGAACAGGGACGTGGGAGGGAAGGTAGGACGACATTCAGGAGAAATGAGTGATGCACAGAAGGATGAAAGGATACGACCTTCACTAAAAAAAAAGAGGTCACACGTATAACACAAGGGTTGACATCATTCCCTCGGCATCCCAAAAGTAATACCGCCCGGGGCAACATGACCTGTGAGGAATGTCGGTAGGGCAAGACTCAACACTGTAGATGGAAGATCATCCCACCCTGTTTACGATGGCTAAGAACGATCCTTCCCGCGACCCACACCTCCACTAAGCCTTGGCACTCAACGCCCACCATTACCTCCCAAGGCACTCCCACCACCCACGCAAGGCGAAATGTGAGTAAGTGAGTAATCCAAGGCGTCCGAGTGAGTCTTCCTGCCTGCCGCCTGCGAGGAACACAGCGTCCGTCCGTCCGCCAGTACTCAAGCCCGGCAGCTAAATCCACTTTTAAACCATCTTCCCACACCCACCCACCAAGTTCCCACACACCAAACACAACTTCCAAAACTATATATTCATGCCCTCTTACTGTAACATAAAAGATTACACATTTAACATACCTTGCTCAGGACTGTTCGCCTTTAGTCTACGTCACACCGAACGAAAATCACGAACCTTACCGCTCACCTACTCACTGAGAACTAACCCTTGTTTACAAGGTAACGACGTCGAGCCACAGGTTATCGTACATTCAATACATCCCTGTAGACGTACGATTCTTACCTCTGAATATATTACTCTATGTCATTTCGAAATATATCCTGATGATATAACTATTCCTTGTTAAGTTTTATTAGGATTTACACAGAAGAGTGGTTTAAATAGCCGTACGCGTGGCAGCGGGGTGCATCCAGATGATCGCCCCCACCCTCGCTCTTTGCCACTGCCTCTGCGCCCACACTCAACCTGTTTTATTTATTTCCCTCCATGTACCCCAACACCTCACAACAACAAGTACAAAACAACTACAACATAATCAAATCCTAAACTAACACAATATATAACCTGCTCCTACGCCAGTTCACAAAGTGGTTCACAAAGGAGTTCGATACAGTGTAATTTTAAATAGGATTGCCACGAATGATTGCAAGAGTTAACAGTATAAGTCATCCACCACACACTAAACACGACGCGCCTTCTCCTCATCCTTACTTCGTCCCACTGCTGGACATTTAAACTATCTCCTGCACAACTAAAATCACAGAATCAAGAAGAAATTGTGATAAACAGGAGTGAATTGACAACACGATGAAACCAATTATCAGTTAGCCAAAGACAGAGACCTTGGTGCATGCAGGCAGGCAAAAGTAACTCTTGAATGACTCTGTAGTAGCCATTTTGAGGCAGTTCACGTCCTGCCAAAGACCACTGCAAATAGATAAACGAATTACATACTTATAATAAACCTTTAACCTGAACCTAACACACCCATCGCTGATTTTGTGTATGAAAAAGAATAATGACCTGCAATTTCACTTGTGGATATAATAAATAGTTTAAGGGCAAAATAAATTATAGTTTCTCAGTACAAACCAGACGTTAAATTATATACCAGTTTAACAGTGACAAGAGATGAGTAACATTTAAGTTATAAGAAGCATCATGATCCATATTATAACTAGTCACCACGTCTTACCTCCTTTAAACTGGTACTTCCTGTACGTTGTCAGCAATACTAATTACCTGACCTCACTTGACCTGATGGCACACTTTTTTTTTACTTGCATTCTTATAAGGTTAATAAAGGAAAGGATCAAATGAGAGAGAGAGAGAGAGAGAGAGAGAGAGAGAGAGAGAGAGAGAGAGAGAGAGAGAGAGAGAGAGAGAGAGAGAGAGAGAGAGAGAGAGAGAGAGAGAGAGAGAGAGAGAGAGAGAGAGAAAAGTAAAGTCTAGCTTCTCTCCCTGAATATCACCAAGCTATGCAAATGCTATCCGGAATTTATTAAGTCACCACCAGATTCTCAGTGCATGTTGTTGTCATTTTCTTCCCATTTTCACCCGTGCCAAGTGAACCTCATCTCTGAATACTGGCTCAGGCACACCATCTTTTCGCTCTATCTCTTGACCCTTTTTAGGACAGGAAATTGGGTTATTGCTGTTAAGGATGCTGAAACTGACAAGGAGGAGGAGGAGGAGGAGGAGGAAGAGGAGGACGAAGAAAATACGTAACAAGTCGTATAAGCAGATCGTTAAGGCCAGGAGGTTCGTTGGTTTCTGAACGGATAAGAAAAGAAGCACGTCGTTAAGTGCTTTAATCTAGTTTCGTGGAGATTCTACCACCACCAGAAACCTAAAGAAACAATACAAAAACAAAAAAAAATGTGCAGGTACAAATATATTGAACAAATTAACTCAAAAGAAAATATCCACTGAACCAAAACATGAACTTAAGAAATGGCAACTCAAAACAAACAGGCGCCGAACCAGCTGTTACTCCGTTGGTGAAGGCAGCTCCCAGCAGAATGTTAGAGCCTTACAATCTGACGGTGACGAGCGACATAGAGGTGCAGAGGGTGTCGCCTGAGGTAGTACGAGCGAGTTGGAGAAGGCGAAGACAGACGTCGCCCAAGCTCCGAAACAGAGAGGCAGACGAAACACACTGAGATGTCTTTACACTTCTGCTTCTAGTTCGGCTCTGGCTTTACACAGCAACAAAGGCTCTTCTCATCCCGGATTGATGAGCAAAGGAGAGGCCAAACGAGGGGGAGGAGGTAACAACAACAAGTCATTACACCCAGCTATTCACAAAGCCTGAGTAGAAACAAGCAGACAAATTAACAATGTAATAACCACTCGAGTTTAAGTACCTATATACGTGTGTGTGTGTGTGTGTGTGTGTGTGTGTGTGTGTGTGTGTGTTGGGTATTTCAATCCTTATACAGAGTGACATGATAATATCTTTCCCCAATCGTTAACTATATATATATGTTTTGATTTTGCTACCCTCTATTTCAACTACACATTTATATATATCAACATTCACTTAACTACTTATAACACTTTACATTTATATATTTATGCGCCAGCTGAAAAAAAAATAAAAATCATTCCAACGTTAACCACCAAAAGGAAAGATAAACAAAAGAAAGTGGAAAAGCTGAATACATCGTTATAGTAAATTAAATTGCAAACACTGAATGCACGCGTAAAATAAAACTTAAACAGAATAAAAACATCAAATGAGAGGATAGCTGTCGGAAAGTTAGGTTGTGGTAAGAAATTAGACGGTTTGACATGACGTGGATTCCCTTGAGATGACTAGAAAATTATGCTCAAAATTCAGTCACTCTTAAACACACTACCTTCCCAGGAAACTAAGAAACCATGGAGAAAAGAGGAATAGAGAGGTAGGAGAACAAGGAGGAAGGAAATTTATAGGGCAGGTGTGTAGGAAAACAGGAAGATTAGGAGGCAGGAAGAAAGAATGAAAGTGGGGCAGGAACGGGAGGGTAGAGTCTTACGGGGAAAAGTAGGATTAAAATTCAGGGAAAAGAGTGAAAGGAAGAAGGGATGAAGGTGTATGGAAATAGAGATTAGGATCCAGCCAGCGTGGGATGAGGGACAAGGAAACAGAGAATATAAGTAACTGGAAGATAAGGGATGCTAGAGAACAAGGAGATGAAAAGAGAGAGAGAGAGAGAGAGAGAGAGAGAGAGAGAGAGAGAGAGAGAGAGAGAGGAGAGAGAGAGAGAGAGAGAGAGAGAGAGAGAGAGAGAGAGGAGAGAGAGAGAGAGAGAGAGAGAGAGAGAGAGAGAGAGAGAGAGAGAGAGAGAGAGAGAGAGAGGAGAGAGAGAGAGAGAGAGAGAGAGAGAGAGAGAGAGAGAGAGAGAGAGAGAGAGAGAGAGGAGAGAGAGAGAGAGAGAGAGAGAGAGAGAGAGAGAGAGAGAGAGAGAGAGAGAGAGAGAGAGAGAGAGAGAGAGAGAGAGAGAGAGAGAGAGAGAGAGAGAGAGAGAGAGAGAGAGAGAGAGAGAGGAGAGAGAGAGAGAGAGAGAGAGAGAGAGAGAGAGAGAGAGAGAGAGAGAGAGAGAGAGAGAGAGAGAGAGAGAGAGAGAGAGAGAGAGAGAGAGAGAGAGAGAGAGAGAGAGAGAGAGAGAGAGAGAGAGAGAGAGAGAGAGAGAGAGAGAGAGAGAGAGAGAGAGAGAGAGAGAGAGAGAGAGAGAGAGAGAGAGAGAGAGAGAGAGAGAGAGAGAGAGAGAGAGAGGAGAGAGAGAGAGAGAGAGAGAGAGAGAGAGAGAGAGAGAGAGAGAGAGAGAGAGAGAGGAGAGAGAGAGAGAGAGAGAGAGAGAGGAGAGAGAGAGAGAGAGAGAGAGAGAGAGAGGAGAGAGAGAGAGAGAGAGAGAGAGAGAGAGAGAGGAGAGAGAGAGAGAGAGAGAGAGAGAGAGAGAGACAGAGACAGAGACAGAGACAGAGACAGAGACAGAGACAGAGACAGAGACAGAGACAGAGACAGAGACAGAGACAGAGACAGAGACAGAGACAGAGACAGAGACAGAGAGAGAGAGAGAGAGAGAGAGAGAGAGAGAGTGAGAGAGTGTGTGTGTGTGTGTGTGTGTGTGTGTGTGTGTGTGTATGTGTGTGTGTGTGTGTGTGTGTGTGTTACTTAAGGTTTGGGTATCACCAGGAGGTAGGAAACGTAAAGCGGCCAACACAGCCCTCGATAATCCTTACCTCCATCAGTCTTCATCCTGGAATAAACATTACTTCACCATCCTCTTTTCCTTATGCTGGTAATTGTTTTTATAATAAATTAGGTTTCAGTTTCTCTCGTGCAACAGTTTGAGGTGGAGATGGAGGAGGGTCTGAAGAGCGACCTGGAGGCCTCCTTCCCCACCTCGGTCTCCAGTGCTTCTTCAAGGTCGTCCAACCCGTCTCCCCTTCACTCTGTCTGCACCAGCAAATTCCGATGATTCCCGTCTCATCCCAGCTTCCCATCACCCAACTTGTGACTCCCATCACCCAACTTGTGACTCCCATCACCCAACATGCGACTAACATCACCCAGCCCCCACATCACTGCTGCTTCCCCCAGCAGCAGTGATCACCCATCACAACCAGACAACACATCACTGCTGCTTCCCCCAGCAGCAGTGATCACCCATCACAACCAGACAACACATCACTGCTGCTTCCCCCAGCAGCAGTGATCACCCATCACAACCAGACAACACATCACTGCTGCTTCCCCCAGCAGCAGTGATCACCCAACACAACCAGACAACACATCACTGCTGCTTCCCCCAGCAGCAGTGATCACCCATCACAACCAGACAACACATCACTGCTGCTTCCCCCAGCAGCAGTGATCACCCATCACAACCAGACAACATATCACTGCTGCTTCCCCCAGCAGCAGTGATCACCCATCACAACCAGACAACATATCACTGCTGCTTCCCCCA
Organism: Metacarcinus magister; assembly: GCA_029783475.1. Lineage (NCBI taxonomy): Eukaryota > Metazoa > Arthropoda > Malacostraca > Decapoda > Cancridae > Metacarcinus > Metacarcinus magister. The sequence continues at coordinate 10,772,845 of JAPQNM010000042.1, forward strand.
GCAGCAGTGATCACCCATCACAACCAGACAACATATCACTGCTGCTTCCCCCAGCAGCAGTGATCACCCATCACAACCAGCCAACATATCACTGCTGCTTCCCCCAGCAGCAGTGATCACCCATCACAACCAGCCAACATATCACTGCTGCTTCCCCCAGCAGCAGTGATCACCCATCACAACCAGCCAACATATCACTGCTGCTTCCCCCAGCAGCAGTGATCACCCATCACAACCAGACAACACATCACTGCTGCTTCCCCCAGCAGCAGTGATCACCCATCACGACCAGACAACACATCACTGCTGCTTCCCCCAGCAGCAGTGATCACCCAACACAACCAGCCAACATATCACTGCTGCTTCCCCCAGCAGCAGTGATCACCCATCACAACCAGACAACACATCACTGCTGCTTCCCCCAGCAGCAGTGATCACCCATCACAACCAGACAACACATCACTGCTGCTTCCCCCAGCAGCAGTGATCACCCATCACAACCAGACAACATATCACTGCTGCTTCCCCCAGCAGCAGTGATCACCCAACACAACCAGACAACACATCACTGCTGCTTCCCCCAGCAGCAGTGATCACCCATCACGACCAGACAACACATCACTGCTGCTTCCCCCAGCAGCAGTGATCACCCATCACAACCAGACAACATATCACTGCTGCTTCCCCCAGCAGCAGTGATCACCCATCACAACCAGACAACACATCACTGCTGCTTCCCCCAGCAGCAGTGATCACCCATCACAACCAGACAACATATCACTGCTGCTTCCCCCAGCAGCAGTGATCACCCATCACGACCAGACAACACATCACTGCTGCTTCCCCCAGCAGCAGTGATCATCCATCACAACTAGACAACACATCACTGCTGCTTCCCCCAGCAGCAGTGATCACCCAACACAACCAGACAACACATCACTGCTGCTTCCCCCAGCAGCAGTGATCACCCATCACGACCAGACAACACATCACTGCTGCTTCCCCCAGCAGCAGTGATCACCCATCACAACCAGACAACACATCACTGCTGCTTCCCCCAGCAGCAGTGATCACCCATCACGACCAGACAACACATCACTGCTGCTTCCCCCAGCAGCAGTGATCACCCATCACAACCAGACAACACATCACTGCTGCTTCCCCCAGCATCAGTGATCACCCAACACAACCAGACAACACATCACTGCTGCTTCTCCCCAGCATCAGTGATCACCCATCACAACCAGACAACACATCACTGCTGCTTCCCCCAGCACCAGTGATCACCCATCACAACCAGACAACACATCACTGCTGCTTCCCCCAGCATCAGTGATCACCCATCACAACCAGACAACATATCACTGCTGCTTCCCCCAGCAGCAGTGATCACCCAACACAACCAGCCACTGTGACATACACGTGTAAGATAAACACAGTGCAACATTTCACGCCAGTTGAAGCACAGAATGGGCGACACACACGGAGGCACATCGGTACACATGGGGAGCCAACCCTCCACCTCCACCTCTTCCTCCTCTGCATCACTGCTATGGTACAATAATTATGAGATTATGTATTTCTCGGACATAATCATCATTTTCTTCGTGTTCTTTTCTTTGAAGTGTGACTATCATAAAATTACTGAATCCTCTTTTGTTACCCCGTTGATCTGAGTATGTTGTTTATGTCAAGTCAACATCATTACATTTCTGTTCGGTCCCGCCATAAGACTCCTACGGCCTGAATCTTATCTAAA
>JAPQNM010000042.1:10774703-10804703 GCA_029783475.1 Metacarcinus magister
AGCCCACACACCTTTTGTAGAAAGAGCCCTCTCCTTCTTTGCCTGCCTCCGGGTGACACCCCCCTCCTTTCTCACTCTCGAGAAGACTTCCCCTTTGGGCCCTTGGTTTCCCCTCTCCTCCCTAATATCCTTGACACTGCACACACACACACAATGGTCAAAGGCACACTGTCCGGTGCAGGGCAGGATAATTTTCAACAACCTCCTGCACACTCAATACCACAACTCCCTCCACATATACACCGACGGCTCCCGCCTCCCAGTACCTCCCTCTGTTGGGGCTGCAATGTACATCCCAGTACATTCCACTGCCACTGCCTGGAGGTTGCCGGCCTCTGCCTCCATTCTGACGGCAGAACTCTTTGCCATCAGAGAGGGCCTCAGGTTTGCCACCACACTCACCTCCCCTTGCTCAGTCACTCTCTTCTCAGACTCCCTCTCAGCCCTCCAACTCATCCGGCGTCACCGCCCTAAAACACACCACTCCCTCTGCTTCACCATTCACAACTTTCTTCTCCAACTATCCTCTTCTGGCTTCTCCATCCACCTTCAGTGGGTCCCCTCACATGTTGGCGTCATGGGCAACACAGTGGCCGACAGAGCGGCAGCGGAGGCACACTCCCACCCCTTCCCCATACACCTCCCCACTGACCAGACCGACTCTCTGACTAACCTCCACACAGCCTGTAAACTACACTGGGACACAGACCTGACTAACGCTTTACAGTACACTTCACTTGGACACATTAGACAAGACACACGACACCACTGGTGGACCTACTCCCCCAGCCGTGCCCTTGACACTGCCGTCACCAGACTCCGAATTGGACACAGCCGCCTAAACTCCCACCTACACAAGCTGGGCATGACAGAGGACCCCCACTGCCCTTGGTGCCCTACACAACCTGACACCCCAGAACACCTCCTACTACACTGTCCTCGTCACCACTCCCACCGCATGGCACTCCTCCACTCACTGTCGTCTCTTCACCTCAGCAGACCAGCAATAACTGACCTCTTAGGTGGCTCTCAAGACCCTGGCCTGGCCTTCAAAGTACTCAAACACACCAGGACCTTCCTCCAGAGGACGGGTCAACTCAACAGGATCTGATCCACTTGCTCATCTGCAACCTGCACTTTTGGGGCACTGGAGGCTGTGGCACCGCAGCCTGCGCGGCCCCATCAAGTTCCCAAGAAGAAGAATCTTATCTAAACACGGGTATGCTGACGTTTAATTATATAGTGAGTGCTTTGTGATCTATTGTGGCAAAAAAGGTAACGTAAGAGCGAATAATTAGACGATGGAGATAACATGTGGAGTTTTAATAGGTATGACTGTCATGTGTTGACATTTTAACGGGGACTACATTGCTATCTCGCGGCGGAATTCTGTACTATTCCTTCAGGCAGGTGATTCAAGGATTTAAGATGTTTGTCTGCCTTACTTCCACACCCAATGGCATTACAGTGTGGCATTGTTGTCCTCTCACGGGTCGTTAACACCACTAAATGAGGCAGTAAACGCGCGTCCTTGTCACTTCAGAACACCCTGGCATATCAATCTTCCTGCCATTAGAAACACACTCAGTCCAGCTGGTTTGGTGTCCCATAATGCACCGCTGGTGTGTGTTACTTTTGATGTCATTCGAATCTTTCCTATTATCCCTCTCTGCAGGTGCTTGCCCCGCCCCGCCCAATCCCTCCCCGCCCCGCCTCGTCCCTCTCCCCTCTCCCAGCTCTTTTCCTTACAAACACTACAAAGGAGGCATTGGGAAGGGATATACTAGTCCTTTTGTTTATTTATTCAATCATATCTTATTTGATCTATCTGACGCCTGTTTCTTAAGATCTTCCCTCCAGGGGATGGCCACAGCAGAAGAGTCTCCATTTATTCCTGTCCACACATTCCTTCCTAGCTTAAGTGTTAGACTAACCATCCCTTCACGTGCTATACACCGTTACTCTTACGACGATTAATAATAAAAAAAAATAATCAGGATGTTTTTTTGTTTCTTTCACAAATCGTTCCTCATCCAGGAAAACGTGGTCAACAAATGTTATTGCAAATTGAAAGATGAAAACTATTTAATTTCTATAATTGTTCCACGTATCTGTGACGGAAAAAAAAAAAAATCGATTTCGGGACCCGTGCTCTCACACCAAAATTGAGGTCCAACACATTTTTGCCATTTTACTAAAAAAATATTACTCCTACAGCAATATTCCTTGAATACAAATTTATTGAGCTTGATGAACTCTATCAAATTATTTATTTATCTTTCCAATAAGTCTCTTAGTTTCAGAAAAAAAGGAAAATATAAACTTTTTTATGAAAAACACAAATGTGTCATTTTCTCAGTTACTTACAGTCTAATTATATTATACTATAGCTCAGAAGAACAAGTGTTTCAATCTCTTTCTTTAGTAATATATGCATGTTTTATGTAAACCTCATACTTTTTGAGTTATTGTAAATAACATGATTTCTAGTAAAAGTCTAAGGGTGTCCCCCTTGAAAAATTTGTGAAAATTTTCACATTTTTTTTTCTCATGAAAATTGATACATAAGTGTTATAGGACTTGTTGAACACGAAACTAGACTCAGTTTTGTGATTACTATAATGTTAAATCCTATTTTACACTTGCTTATGGAATAAGTATCATGTAACTTTTTTACACCTTTCTTATTTTTCTTATACTTTTACCTTTTTTATGTACTAATTCTTTCATGTTTGCATATTATTCGTAATTCCTATATTTCTTTCATATTCATAATATACAAAAAAAAATAGTTTTTCAACTTTTTGTATTTTTAGAATTTTTCATATATCATATTTTTATATTATTTCAAATTCCTACAATTTTTAATATTCTAAATATTTGTTATGTTTTTTTCCTATTTATAATATGTCTTAGATTTTTTGTAGTATATGCCTCACATTTTGTAATATTTTTTGTTATATTTTCTAATTATATTTATACAGTTACATTAGGAATATTACTGTGAGGGTTGCATGCATTATTAAAAGGACAATAGTGTGTTGGGTTTTTGTGATGTATGGACTTGGTAATATATTTCTGCATTGAACCCGTTGTCAAGGTGAACCGGTGTGCGCGGCTGCACTCCTCCCTCACCCTCACCCCTTCCCCTCACAACTCTGACATACAGAACAAATCTTTAAAGTTACAGAATTAAATAAAAACCACATTAACTCTGAACCAGATTGAACCATAAGCTAAAAACACCGCTATCGAGTTACCGTTATAAAGACAAAAAGCGCGCCAACAACAGCTGGCATTACAATACAACATTACTGTCTGCCACGCCTCAGTCGCCCCTCCGGCTTTACACATACACACGCGTACACGCCTCTCCGGCTTCACACACACACCTACACGCCTTCCTACGTAACATACTATAAGGAGACTCACACGTGGTCTCTTCAGAAGGGTTTAGAGAGCTGTGGAAGGTGTGTGAGAGGCGTCAAGGTTAAAAAAGGAAGAGCGGCTTTGGTATTTCCTTCCCTGCCCGGCGGATAGAAGTGTGAAGGTGATCTTGAGTTGAGTTAACTTGTGTTGCGTTGTGTTGTGTTGTCCTCAGTCCAAGCAGCAAGTATGGACTCTTCTTCCAGCGTGGTTATTCTGTCTGCCGTCCGCACTCCTATTGGTAAGTGTAAGGTGGTGAATATACCTCAATATATGCTCTCTCTGTTTCCAGGTTGTTGATATTGTGTTGTATTATAAAGGCATTCAGTTTTACACTTAGATTGGTGAATGGAAGGATGAATACATTGTCATTAGTAGAAGTGTAATAGTGGGAACGTGTGTGGTACTTTACTGTAATGTAATGTAAATTAGTAATGGGTGTAGTACGAATATTTACTCTTCTTTGGTGAATGAAAGGGTGACTGTATGGTGATAGTGTATGAAGTGTAAAGTTAATACCTGAAGCACTTTATAACTTTTTGTGTATTTCGTTGTGTTTTAGAATGGGAGACTCTTAAGCTTACCTTTCACCTATACCTTTCCTTCCTGGCATATCACTTGTAAATTTAATTGGAATTTTGATGACAACACTGACAAAGCTATGCGATGATAGTCAAAATTCGTCGTCCTTCTGATACCGCACTAAGACAATAATACCGATTAGTTTGGGTTAGGAAAGGTTAGATTTAATTTTTTTGAAATTGGAAATGGGCAGTGTAGAAGTGGGTTGTTGGTGGTCCAGTGGTGGGGCCCCACTGCTACTTATGGATTGTAGGTTAGGCAGCTTAATTTTAGAAGGTTAGGCTAGACTATGAAAGGGTATATTTAGTTTAGAAAATAATTAAACGAAGTGCTTACAGATACGGCAGCTGTACCCCGTTGTCATCCCCTTTTGTACGGCATGTTCCGGCGTCACCCACCGTGTTCGCATTAAATTTGACATTTTCATCGTACGAAGAGTTTCAAAAACATTTAGAAAGTTATCAACAAAATAATCTGCTATTCCTACGGCCTGTGCCTTATTACTTACCTGGTAAAGTTTACCAGGTAAGTAATGAGGTACAGGCTGTAGGAATAGCAGATTATTCTGTTGATAACTTTCTAAGTGTTTTTGAAACTTGAAAGATGCTTTTTCAGGTAAAGCATCTTTCAAGTTAGGTTTGGTTAGGTACGGTCTGGTTCGGTTAGGTTCGGTCATATAAGCTTTTTACCCAAAAGTTAGGCACATGCTGTATCTATAACCGAGCACTATGAGGATACGGCTTATGTTAGGTTATGGTTAGATTAGTTTATGTTAGGTTTGGTTAGGTTCAGCTATATAAGCTTTTTATATTTTATCACCCAAAAGTTAGGTACGTGCTGTATCTATAAGTGAGCACTATGAGGATACGGCTGCTGTACCTGTAAGCTGTGCCTATAAGTACTTACAGACGCGGCAGCCGTACCCCGTTGTCATCCTCTATTCGTAAGGCTGCCGTACCTATAAGCACTGCCATAATTAAAAGCAGTTATGTCAGCGGAGGTTTGGTGGGGGTCCCACCCAAAACTTCACCGCTGCTTACCGGTGTTCTGTATCATTATTTTGTTATTGATGATGACAAAACTATTTCTTTTGGGTAAGGATAACTTAGATCATAGTTGCACGTTACACAATGTATCCCTCTAGAAATCAGACTGCGAAAGGGATTTAGTGGTAATGGTCAGCTCAGATCTTCGACCTAGAAAACAGTGTATTGGGGCAAGAAACAGTGCTAATCGGGTATTAGGATTTATTGTTAGGAGTGTTAAAAGTAGGAGTACAGAAGTTATTCTGAAACTGTATTTAGCACTAGTCAGACTACACCTCAATTATGGTGTGCAGTTCTGGTCCCCATATTATAGGATGGACATAAGATTGCTAGAATCAGTTCAGAGGAGAATGACAAAGATGATACCAGGAATGGGCAACATTACTTACAAGAATAAGTTAAAGCGACTTAATCTACACTCGTTAGAGAGACATAGAGTTAGGGGAGACCTTATCGAGGTATTCCAATGGTTGAGGGGATGTAAATAAAATTCTTATGGTAAGCAAACAGGATAGAACAAGAAGTAGTAGTTGAAGCTGGAAAAGTAGTGAAATAGGAGTGAACTGGATTGCAAATAGAGTAGTTGATGATTGGAACAAACTTAGTTATGAGGTCATGAGTGCAGAGTGGATAGCAAGTTTTAAGAGAAGATTGGATAAAGTTATGGATGGGGATGCCAGGTGGAGTTAGTCTTGAGGGATAGATTAAGAGAACTACCACGTGTAGGCCGCCAGTCCTCTTGTAATTCCTCACTTTCTTATGCTCCTACCAAAAAAACTAGGAGCCTTTGTTTGCCATCAGTAGTTGTGTGAGACGCTGCTTAGTAAATTGATGCTCTAGCTATTTATTTGTGTTACAAGTTTATATTTTTGAGACCGTGCAGAACATGTATGACAGCTGTTTCTCTATGCCGGCAGGGTCCTTTAATGGATCTCTATCTTCACTTGCGGCCCATGAGCTGGGTGCCGTGGTGGTGCGGGAAGCCTTGGCACGGGCTAAGGTGCCTCCAGCCGAGGTGTCAGAGGTGCTGCTTGGACAGGTGAGGTGTGAGGCCAGGTGAGTGCCACTGGTTAACCTAGGAGTGATGCTTTTATTTTGCTGCCCTCTACATTTATCCATAGCTATATATTTATAGTTTCTTCACTTGCTGCATTACAGGGTAGGTTTTTTATGTAATCTCATTATAGAAATTATTATGTATATGATGAAGCTCCTGATCTGTTTTCAAATTTAGAGTATTGTTTGGTTGTCAGCTGAGATTGTAAATTTATCATAGATACTGTATATGATTTTGTACTCTATGGTATACAAACATAATGAGATGAATTGATAGTTTTCATAGATATTCTGGTTCAGCTTGGAGGACTCTTTTTTCAAGGTGGTCTGGGTGATAAGGATGAGGTGGAGTGCCATCTGATGGGTGTGTGCTGTATTGCAGGTCTTGACAGCAGCTCAAGGACAAAACCCAGCCAGGCAAGCAGCTGTGGGGGCAGGTGTGCCCTACTCTGTACCAGCAACCAGCATCAACATGCTATGTGGCTCAGGACTCAGGTGAGGCGCAGCTGAATGATGTAGAAGAAATATCCATCACATGCGTAAGGATTCTGAAAAACAGCCACCACTGTAATGGAACAAAAATTATTATGTACCTCAATGGACACTGTATGCTTACTGTGCCTTCTTGTTCCTTATGGCTTCAGTGTGTTGGTATGCTGCCACCACCTGCTTTGTTATTTAATGATGTAATGATTGTTTAAAAAGAAAATTGCCTTTTTTTAATCGTACAGTTACTGGACTATTTACCAAAAAATTGGCTATATTTTAAACTGGCTAGTTCTGTGTCTGTCATGCCTCTTAATAATTCAACATTTGCCTGCTTGTCTTGATTTTTGTGGCAATGATCATCAGTTTTGGCAGGACAGCTGCTATTGTCACTGCATTTCTGTGATTATGTGTCCCTGTTTAGTGTTTAGTATAATTTGAATTTATTACTATGTCTAAATGGCCAGCAGAAAGTAAGCATGCTAGTGTAAAACCACAAGATAAAGTGTTGTGAACAATTGTAATACATAGACTCGCTGTAGTAACGACGGCGATGGTGAATCAGGGATCTATCTTGAGAAAAAGTAACTGTAACACAGACATATGTATTGAAACTTGTGGCTAGAAAATTTGGTGAATAAATTGTTCGATAAAACTAACTATGTTTTTTATCGTAAAGCATTTTAACTTTTTCCATTTCAATAATGTGATGGCATTCAATCAATCCATACTTTGCAGATCGGTGGCCATGGGTTACCAGGCAATCAAGGTTGAGGATGCATCAGTGGTGGTGTGTGGAGGCCAGGAGAACATGAGCTGTGCCCCACATACAGTACACATGCGTAATGCCACCAAGATGGGCTCCGCCACCCTTGTGGATACCATGGTGTTGGATGGTCTCACTGATGCCTTCCACGACTGCCACATGGGAATAACTGGTAAGGTGCTGCTTGTCATAACTTTCACTATTCAACCCTATTTGTTCTTATGGTTGTTCCTTGCAACTACCTTATTGGGCTCCACAAAGCAGAGTATTGAATTTTTTCCTGTCTGTACACATGATTTTTGACCTCCATGAACACATTCCTTCCTGTCATAAATCTTGTAAGTGATCCTATGACACACCTGCCTTTCACGGCCCTCATTCTTATTTCTCTTTCTATCTCTCCTTGTTTGCATTGCAGTGTTCCAAAATATTTAAACTTTTTCATGTTTTTAGACTACATTTTGCATTCCCTTTCAGCTGAAAACATAGTGAAGAAATGGAATCTTACAAGAACTCAGCAGGATACTTTTGCTGTTAAGTCCCAACAAAAGGTGGAAGAATCTCAAAAGAGTGGACACTTTGACCAGGAAATAGTGCCTGTCTCAGTGCCTGGAAGGAAGGGTCCAACAGAAGTGAAAGTGGATGAGTTTCCTCGTGCCGGCACCACTATTGAGGCACTAGCCAGGCTCAAGCCGTGCTTCATTACCGTGAGTATTAATATAGACTCTTGACTCACCAACAGGATTGTTGTACCATCTCAAACCCCATCTTTGGCATAGACAATGGTGGTGATCAAAACATGAAAAGTGAAAAATAATGTTCAGTGAGGATCAATAGTATATTTAATTTTTTTTTATATACATATATATCCTTAACCCGTGGCGCCGGTAGGCTTAATGGAGGCCTCCGCCCTTTAGTAGCGCCTCATTTCTTATTGAGAGGCTCATGCTGCCCGCGGAAGCTCCTCGAGCATATAGGTTTGCAGTTCCGTCAAGGATAGTGTTATGGCAGCATGTGGGTGATCTTTTGGCCACTCCGTGGTATTAGCAAAAAAAAGTGGCCAGCCAGTATCGGAACTTAAACTCGGTACTCTGAGCTGGTATGACCGACTGCTAGCAACTAGGCCTCCACCTCCCCATATGGAAGATGAATTATCCAAAAGTATGACACAGTTGCCAGATGTTGAAAGCCTTTAAGATGAGTGATCTCAAAGTTTGTTTATTGACAGTTAATAGTTGTCTGCTTGAACAAGCAATGTTATCATACTATAAGATATTATCAGTGAAGAAAAAAGAAGTAAGTTCCTTGTTGGTAGAGTTGGACTATTTTTACCAGGTGGAGGGTGTGTAACACTTGACAGTAGTGTGTAGTGTGAATTCACTTTGGTATTAAAATGCTTTTCTTAATCTAATGTGATAGAACTTTGTGTTAAGAAAGTGGTAGAGAAAATCAAATTAAAGTAATTTATTTTATCATGTACATATACATATACATTATATATATTGACGCATACATATAATAGTGTAATGGTTATAATTTACATGTAAAACATCACTAAATAGTACTTGAATTTCAAAATATAATTATATTACATAGAAAAGATAACATTTGCAAATGTAGAAGATAATACAAAAATATTTAAATAGAATTATATCAATTTCAATACATAACACAAGTGACATTAAATGAATGAAAATTTGAGATAGTTTTGGAATGCAAGACGGATAAGACCATCTTGTAGACATGGATTAAACATTTTATTGCTAAGTTTTACATTAAACAGTGGGATTTTTGCACTAAGGCTTAGAAATGTGTTCAATAATGTTTACATCAATATTTGTCCACAGGATGGCACTGGGTCAGTCACGCCTGGGAACTCCTCGGGCATCAATGACGGGGCAGCGGCCTTGGTCCTGGCGAGGGAGAGTGAGGCCAAGCAGCGCGGCCTCAAGCCAATGGCCCGTGTAGTAGCGTGGGCCCAGGCTGGGGTGGATCCAACCATCATGGGGACGGGACCCATCCCAGCTGTGAAGGCAGTGGTGAGTTAAGATTATGTGGGTTTTGTTCCCTTTGTTACTTAAACTTAGTGATATTTAAGTGTTGTAATGTAAGAGTGATTGCAAGACTCTCTTTTTCTCTCTTTTACCTTATCTTGAATATATAACAGAAAATGGATTGTGTGGGAGTTTGGGTGGTGAATGATGAAGGTGAATCAAAACAGGTTGGCACCCAATGTAGGTTTACTATGTTTGTTAGGAGTACAATTGGTAGGTGGGCGTCTGCCTTCTCTGGCTGGTGGCTGCTAATGCTGAACTGCCTAACCTTGGTCCCAGTGGCTATGGGGTAAACTAGTGGTAAACTACCACTTGTTAACATCCCAACAGTGGGCAACCCTAGTTTAAGATGACATTATTACTATGGACTTGTGATATTGGATTATTGCGGTGTAACCAATCTTTAAACCGCCCTTATTGTTCACCTTTTGGCATAAATTTTTCTTCATGTCTGTGCTTGCTGTGAGTACATCCATCCACCCCTTCTTAACTGTCATCCTTGAAATATGCAGCTGCTGTTTGTGGTTCCCTGTCACTTACCTGTCTAGTTGTCATGGTAGGTGGTATAAAGTTTGCATTGTTTACTAATATTCCCAACAAACCAAACCTATTCTTTTTAATTACACCTACAGCTGAAGAAGGCAGGATGGAGCATTGATGAGGTGGACTTGTGGGAGCTGAATGAGGCCTTCGCAGCACAGAGTTTGGCTGTTATCACTGAGCTTGGCCTTAAACCTGAGAAAGTCAATGTCACTGGTGGTGCAATTGCCTTGGGACATCCTATTGGAGCTTCAGGTTAGCAATTATTTTTTCCTGTTGTCAACCATTGCTATCTACTGTCACTTTTTATTATTTTTTTTTGTACATATTTTCCTGTTATAATTACATTCTCTTTGTGTGGGAGACTTGCCTAGTACTTCACTATATTAATAAGAGACAGACTAATTGTTGTGGGTGTCGTTGATGCAGGAGCGCGTGTGCTGGTAACACTGCTGCACTCCATGATCCGCCTGGACAAGAAGCGTGGCGTTGCAGCGCTGTGTATTGGAGGCGGGATGGGCATTGCATTGTGTGTTGCTCGCCCTTGATGACGGGTGGGACTACCTCTCTCTACTCCGGGTGAATCTCGAGTGCATCTCAGTGGGCTTGAAATGGTTCTTCCATGTGTCTAAGGTAGTGTTAAGGGAGGTAATGAAGCTCAAATGTAAGTGCCTTGTAGTATTATGTTATAAATGTTGACATTATTTGTTTGTTGTTGCAGCTGTAGTTTTTAAGGTATGGTTTCCTTGCCTTGCCTTGGGGTTGGTTGTTAATGTTAGTGGTGATGGAAATTTTATATACATAGAGTAATATAATAGTATAATGTAGTATAGTAAGCATCAGGAAGCCAAGTTGATGGTAAAAGTATCTTGAAACATTCCATTTTAAAAATTTATTTTGTTGTTATTGTTGCTAAATATCTTTTATTTAGATTTTGTTGAGTAAAATTATCAAACTTATAATTTGAATAATAATAATAGTAATAATCATCATCGTCATCTATATATCTGGATTATTTCCCCCTTGGAGGGAGGTGTTCAGGGCTTTCCAGACCCCTCACTCCATTCATTCTGATTGTCTTTTATGACCGGCAGGGGATATGGTGGTAGTATTCTTGCAGCCCCCACCACAGTGATACAATAATAATAATCATCTATCCATTCTATTCTATACATCAAGGAGCGAAGGGGATGGGGAGCCCCTCTTGTGTTTTGTCTTCCTACTAGGAGACAAGACATAGAGGGAGAGGAGAGGAGATTTAATTCTCTCCAAACTCTATATAGGTGCCTTGTCCCTTTAAGGGGATGCCAGCCGGTTATATAGATAGACAGATCAATTATTATTTGAAAAAGATATCTTTTGTTATGTCTTTACTTCACACTGTTAACTTATATGAACACATTTTTATCTGTCATGTTATCTACTATATAGATCTCATTCCTGGTTATTTGCATTTTTGCTAAAAACTGGTCACTGTCTGACTCCTCGTATGGTACCGCATTCCATCATGAAGCTACTTTGAGCTTGGTATTCCCTTCCCTGAACTGTGTTGGAGCACAAAGTTGACTTACCTCTTTGAACATACATTCTTGTGCTCTTTCATGGTTATTCCAGATAACGTATCAACGAGATGATTGTAGTGGTGTTTTAACAATGTTCAGGTGTTGTCAGATGTTGAGTGAATGTTACTCAGTTTACAGAAGAGATGGATATAAGATGATATGAGTTTACAAGATCAAATTTGAGTGATGTAAAGCCAGCAAGAACATAGATTTGTGAGTATGGACAAACAGTTTGGTTTGAATGTAAAATTATAATTTCCTCTAGTTTTTTCAACACTGCTACAATCTTACAGTAATGTTGTTGCATGCATTTCACTGAAATTACTTTCAAGTAATGTTATGATTTTAACATCCAGTAGCACAGCAAGATTTTAATATCATGGGGTTTAATGTGATTGTTTTGGAAAACTTTTTCTGTACTAAAAGGTTGTGAACCCTTCTAATATCAGTAATCATTACTACTATTGTAAAGATTAACAAGTTATTGATGTGATACTTCTGGTGCTAGTATAAACAAATCCATTTAATTTAGTATGTAGATTTGCAGTTCTCAATGCATGCATATTTTGTGATGAAAAATATGTATCGTATATATGCTATTTCTCGAGTGCAATGTTACCAGTTGCAGGACAGTGGTACCTGGCATGAGTCCTTACCTTGCTGTTGTTTTTTTGAGATTTATTTATGTCTAATTTCACCAATTGCAGCTTGGATGGCTGCTAGTTGGGGTGGGAAATTTCCGAAAGGCTCTAGTAGTTTTAAAGTAGCCAGTATAAATTTTACTTTTTTTTTCAATATGATTTGTTCAGTCTGTCACCGAATTGTAGCAGATAAAACTCCTGCCATGTGAGTAGTAACTCTAATTAACAGAACGAATGCATTCTAAGTGTGGTAAAAGATGTTCCAAAAAGTGATATAGTTGAGTGTAGATGGAATCCACTGAATCTCATATAATTTCAGTATTTAATGATATCATTTAATGGTTTTAAATGTGTAGCCAAGGCAAGGTGACTACAGGGAGAATTTAATTTCCCTTCTTCCACCATGCCTTATCTCATAGTTGGAAGAAACATAGAGGGGCTACCGAGACCCCTAGCTGAGTCCCCTTTTACATCACGCAGGGAATATTGACTGATTTGAGATGACGTAAATTTAAGTGATTATGTTACAGGATCAGGGGATGGAACTTTTTTTTTCATTGTTGCAGATAAAATTCTGGACATTGAGGAATCACAATGATCAAACGGTGCATGTTCTTAACACCATTCTTACATTTCAAATGCTTTTTAAGTATGTAGTAACATCCTTAAGGGGATAGGATCTCTTTCTGATATTTATTTTCAGTCCACTGGCTTGATATATAGAGAACATTTATAGAATTGAATACGTGTTCGTTACAAGAAGAGTCCAGAAACACAGTTGTTCAGTATGCAGACACGTAGCTGAAGTCCAAGTATTTTAAGCAAGAGAACTATACATACCTATCATGTAGCTTCAACACCAGATCTTCCTCCTTAACGGGTTCTGTTTATCTCCTCAAAGTTCCTTGGTATAAACATCCAAGTTTAGGCTTAATCATTGACTATTTTATATTTACCTTAGTTTGTTGGTAATCTCCTGTTAGTGCTCAATTGCGATATTGTTTTAATACTCGTTACATTTATGAAGAATTCTATTACACAGTATTCAGTGTGTTGGTAAATATACTGGCCATAAGTTTGTTGCAGCTGTGTTATTATTGAGAGAGAGATGTTATAATAATTTACAGATTATGCTTTGATGGTGATAAAGTATTCTCATCTCGCTCTCTCTCCTCTCTCACTCGTCTCTCCCTCTGCCTCTCGTCTCTCCTTCTGCCTCTCCCTCTCCCTCTCGTCTCTCTCTGCCTTTCGTCTTTCTCTCTCTCCTTCCACCAACCACCTTATTACTCTTTCTGTATTTAAATGCATTATGATCAGTAATGATGGATCTCACTCTAACTTAAACTTCTTTCTCACATCTCTGACCCAATTGTTTTAAAAATAAAGCATATAGTCCTATTTAACTCCTTCATCTTTAACTCTTGTGTCTCTGTTTACGCCTTTCTCGCACCTCAAAGTGCTAATCCAGTGCAGTGTTATCCTGGAAGCAAGCGTTCTATACTATTATGAACAAAACTACTTGTGCTTTCTGTAACTAAATTAAGTTCAGCGATGAGGTTTATGAACTGATAAAGTTGATGGTGGGATGTACGTTAATAGTGATTATCTCCTTCAAAGTGCAATAATCCCTTGTCAAGTGCAGGTTGTACAATCACTCCGAGCTGTAGATAACACGTTCTACCAACTGAGGGAAATGTTGCTTTACATAATAGTATTGCAATGGGATACGTAATCAAAGCATCGCCCGGAGCTAGATATCTAAGAACATATAGTTGTGCTAGGTTTAACAAGAGTGCTACCCGTCTTACCAAGAAGCTGCCGTGAACCAGGATCAAACTTGTAACCTTTAGGCCGCGAGCTGAGCATTGTACCAGAGCTATCCGGTCCCCTAGGCATTAGTGCCAGTCTAAAGTAACTTGTATCTGCACTACAGTATGGAGTTATAAAATAAATTCTATTAAACTATTTTCTACATGTTAATTTGTTTCTATAAACAAAAGTTGAGCCTGATTTTTTATCAGAATTATATGTTTATGGGTGAAGGTTATTCTTTTGTAGTTTATTAATAAATTTATGCAAAATTTTCCATGACTTCCTTTTTTCCCGTTGTGTTAGTAAGTTTTTACATTGAATGAAAAGATACAAATGTGCTTTTCAACAAATGTAAATATGCATGCAAATCAATGTACTTACAGTGACTTACAACTACACTTGAAGCCTTCATGATGCAGACTGAAGAAGGCCAATCCCAAATAACATGTTCTTAGACGCTACTAGAAGAAGAAGACAATGTTATTAATTCAATGTAAAATTTATTCACATTCATTCCAGTGCCATTATTACCCAGCTTATATCCTCATTAAAAAGGGGATAGCCGAGACAAGGCATCTACAAAGGGTTCAAGGAGAATTTAATCTCCCATTCCCCTCTACGGTCAAAATACAAAAACAAGTTAATCATACAATTGACACAGGTAAACGTGGAACCTACCTTTCCAAACAACACAACACAACATGGTCAAAAGGGACACCAACATCCAGTACTTCCACGTACTTAAGGAATGATAAAAGCTTTGTTCCTGAGGTTATGTTAAACTGACATAAAATTAACTTAAATTCAGATTCACTTAAAATATGTCCAGAAAACCTAACACACTGCTTAAAAAAAATGCATTAATATTCAGGTATAAAAATAAAAGCTTTCCCTGATTTGGCATATACCAGGTCTGCTTCAACTTACAATACCTAAGTATACCTTAAATGCTGTATTCAATTTCTAAACTGTTCATGGGATAGCCAAGACTCAATATTAGTGATGTCCTGTCATGGAAAGTGTATGACATCTCTCTCATGCCTGTGTTACTACCTGAACATGTTTCATATAAAATATTAGGTAACATTCTAAAAGTGAACTGCAGAGCAATGAATATTAATGAAACAATCTATTTATTAATCACTTTAGAAATAACTCTGCAATTAAAGAATACTTCATCAATGAATGCAATCTAACCAACCTTGATGTGTGAAGTTTGTCAGGAAATGCAGATGAGAAGTATTCCTATAAGTCACAAGAGCATTCTCAGGTTGAGGGTAAGCACCATTGTAGGACGGATGATAAAAATAAGGATGGCACTGACTATGAAGGTGTAACAATGATACACTACGACTACAGTCCACCATTGTTCACCTGTTTAAGTCACATATGCCACTCGGCGGGGCAGGGGAAGGAGCTGCCACCATTCCATCTTCTCTTATGGTTGACTCACAGCTCATCATGAAGGGTGAGGCGATGGCACTGACAGGCACCGAATCGCTTCTTATGTTCTTCAATAGGTATGTGTTCCATATCCGGGCGCACCCTCACCTCGGATGCGATTCTTTTGCTCCACTCCTGTAGGAAGAAGTCTTGGTTTTATAAAGGGAGACTAGTTATGTGTTCCTATGCAAACATCAAATATACTACAGTTAGTCAGTATCTCTGATTTGTCTATTCCTCTATTTTGTTGCCTGTTCCTTAAAACTTCCTCAAGCATGTGGCCACAGTAGTCTCTCCACGTATCTCATTTTTCTTACCTTAAACAGGGCAGCGTGGTAACAGTATACATCTCGGGGCATCAGGTTCTCTTGGGCATATTTCCGCCCATTTGCAGCGATGATCTTTACCTTGTCTTCGTTTTCTCTTGCCCACTCAATCTGAAAGAAAAAGAACATTCATACATTCTCAGAAAAGCCCGATATATATATAGGATGGGAATTCAATATGAAACTGAATCTATTTTCCCGCAAGGTGAAGAGGGTTTAGCATAAAATTTGACCAGTCAGGGAAATGAACCTCAGACTTCATGTATGTGAGCTAAATCCACCAACTACCTTTACCTCTCATGAGCATAACACAAGTGGTGCGGCATTGGGTGGACTGAAACACACCTCTCCCTTTATTTATCGCTAGCCTCACCTTCTCAATGAGGTCAGACAGGTCACGTTTGAAGGGGATGTAGTGGACATGAGGTTCCAATTCATGGTAGAAGAACTCATAGTAAGGAGAGTCCTGCTTCAGCACTACACTGGACCCACCAAGCAGGTAAGGCAGTCGGTATGCAGCCACTGTTCCGTCAATGCTAATCTGGTACTTGTACTGCAAAGAAGAAGTCTTCACTAAAACAAAAATGGGCACCTACAAATACATGCACTAGACAAAAATCTTGTTGACACTCTAATCCAAAAACTACTAAATGACAGACAGATGACAGGTGATACTTTACATCAAAGAAGTCAAAGAAGGAAATGTGCTTTTCTTTAGGTCCATACTCCTCTTCCTCCTCTTTGAAGAAAAAGAAGTTGGTGAGTGAGGCATTGATGAGGTGAGGGTGTGCCCGGGCCAGATCAATGAGATCCAAACGTTCCCTGCGAGAGTCTCGGCCTCGCCAAAATGCCTTGGGCTTTTTCAGGTCCCACGGCACATCATTGTTGGACTGGATGGACAGCATGTCCAGTGTCACCCTGAAAATTAAGCCAGATATGATGAAATAAAGATGTTTTAATACTAATGTTATACATGAGATAATGCAGAAATTATGCACACAAGCAAAAAGATCAATGCATAAGCGACAAGTAAATAGCCAGGTTCTGATGTTAAGGATTGTTCCAATCCCTAATGATATCCATATGAATAAAGAAAACAATCCAGAAACCTTAAACAAAGTGTAACGGGTAATGGATTGGTGAAAGTTATTAGTGGAGTTCTTTTTTTTTTAATCCATTCAACATTGCCCAGGCTACTTGCTTGCAATAACAGTCTTCAAAAGGACATCAGCAAAAAAATAAATCATTCCTCCAACACGAAGCAAATAAGTGTTTCCCTACCACTGTGGTGCCTCCATACCTTTAGGTGAAGAGGAGACAACAGCTGAGGAATGCTCCAGTGGATTAGCTAGCAAAAACATGAGGTAATGGTCACTTGTTTGAACTCATAAACATGGACAACATAACCACTAATACTAAATCAAGTTGAAAATTTGTCATCAACAATTTGGAAACCGAAAGAATAATTTGAATTATGTCTGAATTAGCCTGCACATCAGGCAACTTTCTGAAGATTTCATATCCAACTTATTTTCTAATGACATGGACATAACTTTTGAAATCTGGTGAACTCCTTAGTCTTGGAAGGATTGCTGAGGGTAATTATGATGGGGCTAAAAGAAACCTTGGAGTAATCATCAAAGAACTTACTAATGGTAGCGGTGCCAATACACAACAGATTTTGAGTCAAGTAAAAACAGATGACTATCTTTCCTCCAGTATTTGCAATGAAACGTTGATGAATGATGATCATGTTGTATCACCACACACTACCTTCCTTACATAAACATTAAATGCAATATCAAGCAGTTATCTATAGCATGGAATTTTTTTGTTTTTTACGATATGAATTAATATGCGTTCTGAGTGTGTTTACAAGACGTGTAGATGTAGCCAATGGAATGAGATCATTGTCAGGTGGACACTCAATACGATGTATATATCTCACTAATGTCATTGAAGATAATTCAATTTAATGAAATTTAGCAGGATAACAACTCACTCGGTTATTTCTATGTTGTTACCACTGGTGAACAGCATACTACTCACTGGATGCTGTGCCTGCTGTGTTTATGCAGCGCTGTAAAGTTAGGTTTTTCTTTTCATTCCAAAAACAATGTGAGGTAGAAAAACGACTTGAAACAATTTAGCAGAGATGCATAGCTTTTGCTTGTTGAAAAAATTTAAAGTATATAATAAATAAGTAAAGTAACGAGAAATAACAATAATTAATAAATAAAGCAATATACTTCTCCCAGGATCCTATAATTTTTACAATAGAAACAGCTGCCTAGACTATTAATAACGCTGTTCAATTCTACTAATCATGTACCAAACTGCCAAAGAGATCATGACACTATCAATGCATCTATCAAACTATCTAAACAGCCACCCTCTTATCTACATCCATCAAGTCCAGTACCTGCCCATCATCTCCAGTGTGGCTTCCGTCAGGTCGTAGGTCGGCATGATGATGTCTGCCGTGTCCTCTGATCCACACCACGAGAACACAGGCAGCAGCGGCTCCACCTGTAATGACACAACACAAATATACCTAAAACCTTGACGTGCCTCACTGCTTTTGGGGTTGTGTGTCATGGGTGTGGTGTGTTTGGCTACTGACTACCTTGCCAATGCTCTATTCATAACCAGGGAGGTATAATTATTGAAGAAAAAAAAAGAGGAATGGGATGGTTAGTGGTAAAAATACGGGCCTAAGGTGAAAAATAATCTGTGCCTAATGGGAACAGATGGAAAAGAGGGACCAAATGAGAATCTGAACTCCATGGCATACATGTGATGATTTCAATGAATGACTACACTAAAACCTTGATTATTTGAACCCGTATAATTAAAATTTCGGATAATTTGACCTGTTTCAGGCCGAGTTCGAATTTTTCAACAAATTACCTGAAGATGAGCTCAGTAACGCCTGATTGGTGAGTGCTCAGTGTACAGTATCATTAAAAAAAACCTCCGTACAGCCAAGTCTGTCAATAACAATGCTCACGAGACTTTAGTATCAGCCATGTTTTAGTGAGTACAAGTACTACAGTCTGTGCTGTTTTGGTATGTTTTACCGAGTTCTTATTGTGTGGAGGGGCTAGAGAGGTAATAATCAAATAATTCTAACTTTTGGCTAATTCTACCCATGTCACCCCCAATTAGGTCGAATTATAGAGGTTTTAGTGTACATACAATGATTGCAATGGTGGTGAACTGTATGATGGAATTAAGAATTATGGAGAAACAAAAATTTTTGTGTTACACACCTTGGGGTCCACCAGTGGCCAGTCACCCAAGTTGATGATGAACTCTATGTCTGGAAGGAGCATCTTGCGCAACATAGACTGAAGAATGTTGTCCATGAACATGTTGAAGCCAACATGCTGACCATAGCATTTCCGGTACATCTGATTGAGAGATGGTAATTATAATTCCATAAAGCATAGTCAATCTAGGCCATTTGTAAAACATTCCCACAAACACCAAGAACAACACTCCTAAATCATTACATACTTGATTATTTTTGATAACATAATTACAAAAGCTTCGTGCCCCTGCATCATTAAAGCGCTTGGTTGCTGCATTGATAACCAAATCAAAGTCCACTTGCGGGAAAAGGGTGAGGTCTCTTGTAACCTGTGGGTAGTCAGCTGGACACCCCACTGCCTCCTGCCATGCTGCTATGTCACCCTCAGGGCAGTAACAATGCTCTGAGTACACTGGGTCTGAAATGTAATCAACAGGCTCAGCAATCAACTGATCCACTCCTGCTTTATACACTCATGTTAATATCACCTTATTGAGTTAAGGAAAGATAACTACTGTGAGATATTCACACTGAGCAGCATCACCACGCCAGGCCAAGGTGGACTGGTGGATGACCAGCCACATACAACCTACATAGCTTACATCTTTTACCAAAACTTTAAAGTTTTCAGACTAGTGTGTATATGTATGTGAAAAGTCTATAAAATACCATAAAGTACTACATATGCAAAGTTTCAGTTCAATAAAGTGTGTAAGGATAAAACGAGTGGGATCTATATATCCATTTATGTATAATTCTGATGCTTTGTCATAACTTAATCACATTATACGTATTAACATGCTACATAGTATAATCCTCCCTAAAATCAATTAACATCACTTCCGATTTAGTAGCTCCACAGATCCACGTGAGCCTCTGCCTCACCATTACCTGGTATCTTGTAGGGAGAGTCGGCAACAGGCTGCCCGTTGTACAGGATGTGGATGATGGTGCTGCGGCAGGTCTGGTAAGTGCGGTACCTGTTCAACAATAAAGTGTGCTTCCCTTATTACACAAACACTATGCAATTCAGTTAATATGGATGACTATAGACTTCCATAATTTCTCTAATTAAAAAAAATAACATCCCCTATAGTGATTTTTTACAGATGCTTACAGATGACTTCTGCAAGAGGCCTAGACTAGGCCTGTGACTTTAGCTCCATGTTAACATTATTACATTCTTGTGATTGTGTCTGATCTTCTTTACATTGATATAATAGTTCCCTAGGACAAACATGATTTCCTTGGGAAATATTTCTTCTTATCAATCTAAATTATATATGTGATTTCTCACAACATGGACTGAAACAGGTACATTGGTGATTGGTGAGTAGGTGTGTGCAGCATGCAAGAATAGCGTTGAGGGTAATGCTCAATACAATGATTAATGCTTAATTTATATGAGTGAGCTCTAGTGTTGTAAGTAATCAAAGTATATTTTACCTCACAGATAAAATGTGCCATAAAAAGAAACATTATACTGATCTATCTATGAAAATAATGAATGGTGCAGACGGTGAAGTAGAAGTGAGCTCTGTGGTGAGAGTTGGGAGTGGGTGTGAAATGTTCAAGGAGTAAGTAAACCTGCAGACAATGAGAGGCTTTTCAATGCCCATGAAATGTAGAGTACATCCACTACCTAAATATGTATTTCATGACTTCTCGATACAGTTTGCCTCACATCACATTCTAGTAAGCAACTTTCATGAGTAATAAGTCCATCACGTGTGCTGGAGGCAAAGGCCTCAGCTCAACTACACTTGCAACAGAAACAGACTAGTCACCTGATCACTTGAGGTAAGCAATCATATAACATACTGGGATCTTTTTTAACCACACTATATTATACTGCAACACTAGTGAAAGGAGTGCCTGCCTCACCTGGCCACGTAGGTGCCATCGTAACGGTCCAACACCTGCACCCAAACCCTGCAGTAGGCACCCTCGTTGCTCTGTCCCTCCACCTGCACTTTGAAGGAGTTCTTACCCAAAGATTTCTGGATTCTGGTGGAAACACGACAAAGGAACCCTTGTATTACAATTTGGAGATAAATGGTTTATTGGTTGTAAAGATATACGTAAAAGAAAATAATGCAACATAACGGCAGGTCATGCCTCCCGGTGACACCTGCCAGACCAATGTTTTGACACAACCTACCTGTTGCCTTTGGTGTCATGCGGCTCAATGAAGATATACCGGGCTGGGAACACTATTTTGTGAGGTTCTAGGCCGGGTCCGTACACCTTGGTCTTCTTTGTGTCCACCTTTAACTTCTTTCCTCCATCTATGCCCAGGGCAAGGCACAGGACGAGGAAGAAGGCGTGGACACCCTTCATCCTGGTGACGGCTGCTGCTGCGGCTGTGGTGGTGACGGTCACGTCCTCTATGATGCCAGGGTATTGGGGAGGACTCATCTAAAAGAAACTATACACACTCTACCTTGGAACTACTTGTGTACCTTATCTATCAATCTAATTATTCATCGTTCTATTATTTATTAATGTTTTTTTTTTTGTTGAAAATACTAAATTGGCCCCTTTACTTGGATAGGGTACGAAGTACCAAGGTAGGCTACAGTGGCCTCAAAATAATCGTATACTCACTACTCTTCACCATCTCACTATAAATACGGACCATTCATATTCTCAATCATCTTGTAGATAGATGCAAAGTGTAGTCCTTCAGCTATTTCCTCGTATATCTGTTGTTCGTCTATTCTGGCTTTCCTCTCAGCAAATTCGTACACTCTGAATGTATTATAAAATAACTATTGTAGTTTCAATGTGTCGGGAGCAGTACAATTTAAGTACGTATGCAGATTTCGATCATAATTCTTAACATAAATTATCATATAAGTTCTTTAAACACATGTGACTCTCTGGGAAGCACATCTCCGTAGCTACAACCTTTTTCTTCCCTCCTCAGCCTCCTTGCAAAACCTATATTACACACAGTTTTGCGAACATAGTTTTATGACATCAGGACCTTGTTAACACCCACACCATGGACTCAATAACCTCACCACTTACGACCTGCTCCCAGGAACTCAAATACAAGAACGAAGACGCAAGAGAAAACACATTATAATACAACACAAAGCACACAAAGCAGACACACAGATAGACAGACATATAACCCCGCCTACGGCCTCTAGCAATGACTGATAGACTTTCGCTTATTGTAATACATTCCTGTGATCAAGGTAACAAACTGCTACGATATAGATTCATGTATTGAGGGTTTTTCTACCAATGATTTTCTGCATCTCATTCCGTGCACCAAAAACATAATTTGCGAAACACCGTGAGTAGAAGATTTAACATACATGTAGTACAAGGACTGTACTGGACTGTCTTAAATGACGTTGGTAAATAAAAGAAGAGGAAGGTGTGAATGCAAAGTCACCGCCACTTGCACTTAAATTGTTCCCGCACCGCCGCCACTCCCAACAGGAAAACCAACATACACCTATTTTCCGGTAATAAAGACACATTGCGTTGTTTTTCACACTCCAATCATATAATGTTGGTGTGTGTGTGTGTGTGTGTGTGTGTGTGTGTGTGTGTGTGTGTGTGTGTGTGTGTGTGTGTGTGTGTGTGTGTGTGTGTGTGTGTGTGTTCATCCAGGTTCATTCAGTATGTGTTTGTTTGAGATGATGTGGTAATAATAGTAGTAGTAGTAGTAGTAGTAGTAGTAGTAGTAGTAGTAGTATCATCACTAAAATTCAGTCGTGAAAAAAAAGTTAAATATAAAAACTGAAGCCAATTTGAATTTTTGTCGTAATAAAAATGGGTAGCTCTATAAGAATAGTTTTACGATGACTCAACAGAAAATCGGCAAGAAAGACGAAAAAATAAAAGACAAAGACTATAAAAAAAAAAAACAGAGAAAGGAAAAGTAATACGAAGATACACAAACGCAAACATACGAAAATGTGATGCAAAACCAATGTAAAAAAAATATATTAACTTGTTACCTCAAATATAGCTGGTTTTTTCAACTCGTAGCTACTTTTTGTTATCAAATATACACCTACCTAAAATCTTCCAGTACTATTTCTTATTTATTTCTTACTTATTCGGTAAACCCACCATACTACCCCCGTACCAATATTTACCTATAACAAGATCTCAATTTTCCCTCCGTTACAAAGCAGTCAGTCTACAAACTATTTTAATGCCTTCCATGTATACAGACACGATTATCACATCTCTGACCAAACAGTGCGGTTAGCCGGTCGTTAGTGGTGCCTTATATCGGTCAAGATGATGCAGGTAACTTGAGAGACAGGCGTGCGTGATGAAGAGGGAGCCTTGAGAGATGGGTGTGTGGGTGGGGGTGTCACATGGTTGACTTGAATGAGGGTGGAGATGATCCAGACAAGAGTGTGTGTGTGTGTGTGTGTGTGTGTGTGTGTGTGTGTGTGTGTGTGTGTGTGTGTGTGTGTGTGTGTGTGTGTGTGTGTGTGTCACATGATTGACTTGAATGAGGGTGGAGGTGATTCAGACAAGTGTGTGTGTGTGTGTGTGTGTGTGTGTGTGAGAGAGAGAGAGAGAGAGAGAGAGAGAGAGAGAGAGAGAGAGAGAGAGAGAGAGAGAGAGAGAGAGAGAGAGAGAGAGAGAGAGAGAGAGAGAGAGCGAGAGCGAGAGCGAGAGAGCGAGAGCGAGAGCGAGAGCGAGAGCGAGAGAGAGAGAGAGAGAGAGAGAGAGAGAGAGAGCGAGAGCGAAAGCGAGAGAGAGTAAAGAGCCACTCCCCGCCTCCCCCTACGCCTACCACACCCTCCAACCACTAATATAACCCGCACCACTGGCCACTGACCCTCTGCCATGGATAACGTACGTAAATATAAAAGGAAAAAGTATATTTCCCCGACTCACTGTAAAAAAGGACCACCACCACCACCTTCCTATACATTATAATTCGTTTGAAGGCGGAAAAAGTTGGTTTGCACAGGAAGAAAAAAAGGGAAGTGATGCATTTTTAGAGTCTGGAAGGAGGACACAAAGCGTAAAGGGTAGGGTGTAAGAGAAGAAAAACTAGAACGCCTTGCACTACATATGCTTTTTACAATTAATTTACAATAAATTTTTTTCTCGTCTTGTCAGAGTCTATGCCATGGCTATCTGGATTCTGAATGTTATTAAAGTCTAGAATCGAAAGTCTGACGGTAAAATTTGACGAGACGAAAAACACACTATTTGTAGATGATTAGCAAAAGTCCTGCAGTTCAAGGTACTCTAGTTTCCTTCCCTTCACCCTCCTTTGTGCCTTGGTGCCTTGAAATCAAAGTAAAGGATGAAATAACAAAATGTGATCAGGAATACATCACAAACATGACTACAGACAAACACAAATTTTCGCGAATAAGATACCTACATACGAGAGAGAGAGAGAGAGAGAGAGAGAGAGAGAGAGAGAGAGAGAGAGAGAGAGAGAGAGAGAGAGAGAGAGAGAGAGAGAGAGAGAGAGAGAGAGTGTGTGTGTGTCTTAAAAAACAAGTACATCATTAAAAAGAAAAAAAACCAGTCTGATGTAAGTAATAAATATAGACTTTCATTAATCACGTTATTTCCCCCCCCCTTTCTCTCTCTCTCTCTCTCTCTCTCTCTCTCTCTCTCTCTCTCTCTCTCTCTCTCTCTCTCTCTCTCTCTCTCTCTCTCTCTCGTATGTAGGTATCTTATTCGCGAAAATTTGTGTTTGTTTGTGGTCATGTTTGTGATGTATTCCTAAGCACATTTTGTTATTTCATCCTTTACTTTGATTTCAAGGCACCAAAGCACAAAGGAGGGTGAAGGGAAGGAAACTAGAGTACACACACACACACACACACACACACACACAAGTTCCTCTCGTCAACGTAGTCGTGAGAACACTGAGACCTGTTATTTTCCAACGCCCCTTCACGTCCTCTTTCCTCCTTTCCCTCACTCTCCATCATCCTCGACCCCTTCTTTATGCCCAGCTCTCCCTCTACCCCTTCACTTATTCTATTTTTTACAACAAATGCGTGACATGTCGAGGTTTAAGAACAGGTCTGCTAATCTAACTTCTACCTCCAATGAGGGAAGAAAAAAAAGTAGGGACGAAAAAGATATAGTAACAGTAAACAGGTCTCCCCATTCTCTTCTACCTCCGATTAGGAAAGAGATAAAAGAGATAATAATGAGGTACACAAATAAGGTGGTTATATAGTTGGTCTTCTTCCTTTCTCCTTTATTTATATTTCCTCTTGTCTCCTCTCATTCTTTGTTTTCCTTACTCCACCTCTTCTTCAGTCTCTCCTTTTTTTCTAAGTCACTGCCACCATCTTCCAATCTAATCTATAAATTTCTCTTACCTTCTCCTCCCTCTTTCACCCCCCTCTTCTTTCACACCTTGTCCTCCACTTTACTCTATAATCGTGTGAGTCACGCATCCTTACCATCTCACTTTCTTCTAACCTCTCACAGATGCTCTCTTCGCCCTCCTTTCAGTTCCCTTTTCCCTCCTCCCGCTTCCTCCACGCCGCTGGGCTGAAAATGAGGTGTTAGTGATCGTAATATATAATGATTATGTAATGTACGTAATTCAATAGTGGAAGAGGTGATTATTATTGCTGTTGTTTCTTTCTCCACTTTCCTCCTTCGTTCCTCTCCTCTTCCTCTTCCATCGGTGTGTGAATGTCAAGGAGTGAATGAGTGCACTATTTGTCTATGAGAGGCCGTGACAGGGGCTGGGTGAAGGATGGATGGAGGGGGCGGGGGCACGGAAAAACTGCTGATTAATGAGACTGTATCAAAATTGCACTAGATTCCGTCCCTCCTCATATTTCCTTCGACGTTTCAGATTTAGATTATTGAATGTTATTTCCTCGGTTTTCTTTCTTCCTGTCACGTAGAATTGATTAAAGTTGTTTTCATATGAAGGACTTTATTGCTTTTTCCTAACTCTCTCTTGCCTTCATTGTTCCCAAGCGAGCACACACACACACACACACACACACACACACACACACACACACACACACACACACACACACACACACACACACACACATCTGATAGTAACACTGTCTATTTGTGTGCACGGCAAACACTCCTGCTGAAGGTTTTATTAAAGTTAACTTAACACTTTAACTATTTCCATGAGAGAGAGAGAGAGAGAGAGAGAGAGAGAGAGAGAGAGAGAGAGAGAGAGAGAGAGAGAGAGAGAGAGAGAGATTTTTTTTTTTTTATAGTCTTGACGTAGCACGCAACATACCCTCCCCTCACCCATCCCGTCTCTCCACCCTGTTCTTCCACATCCTCTTGCCATATTCATAATCATACCCTTTTTTCCGCCTCTGCAATGCACTTAAACTCATATTTCTCACGCAATTCCTTCCTACATCTCTTCACCCACTCCACCTCCTCCTCTTTCTTGTTTTTCATTTCCTCTCGGACACACCCATAATCTCAGTGCAGTTTCCTATTTGTGTGGTTCCTCCTTTCTTTTTTTCTAGCACCTCAAGGTTATATACTGCTGCCTTCCCTCACCCTCTTATTCTCCCTCCCCGTGCACGTCACCTCATGATCCCTTCAGTCCTCGTCACTAAAGAGAGGACAATGTAATGAGTTTTTTCTTTTTTTATATCTCGTCTCTCTCTCTCTCTCTCTCTCTCTCTCTCTCTCTCTCTCTCTCTCTCTCTCTCTCTCTCTCTCTCTCTCTCTCTCTCTCTCTCTCTCTCTCTCTCTCACACACACACGCCCTGCACCATCCTTTTCAGACTCTCCTATTCACAGGTTGTTATTTAGTGAGAGAAAATTTTAGTTTAGATAAGTACTACAAGAAGAGACGTGCGTCGCGTCCCTTATCAATTATTTTTTTTTCTCTCTCTCTCTCTCTCTCTCTCTCTCTCTCTCTCTCTATATATATATATATATATATATATATATATATATATATATATATATATATATATATATATATATATATATATATATATATAGAGGTCACCACATTGAAAAAATATTCTTTGACTAACACAAGCCGTTGAAAATAAACATACATCATGTTGCAGGAATGTACTGTACAAATTTTCCTACCTTCTGTTCCAGTTCTGCTACTGGATGAGAGAGGAGGATACAGAGGAAGAGGAGGACGACGACAAGGAGAACGAGGACGACGAGGACGAGGAGGAGGAAGAGGGGGAGGAGGAGGAAGAGGGAGTGTAGCATTGCAAAGAATATCGTTTTTTTTCTCTCTCTCTCTCTCTCTCTCTCTCTCTCTCTCTCTCTCTCTCTCTCTCTCTCTCTCTCTCTCAAGCTTAACATCAATCTGGCTACATAAATCATTTTCAAAGAAGGAAAATTTCACCTACATATGTGTTCTACTCGACGACACACACACACACACACACACACACACACACCTCAGGACCACACCCAAGCAAATTATTACTATCCCCTTCCCTCCCACATCCCTCTCCCTCCCTGTTCCTTTTAGGCATTACATCACGAACTTGTGATGCTTTCTGGTTTGTCCAAGGGCGGCGGTGCAGACGGCGAGCGGAAGTGGAAACTAGGATGGTGGTGGTGGTGTTGGTGGTAGTGGTGGTGGTGGTGGGCGGGGTTGCAAATTAACAAGAAAATTAAAAGTGGCTCACCGACTGTGTATTTCCGGTTGCTAAAAATAACCACACCACACACACACACACACACACACACACACACACACACACCACACACACACACGGGAGATAAAAAACTGATCAAAAAAACTTAATCTATTCTATTACGAAATTTCCTTTTGAGTCATAAGTTTCCTGCGAATGTTGGGGAACCACAAACGAGGACTATTGTTTTGTAGTCTGGTTTTGTTTCCATTTTGTTTTTTCTTATTTCATCTATTTTTTAATGTCTTCCTCCCTTTCTGTCTGTCTGTCTGTCCTTGCTGTTATTTGTATCTCTGGTTGTGTGTGTTTGTGTTTGTGTGTGTGTGTGTGTGTGTGTGTGCTCATACAGTTTACATACGTGTATATAATACGTACATAGGTATACACAAAATTCCATTCATTATGCATAAACAAAAAGTACATATCTATCTATAAAACACACACACACACACACACACCACACACACACACACACACACACTTAGCACGTAACAATCCATTAAACGAGCTCAATAAGTACGTGCAAGGAGCGTGTTGAGTGCATTCACGTGCGTGCGGTGCGTTCACGTGGAAACATTCTACTAATTTTTTTTTTCAATTATGTTTTACAAGTGTATTTTTGTGGCAGGTTTATTACTATTGTTATTATTATCATTATTACTTTTATTGTTATGATTATTATTGGTATAGTAGTGGTGGTGATGTTGGGGTTGACAAATAAACGCCTTTTTTTTTCTTCTTTCATTTCTCGTGTGTCGTAAAGGCAACTAAAAAGTGACCAAAAAATAAAGGGCTGGAAATCCCTCCTTCTCGTATACTTTTCTTTTTTTTTCATTCACACGAAACTATACACGAGTAGGAAGATGGATTTTTCTTTTTATGCATTTCATTATCTTATCTATAATATCTAACCTTTTCTATTCTATTATTTCCGCTTGAACAGGAAGAAGTAAATATTCTAAAGTATACTATTATTACTATCATCATTATTATCATTATCAACAATATTATTATTACTATCATCATCAATACCTTGTTTTTCTCGTTTCTGGCTTGTATTTATTAATGGACAAACTTTCATCACACACAAGGCTAACATACTATAACTACTATACCTTAACTATAACCTTAACCTAACACAGCAGCGGCGGGATGAGATTTGTGAGGTGTGCAGCATCCTAACAAGACCCAAGCATTACAGAACAACAAATCACATCACACACCACACACCACCGTGACAATGAAGGGATGGGAGGGAGGAGGGGGGTAAGTCACGCTAAAGGGACCGCGGGAACCAGCCAATGAGGAGCCTTGTGTGGCATGACGTCAGGAGAAGCAGAATAGTGTGACCGTGTGGCGAGGGTGGTGGTGGTGGTTGAGAACCTTTCTCCCAAGGTTGAGGCGAGGTTGGGTGGTCTGCCCTCGCCTCAGTTTGTGTTCAGTCTCTTCTCAGTCCACTTCACCTCCACTACCTCCCCGCCATGCTCCTCAGAGTGAGTAGTGGGTGCCAGCGACGGAGGATTCATGACTTAGGAGCAACGTTGAAGGGGATACACTGACTAACTGACTGATTGCTGCCAAGAAGTTGACCGCCGCCCCTCTACTCTGAGTTGATGCAAACTTTTTATTTATTTTTAATTTTTCTTTCTTTAAACGACATTGTGTGGTATTGTAGCACCCGGGTTAAACTACTCTGTATAAGTTATCGGTTACCGCCTTCCATCCCGCCCACACTCCGATGGACACTCACGCCACCGTCGCCACTACTTCACTACCTCGCCACCGACAATATATACCAACGCCTCCTAAATGTCAGTCTTTCTATTTATATATTTTTTTGTTAAAGTCCTTCTATCCTTTTTTCTGTCCTTCTCTAAGAGTAATTAATGTTGTGTTCGAAAGCCCTTCCCTCCTTATCTAATCTTTAAATATTCCTGCCTGTAACGGGAAGCATGAAGTGTGTGTGTGCAGTGAAAGCAACATGATACAACGTAAGGTACCCGGAATGTTGAAAGAAAAGAAAGGAAGTAATGGAACTATGATCATAGAAAAAAAGACAGGGAGTGACTAATAAGAAAATTAGAAATGGCTGTATGAAAGGCTAATAATTTTTTTTTTACATCAGCATTGCACAGCCAGCGAGAAATATTAAAAATCCAGATACACCAGAACCGCATCTAATTAATGTACAACGCATCGAAGAAAGGAAGGATGAAAACTCGTGACAACTCGATAAATAATAATAATAAAAAATAAAATAAAAAATAGAAATAAAAGACGCCATCAATTCTACAAGGCAACAACAACAACA
>JAPQNM010000042.1:10814703-10864703 GCA_029783475.1 Metacarcinus magister
ATGTTTAGATTGCTGGAATCCCTAACCACTATATGTACTGTGTTTGAGATGCAATCATCAGTACTAACACATCACCACATCATTTCACTGCAATCTTCCCATCTAGCCTCTGCAATCCAGCACTGCCTTCACACAATCTCTTCCTTTCTATCTTAATGCTTCACACCTACAATATTTCAATAAATTTTTCCACATTTCCAAGCCACTGCAGCACACCTTCCTCCACTGATTTTCCAATTTTATCAATCTATGCCCGTTTCTGCATTTCTATTATTTACTCACTCTGTTAGTGCCTCAGTGGTGCAGTGGTTAGCACGTCTGACTATGAATCCGCTGGCCTGAGTTCAATACTGGACGAAGGCAGTCGGCGCACAGCTCACCCAGCTGTTCATCCTCCCAAACAGGTTGGTCGATAAATGGGTACCTAGGGAAACCTGGGGAAGGTAAGCTGTGGAAAGTCGGATGTCACAGTGGCCCTGTGTCCCGGCGTAACGGATTAATTTCCACCACAGGCTCAAAGGCCAATGTGACGGGAGATGAGCGCCCGCACCTACGCGCAGCTATAGCGTCTGCCCCCACTTTACCTTTACTCTGTCAAATCACATCACACCAGTTCCCAAATATTTTACTGTCAGTATATCCAGTGTTAAATAGGATAAACTAAATGTCTTAAATAAAAAGTACTTGTCTCCAAGTATCTTCTTGTACTGTTCTCTTTCTTTGTTCTTCATACATAACAAACAATAGTCAGTTGTTTCTCTGCCACACATGTATATACATATGTTATAAGGTTAACTTAATGCTTTGGTCAAGGAAAGAGTTGTAGCTTAATGCAGTCCTTTATCTTCTGTACATACCTCCTTATCGAACAAAAGACTTTATGGAATGAATTATATGATTGTTATTATTTCCCACTCCCAAAATTATTCCCCAATAATGAATATGAAACATAGAAATAAAAAAATAAATAAAACTCTCAATGGATGGTTTGATTCACTAAGAGTGATGCAATGTAGCGGTACAGGTTGACATGAGGCGCTGGTGCTCCACAACACACCTTGGTAATGACAGGATGATGTCAGAGGATGATACGTACAGTATATATACTGATGTCTATATAGATATAATTATTTGTAGTGATGGTATGAGCTGGCATGCAACACTTCCAAATCCAGTGTGACATGACACCGGCCAGTGGAGGAAGAGGTGATGGCATTAGCGCAGCACAACACATCACAGGTGGACGGAGACAAGTGAGGACCTTCGTGAGGCCAGCCACTAACTTCTAATTGGCGCTAGAAGTCGAGGCAGTAGAGACCTGTTGAGGTAAAGAGTGAAGGGTAGCAGCGAGGCAGCAATGCACCTGCTCATCGCGGGTGTTGGGAATTGGTCTGGGTGAGCATTGTGGGATTCTTAGTAAGTCTCCTCCCTAAGTCAAGTGTGAGGGAGGTGTAGCCTTATAAGATGCATGATTACTGTTTGGTGTTGTCTCCTAGTGGCATGTCCTCTTTGAAACAGGTACACAACACACATAGTTTAACAGTTAGCATCAGTCATGTGCATTCCTCTCAACACACAACTCTGCTACCTTTGTCGGGGAAATCTTAAAATAAAGCTTAGAATACGGATTCAATCACAGATCAGTTTTATGCACATGCTTCTACAGATTTTTTGACTAACACACACAGCAAGATGGACAAGAATAACCATAAGGTAAAGATGCTGAGCAAACAGGTGTTGGGGAAGGAAACAAGTGCCAGAAACACACACTAAACTTCTAAAAGGTCAACTTCTAACGTGTTCAAGCTGCCAGTTGTTACTATGTATTACAACGGAAATTCTAGAGTCAACTGAGGAAGGCACTTGCTAAATAAGCTCTCCAAGCCAAGACAAGGCTGCTTGGGAACGCGGTGAAGTCCTTTGAACGTCTATGTGGCACTAAGGAGGCTACCTGACAGCTGGTAGGGTCAGACGGAGGCAAGAGAGGGGCGAGGAAGCTACGATGTTCGCATGCCCGGGGGTCTGGCTTCTGTGTCTCCTGCAGTAGGAGCGCGCTGGGGCACGCCTCCACGCCCTCGACCCTTCCGCTGCGGCACCGACCTGGAGCGAGTCTTACCTCGGCCTCCACTGTAACATGCCACGCTCAGCTAACCTCTTTCACCCCTGGCTCAGTCCAGTAATTATTTTCCTTATCCACTACCACCTTTGTGTTCCAGTGTTACAATAAGAGTTATTTTGGGGTTTCTATATATTCTTACATACATATTCATTTTATGTCTGTATTGGCGGCAGTGTTTAATTTTCTTTCAAGGATTCTATGCATATTGAAAATGACTAAATTAATTAAAGATTGCTTTGCATGACTAACAAAATGAAGATATCAATATTTAAACAAGGTGAAATTGTTTTATGTTTGGTAATAAATGCAGAGTATATAGGTGGTGGTAATGCAGAAGTTTGTAATTACTGTCCCTCAACACAGGACCTTCCAGTAGCGTGTGGAGTGTGAGGAAGCTTGTAGAGACATACCAATGATATTGTATGTCACATAACATCAAACAGAGAAACAGAAGGAGAGAAGGCTCAAGGTTATACCGAGTCTTTACAGGATTAAGCTACAAGTACTGATATCAAAAATGACTTAGAGATTATTAATGACATGCAATTTAGCAATTACTTCTGACTACTCTACTGCCCTGCGTCGTGTAATGGGGTGTGTTGGATGCATGCTGGAGCTGCAGAATCATGGGTTTGACTGATCAGCAGGGAAATGAAGGAGGGACTGAAGCTTTTGTGATAAGATGGAGAATTTGACCTTTGTGTCATTTACTTTCTTGTGCCAGAATTCCCCGTGTCATAATAGCATGTGTATTGCTACTTTAAAGCTTAGATAGATAAAAATTATGTTATTTATAAGCAGTTATTTTACTCAATGACAAAATTAATAAAGATTGCATATTGTTTTATAAAGGAAAAAGTAAATAAATAAACACACCATGTTGAAAGAACATTCATATATATGGAAGATGTGACTGAGTCAAGAATATGTAGGATGGGCTGTGTATGTCAGATCTCTACTGGAAGTCAACAGAGATATATACATATATGCGTAAACACAAAGACAACTTACACATTAACAAATTCTCTCTATGAAAGGGTTCTAATTACTCATACACAAACTATAATTAGCAGACTCATAATTACAGAGGAACTCTACTACTACTGCCTTATGCCATGAGGTCATAATACAATGAGTTAAACTACAAGGAATACAACCACTCATCCACTGTACCTTCTGCCATTGCCCATGCCTGGTGATATGCTCTTACTCTTCATGGGTTTCTTCCTCTCATTCCTCTCATCCCAGCTGTTACGTCTGCCTCCACTGCTCTTTCCAGGGCCTCCAGAACCCGTGAGATCTGTTAGGCTGGAGTGGGAGGACACACAATTAATTCTACACTCTACCTACATTAAGTTCCGCAACAAAAACTATGGAAAATTATTGTATACCAACAACATGCATGTTGGTGAAGTGTGGGTGTTGTACAAAAGGTGGTGAGTGAAGGATCATTGTGTTTTGTGTGTGTTTAATACCGGCATCCTGAGCATGAGTCGCTGAGTGATCGGTTTATTTTTTCTTGGTCCTTTGTGGATGATAACCTTAGTCTAGTATTTACATGTGTGTGTACATGTATGAATGATGTACACTATATGTCTGTTACACAGCCAAAGACTGAATATGTACGTGAAATATATCCACTACTACTGTTCAATGATTATAATAAAAAAAAAGAGGTGGTATTGGCCTCAAATTTGCTGCTTACAGATGACAAAATAAATTTGTTGCCAAGTTCTGTTTCTATAGAGATGTGGATGTGTAGGAGGAACAAAGGTTCAACAATTGGCAAATAACACATATAAAATCAATCGTATTTGAAGACAATAACAAAATCAAGGATATTATTGTAAAGATTATGAGGATGTAAAAGAACATAAGGATGGGGAGATGTAATCACCTTTTGCCAATTCTCCTCTTCTCCAGTTCTTTGTTGATGGACTCCGGGAGGTGATGGGGACGGTCACTGCTGGAGGGAGCCGACCCACCATTCTGCAATACATGCTGTCCTTTAATATTTTACAACTAGAAAACATTTTCCATCACCTACTTATTTCATACTACATTTTATCTTTGACTCTTAGATACAACAAAATATTACAATGGATTTTTGATTTAGTGGGAAATTTTCATGATTGCGAAACCTGATAAAACATTTCCTAGGATTGCGAAGTATAATGAAAGGGTTAGGAACCATTGTCTTAGAGTAAAGGGAGATTAATGGTTGGGTTAAAAAAAAAAAAAAAAAAAAAAAAAAAAAAATTACTCTATTTCATATACTTAAGACAAGAATTATACTTGGTCTTACCTTTCCTAAGGTCTCATTCATTGGATTGACCCACACCTGGGAGGAGGAGGAAGAGGAGGAAGGTAGGGATCTGGATATGAAGGAACCAGGTGTTCCTCCACTCCTGTAGAAGCTGCTGCCACTCAGAGACGCATTTAAAAGGTCTTCCCCATTCACCGCTGGCTGGGCGGGGATTATGGGTGAGCGGCGACATACACTGTTGAGGAACATAATAATAAATACATATATATAAAAAAAAAATGGCATTAGCCAAGACTATTACACATTACCTGTATAATGCCATGAGTACTGCTTTAAACATCCAATTAAAGATCAAACCACAAGCCAGGCTGTGACCTGACTCCAAGAATTTGATGTCATGCCTTGGTTTTCATGTTCAGTGTACAGGTAATTATTCTAAATTCTGCTGTTTTATATAATATTCAATTAATATGCTGCATTTAATACAATGCTTCCTCTCCAATATCATCCACAGAATTCTCCTCAAAACACTTATAATTCATTAATAAAATGAAGTCCATACATGTGCAAAATGTCATGAGCAACAAACATGTGAATGACCAATCAATGTGAGGAAGGTCAAGTCATGCCACTCTAATGGAATGCACACTTTGAACTCCACACAATACATTCTGCAATAATGAGCAAAGAAAACTGCACAGCAAGTGACAACAATACATGCAAACAAACAATGGAGATGCTGATAATGCTAATGATTATGGGATGCAAATTTTATTACAAACTAAACAGTGTGTGTGTGTAATGCCTTGTGTTTTGAAGCACTGAGTAATTGATCTAAAGGAGTAGCCGTGAGAGAGGTGCAGCCGGGGATTGAACCTCTGACGGCACACTCAACGTACACGACGTATTACCAATCAGACCATAACAATCACCAAGGTCCAAGTGGAGTTTGGTCGATGTGGACTGTACCATCACTACGTGTAGAGACAAAGTGAGTAATGCCAAATAAACACATACAACTAGTAACTTAATATATACAGGCGCTGAACAATTATTTACGTATAAATACGTGAAAAAAACCACGGGATTCCTCTCAGATGTCATGTTAAGCTGTGCAGAGTCACATTCTCATCAAGAAATACCAAGCTGCCTTCGTACTCCACCACCATCACCATCACCATCACCACCTACTACAACCCAGTCACCACCACTGCAGCAACAACTCAGCACCCATGCTGCCACCTCCACTTACTTGTCATCTAGCTTCTCGGTCTGTGCACTGGGCTCTGAGTGTACCGGCTTCCTGTAAGTAAGTAAGGCTTTATACAGGTGTTGTGGCCTTCCTTGCACTCAACTACAGATGCCCTTCTGCTCTTGTCTCTTTACTGCATGAGGGAACTCCTGCTCAGTGGGTGTCATGCATCCCCATTGTGTACATTCATGATTTCATTTAATAATCTTTGGGTCAGCTTTGATGAGGGTTGTCATGCAAACTCTAACACTACATGTATTATGTGGTGGCAGAAGACAATTTCTGATGTGTTGCTCAATTAAGAAGCAACAAGTTCTCAAAAGTTTTATTTATTTTTGTACTTTAAGTACTGTAGCTGCTGAAGCTTCATTATGTACATGACTTGAGGAATTCTATTCTAGCATGTGTCTAACCAGTATGACAAAAATATGAGGTAAATGTGCACATAAATTAGTGGGATTACTACTCATTAGCTTGTGCAAAATTAAAATAGTATATCATTTACACATAAAAATTAAGCCTTTAAAAATTCCATTAGTACAGATACATATAGAAAGGATAATTAAAAAATGTACACCAAACCTGAACAGAGAAAGGGAGGTAATAAAACCTTTACACATCCAAAGTACAGTAACAAGACAGCCTCTGCCTCACCCACCTGTTCACGTCCTCAAGCTTGCGTAGGAGCCGCTCGTTCTCTCGACACACCAACTCCTGATCCTTCACTAAAGCTGACGACACTTGCTGCAGGAGTCATCACACAAAGCCATATTAAAACGGACTGAATAATTATAGGAAAAACACGTTAATCATGGAATCAATCACATATCAGAGGGTGAAATTTACTGATGCCTTTTCCTAGGAACTACCTGGAAGGGCTGGCCAAGGTGAAAGAGAATCCATTTGCATCTGTTCTTGCACCTCATCCTTGTACAGCGATTTTTTTTTCTACTCTCTCTCTCTCTCATACTACAATACTCTACCCTTCCAGTTATATCACAGCTTCTTTAGAATTCTTATATAAATATACGTGATGTGATATGACTTACCTGCAGCTCCTTATTCTCCCTCCTGATGTTGCTGTAAGATGCCATGTACTGCTGCACTAACTTCACCAACTCCTGGTTGTCTAGTGTCTCGAGCTTGTCCTTGTCTATCCTGAAGGAGCCTTGGCGGGATATCATGCCTGGTGCTGGTAGATGGAATAATGTGTCAACCAATACTTATAGTTAAATTCTTTATAGTGTGTGACACAAAACTGCATCCATGTAAAATCCATTATATCAAAGCATTACATTTTCCAAGATCTGGAGGCTGGTGAAGAATGCCACAGATGTGATTAACTCTATTCTACTTATTGAGATAAAAACGAAAAGGAGCCATGGACTGACGTGTCAACATAGGGAATCATGGTTTCAATCATAGACAAAGAAAGCCATGAATTAACAGACACAGAGCCATTGATTAATTTGGAAGACCTAAGTTACCATGAACGTGGTTGTAGAGAGGAGCCATGGACTGCCAGGTGGCTACATGGTAATGGAATGAGTGAAGTGTAAAGAGTCACCTAATAAAACACCCACCTGGCCTTGCCCCTGCTACAGCTACACGGTCCGCTGTATCCATCCCAAGGTGACCATTCAGTTGATGAGGACCTTCCTGAGGCACACCTGTGGACAGTATATATAACCAATAGTCCAAGGTGGAGGCAAGGTAATGTATACAAGGGTGGGATACATTACTGATCGATAATGTGGGGCTTCTTTGGTTGTTGTTCTCTTTCTTTAAATCTGGATCCTTATTACTTCCTTATCATTTACAACAATCAAAACACATACTGGTGACTCAGTCCATTCACTCCTTTACTTTTTATGCTATACTATTTTTTACCACCCTCTGATGTGCTTCTACTAAGGTACTTAAATGAAAACATTAACAGTGTTTGAAAACTGCAATGGATCTCCTCTTAACTGAGAAATAAGGTTCCTTCCAATCACCTAGCCTCATTTTCATTATCATAATTGAAATCATCATGTGCAAAAGGCAGTCTGGGATTATTACTTCCTGGTTATACAGTCCTACAAACAGTCAGTAACAGTCTGCCGTGACAAACAGTACCATGCTAACAGACTCACCATTTTCCCCAAGGTCAATGAGCATCTTGAGGTGGGCGTTCTCCTCCCTCAGAAGACTCACCTCCCGCTGTAAACTCAAAATCACCTTCTCCTTTGGATCCTGGGGAGGGGGAGAGTCAGTGTGTCATTATTCCTCCTGTTCATCTTAAAGGATGTATGCTTTCCTTGTGTATATCTGCGTTTAACAGTATTTCATGATCATTATGCACTGTATATCACAGCATTTAACAGTATTTCATAATCACTATGCTGTGACTGTTTATATGTATGGCAGAGAACAATGTAGCAATGACCAGCAAGAGAATGTTAATAGAAGGAGAAAAGGGGCAGTGAGAGGGAAGATGTAAACATGGAATAGCGAGGTATGAAGAAGGGAAGATTATTACAAGCACAAAAGTAACAAGGGCGAGTTAATAGGTACAGTCGGAGTAATAGATATGAAGCAAGGGTGTAAACATTCACATAAAATAAAAGACAATAAAATATAGAAATAAAGGAGAATGAGGTATGAAGTTAATACATAAGGAGAGTGAGGCGGAAACCCACCATAATGATAAGAGGTTTAGTTCGGATCCGCTTGGCCCTGGAGGCATAGCGAAGGGTGTTGAGCGTCTCACTGATGTTGGATTTGGCAGGTGACACACAGGCAATCTGAGGAGGCATTACAACCATCACCAAAGAGAACCACAGGATACTAGTACTACAAAACTACTTAAAAAGGTACAGTAAAGGTAATTCTTTAAATCCATTACATGTAGTTCAGACAAATATAAGAATCATGTGAATAACTACACTAATAATTAATAATAATATATAAATACTGATGTTGCCAGGTGATAAATCAGTATTAAATTTAAGTCACACCCACCTAAAAAAACTAGTTAATCTGCATTCATACTAATTAAAACGGTATTAAGAATGTCATATTTTCATCACTAACCATAAGGGTGACTCCATTCCCCGCCAGACTGTCTGCTAGAAGCTTGGTTAGTTTAGAGTCTCTGTAAGGTATGTGACCGTCCTTCCTGCGGTGGTCGGACAAGGCAGCGATGCACGTACCTGATGGGAAAACAATGTGCTGGAGTCATACACACAAAGGTTCAGTCTCACACTTCAATATAAGGATGGAAATGTAAGGCTAAAGTACGACATAATAAATCAAATCACATATCACAAAAGGCTTAGATGTTTAAGACTGACACTAATAATTTAGCATCATTTGATGTAAAATGTTTATATCTTATTTATACTTTATATTTTCATACTTATTGTTGTAGGTGTGAGAGGAAGTACCTTGAGACATGGAAGGACAATGATATGATATTTGAGAGGGAGGGAACAGAGTGAGGGGAACAGTGTGTGCAAAGAGGAAGTTGTATAGAAATGAGTAAGTGGAAAGTGTACTACAGTTTAATTTTACTGCGTAATTATTAGTCTTAGAACAAATATTCATAATGACAGTTGTAGAGTTTAATTAGGTCTATCAGATGCTGTAATGATATTTCCAATATCTCTAATAGCTTTCGAGAAAATGAGGAAGAAAGTCATGTTTTGGAAAAAAAATTATACTGTGGTCATCCCATTGAGGGAGTTCTTATGAAAAGGTGTCAGCAAGTATAATATAATAGAGTGATAGCTGTTGATGATGATGATGACGATGACAATGATAAGAAATAAGTGTTACCTTCTAA
The DNA here is from genome assembly GCA_029783475.1 of Metacarcinus magister. NCBI lineage: Eukaryota > Metazoa > Arthropoda > Malacostraca > Decapoda > Cancridae > Metacarcinus > Metacarcinus magister. The sequence continues at coordinate 10,824,167 of JAPQNM010000042.1, forward strand.
TCTGTTATGTATCTCGTTTGTACTGTTATAAAATAAGGGACAGACTATTGATTGTGATGACACTGAGAAAATACTTTATTATTATGTCATCAATGGACAAGAGGACATGAGAGGGAGTCGAGGTGAGGTGAGGTGACGTAAAGAAACATACTGTGTTATTGGCGTCTCCAGGCAACAACATTGGTATCTTCACAACACCTGCCTTTCACTAATGAAAAAATAAAAAATAAACAACTATAACTACTAATTCTTCCAACACCATAAAGAGAATATACCTGCAACATCTCAAGTTCTTTACACTAATCAATGATGAGGTTATAAGGAGGGAAAAGTGGCTTCCACCAAAGTGTAGTGTATACAAGAACAGTTTAAGTATTAGGAAGTGTTGAGTAAGGTATATTTAAACACTGCTGGAGTGTGTGTACTGGGAGGGCGTGGAGGGCTTCTGACGTAGGTCCATTCACTAACACCATTATCTTTGCATGGTGTCTATTGTGTTTACTGTTAGCACACAATTATCCAACCTCCTGACACCTGCCGGCACCAGCCCCTATGTGTGTGTGTGTGTGTGTACAATTAGGATCAATAATCTATTTAGCAGCCATGACCTTGAGCAGTGTGTACAGGTGGGTGAGAGGTTACATGTACATTACACATACTCGTACTTGCTTCATAGTCAGGGTGTGTGTGTGTGTGTGCCACCTACCGAGCACCATGAGGGACTTGTTGATGTTATTAGCTTCCTCCAGAGTCTTGCCCTCTGAGTTAGTTTTCTTGGTCATCTCTGAACCCGCAAGGTCCACGAAATTAATCTTGCCATTTTTTGTTAGGTACACACCATCGTCCGCCTTCAGAGACAAAGAAAGTGTAAAAAGTATGTGAATTATGAAAGAAAACTGGTGTAGTACAATTCTCATATACTCGCCAAGACAATTTTCACACTATTAATACAAATTACAAACTGGATTGCATGACTCTTACACACTGAGGGAAAAGTAATTTGAAAGTAATAAATGAACACGTGGGGTCATGGGGGATGTAGCTCACCTTCTGTTCTGACGTGATGTTGACGGTGAGGATGGTGTGGCTGCGGGAGGAGTACTCGTTCATGTTGTGTGACGCCACCGCACGGTTCCTCAAACCTGCAAACAATACATCATCATCATCACCATTATTATTATCATCATTATCGTCAACCTCTTTGATTCCACTACAGGACAAAAGCTTCTCATAACCTTTTCAACTTATCTCTGTCAGCTGTCCGTCTATTCCAGGTCACCCAAGCAAAACTTCTTATCTCTATCTAGTTCTCTATCTGCCCAGCCTTCTTTTTCTATCCTACTAATTTGCCATACATATACCTATTTGTTCAAGCATTTGGAAGTAAAATTAATGAGACCAAAAACTTATGCTAATTTCCAAAGAAGGTTAAATAATCTCTCTCTCCTTACCTTCCTCCAGGACCGCCAGCAGGTCATCCAGCTCGGCACACTCGATCTCAAACAGGTTCTCCACGAAGAAGCCTCGTTTCTTCTTACTCCAGCGAACCTGCAGAGGCTTAGTGTTGGTCCCGATGTTGAGGAGGTCAATCACCTACACAGGAAGGACACAAAGAGGAAACATTAATAATGATATAGCTTCCCTACGTGAAGGAAAACTTAATTCAGTTGGCAAGATGTCCGTTCCAAGAGAAAATAGAGAGCAAGGGAAAGGAAAATGAGTAAACGTAACAGACAAGTAAGTAGCCAATAAGGGAAGGACGATATCATTGAAAAGTACTCGCAATAACTTATTACTTTTTCAAAATCATAGCAAGTGGTGAGTAACGCACAATAACACAATGAAGTAAGAAAAATGTAGTATCAATTAGTTCTGTAATTAAAGTAACATCTCCCACCATCATACCTTCTCATTGTAGATTTCCAGGTAGGAAGCCGTGAGGGTGAACTCCATGTCGTCTCTGTTCTGTATCTGGTTGAATAGGTACACGAAAGACCTGAAGATGAGCCCGTGACTCTCCGAAAACATGCTGGTGCCGTTATCGAACTGCGGAGGGAAGGAAGGAAGCAGAGGATGAGGCGGAGCGGGGAGGCAGATTGAGGCAGGGATACCAGAATGACGGTGATATAAACAGAGGTACATAAACAGGATATACAAATCATATAGAGCCACATGAAACCCGATATCCCACTGATTTAGCTAAGTTATGGGTAAAAAGAAAATCGAGAAGACCGGAGGGGAAAAGGTTGTGTGTTTCGTAGTATAAAATCACATGAATACTGATGATACTCTGCTGCTACGGAAAGGCTACGGGTACAGGAGTCTATTACAGGTAGCGTACACGTGCCCCCTCTCGCCCCCCAAGCCAGGTCAGTGGAGGGGTAGGGGGAAGGGAGGGGGGGAGGTAGAGTAGCAGCGCCGGGCAGTACCGAGGAGGCGACATGCACGATCTGACCCCATCGGTGTTATTACAAGCACAGGAAGCAACGGAGGGGGTGGAGAGAGAGAGAGAGAGAGAGAGAGAGAGAGAGAGAGAGAGAGAGAGAGAGAGAGAGAGAGAGAGAGAGAGAGAGAGAATAGGTAAACATCCACTATAGGTAATACTAATTTGTGATTCTATAAATATAAACTTGCAAAAATGTCAAACGGTCCTTAACTTCTTCATCTTCTTGGCACAAATTTCCCACTACATACTACATCTATTTATCTCTCTTTTACTATGTATGCATCTACTTCATCTATGTCTCTATTCCACAAGCGAGGAGGACGCTACATTGCATTCTTTAACACCATAGAAGGATTCCAAGTCGCCCCACCTCGCCTCCGTCCTTCAGGAAAGCGACAGAGAGGTCTTCAGTAAGTTGCCAGCCGCTGAAGGTTACACACAACTACGGCGGAACTTTGCAAACCGTGACAGAGAGGTGGAGACTTACATGTTCTTACGTATAAAGGGTAAAGGGATGAGGCTTCTTCGATACAAAATTAAGCTTCAAGAAACAAAGGAAATTAATAAGAATTGTATGTTATAGAACGTGAAGGAAATGGACAAGATTGGAATACAAGAATAGAATTGAAGTTATACTGAAATTATGAGACTAAGCTACGTATAAAACTTGAATAAATGAAAAAAAAAAAAAAAAAAATTATTGGAAATATAGCAGAAGACTGAAAAGGAACACAAACAAGAATGGAAATGGACGAATAAAACAAATAAACGGGACATAATAAGACAAAAAAGAACATTAGAAAAAAAAAGAACATACAAACAGAAGAGTGGAAACAAAACATACCAACTACAGTTAAAAAAAAAGAAAAAAAAAGAAAGAAAGGGGAAGAAGAGATAAAGAGAGGATAAAGAGGAGGTTCAAAGCCCCGAGAACCCCAAGGTGAGGTTTGTGTACCGCTGCAGTGCCTCAGACTCACAGGTAACACAGATGTGGCGTCTGTCCTGCACACCTGCACTCTCATTCAGGCCGCAGGTGTGTGTGGGGGTGTGAAGAGAGAGAGAGAGAGAGAGAGAGAGAGAGAGAGAGAGAGAGAGAGAGAGAGAGAGAGAGAGAGAGAGAGAGAGAGAGAGAGAGAGAGAGAGAGAGAGAGAGAGAGAATACTCATTGCACCCTCTTCTCTTGCTCATATACTCCTTTCACCCTTCTCTTCTCAGTCTCAAACACTCCCTCCTTCACTCTTACAATCTTACTCCTCTACTCACTCCATCATTACCGTTTACTCTTTACTCTCACAGGCAAACACTCCCTCTCTCTTCTCCCCTTCATTCACAATTCACATACTCCAACACTCCCTTTACCATGAGCTTACTAGGAGTGTTGAAGCAGCTGTCCTTATGCTGCTTCACTTCACTCCACCTCCAACACCTGAATAGCGGCTCTTCTCCACTAAATCCACTCTCAAAAGACCACAGATGCTACAAACACCTTACGACAATCACAGATACACCACAATTGTCACTATTACCACTCTGTGTACTACTGAAGCCACTCTACTACAAGAAAATGTACTAAAACCACAGTACAACGACCACAACTACTACTAGAAATCCACTTTACGATCACCACATGTAGTATTTAAAAGCTAATCTATGACGACCACAGAAACTAGAGACACGTGTTCTTAGTGTGGCATCGTCAGGCATCCGCTAGTGTATGTACTAATCATGCCTCGAGTGATGGTGGAGGATGACAAGGAGGTCGTCTCCCCCGCTGGCACATGCAGGATGCAGCTGGCAGGACTAAAAAAGAAGATTCCTGCCATGTCTAAGCAGAGTTGGATGCACCTCAGCAATGCAAGAGGTAAGATGAATACCCAGAGAGTTATACAAGATGCAAGAATGTTCCCAAAGATGAAAAATTGAATGGCCATATTTACAAAAGTTAAGATAAATGCCCAAAGAGTTACATGACGTAAGATAAAAAGCTCTATAAAGATACAAGAAAGTGCAGGAGAGATACCCACATGTACCAAAGGCAATAAGAATACCCAAAGAGGCAAAAGAAAGCACGAGAAATGCCCAGAGACACATAAAAGCTATGATAGATACCCCAGAAGATAAAAGGATGTAAGTAAGCTAGATCCCTCAAGAATAGACAAAAGGCAGAACACGGCAGAGTGTGAGGCAGCCCCAAGACCCGTCCCAAGCCAGCCCCGAGACCCGTCCCAAGCCAGCCCCAAGACCCGTCCCAAGCCAGCCCAAACCAAAGCAGCAGCAGCGACGATAACAACATGGACGGCGACAAGGACAACAGCGGCAGTAAGTACGAGTAGCAGCGAAGGACGAACGCGAAGACTCACCACGAAGTAACTCTGCGGCTGTCTGGTCTTGCGGGCCCTGGAGGAGGCTGTGATGGGCTGGTAGTACTGCCGGCACCACGCGAGGGGAAGGGGATTGGGAAAAGGGGAAGAAAGGACAATATATAAAGTGGGGTTCCCTAAAAGATTAGATAGACAAGAATGGTTTTCAGCCTGCTACCCACGCCTTCATACTCCCACCCTACGCGGCTTCATCTACGCCCCCACGCCTTCAGCACATCCCATCACGTCCTTATGCTAGTATACATCTACCAGTCCTTCATACACACTTAGAAGGCGTTATACACACGCATGTGACTTCACCACTGTTCCTAACATTTCCTTCAATGGCTCTTAAATGGGGTTCAGGCGAGTATGTGGACTACAGTTGCCTCACTAAGAGATAAACGGACAAATTTTCTTTTTTATTTTACGGAGTTGAGGATAGAGTAAGACGATGGACGTAAAGAAGAAGAACAAAAAGTTAATTTGATTCCCCAAATAGGGAGAGGCGAGTTTCAAATTCCAAAGCCAATTCAAGGTTACTGATCCAATTCCTCTTGGTACAGTATAAAGGCAGTGTAGGAACAGAGCAAGGTAGATCGTTTCTTGTGTAAACCTGTTTATAAAAACGTAAAAATGTAACCGAAAAAAAAACCATGACTAAAAACAGGTGGAGAGACTTCTACTAAGAAGTTCATGACCTCGGAAAAGTAGGTATTCAGTGACCTTGGACACATGAAATCCCTTGACCACACACGAACCCAAGAGCCCTGACCCGTAATCTTTCCCTCCCCTCCTACACCACCACCACCACCACCACCACCTCGCTGGCTCGCAGGTCATGTGGAGTGGAGAAGCGTCAATATGAAGTAAATTTTGGTGATGAATCTTAATGAGGTTTCCAGGAGGTTCTAAGGATAGTGCCTCTTGTCTCCGTCTTACATGAAGGTCGCCAATGAATAACGACAGTGGTGATAGATAAAAAAAAATAAAAAAACAGGCATTACTTCTGTTAATATTACAATCATTATTAGAACAATTACTACTACCACTACTACTACTACTACTTCTAACGTGACAACACAGGTAGTACACTAACACAAAGATAGTACACTGACTTGAAGACATCCATCATTACTCACTCTCTCTCTCTCTCTCTCTCTCTCTCTCTCTCTCTCTCTCTCTCTCTCTCTCTCTCTCTCTCTCTCTCTCTCTCTCACCAGGTGTGGAGGGCCAGTGAGGGTGTGGGTCTTCCCTGAGCCTGTCTGACCATAGCAGAACACGGTGCAGGAGAACCCGTCAACAGCCATGTCCAGGAGCCTCTTCACGCCGGAGTGAGTCAACACGTCGTCCTGAATAGCCTCGGGTTCGAACACAACGTTGTAGGTGAACACTTTGGGCTTCTGCGACGCCTGGCCGTTCATATTGTCCATGTTAACCTGAAGGAAGAAAGGACAATGTATTTATGTTATGTTATCATCTGAGAGAGAGAGAGAGAGAGAGAGAGAGAGAGAGAGAGAGAGAGAGAGAGAGAGAGAGAGAGAGAGAGAGAGAGAGAGAGAGAGAGAGAGAGAGAGAGAGAGAATAAATATGATAGAAGGGAAAATTAAGTAGTTCTCGGAAAAAGTCGCAGCTGTATGATGTGCAAATTCCAGTCATGGGTGATGGGGGTTTGGTGGGGGGTGGGGGGGGCATTGCGTGTTGAGGAAGGGAGGGAAGGAGGGAGGGAGGGAGGGAGGGAAGGTGGGAAGAAAGAAAGCAGGTGAGAAAAGCGAAGAAGGGGGTATTGAGGGAAGGAGGCAGGGAGAGGGGAGAAATACAGGTATGAATGCACTGATTGAAGGTGAAGAGGAAAGATTATCGAGTCTATGCATAAGGTTGAGAGGAGAGAGAAAGAGAGAGAGCGAAAACGAGAGAGAAGAAGGGGGATAAAGGGAAAATAGGAGTAAAAGAAAAGGCAGTAGAGACGAAGAGTCAGTAAAAGAGGATGAAAAAACTTGAAATGATTGATAGACTGACTGACTGACTGACTGACTGACTGACTCACAATCCGTCTTTTCTCACCACTCAAATCTCACCAAACAAAATCTGACACCCCCCCACACCCCATTTTTTTCCACCGTCCTCCTTAACCCCTTTTCGTGTTTCAAGGTTACTGGCCTGCGTCGTCCTCGTCCTCCTCGTCGCCTGTCCTGCTATGCGCGGGTTCAAGGAACGACGTTTATTATTCTCCACACGAAGCGACAGGAGTAACGAGCGAGATTCTTGGAAGTGAGTGTTGAAAGCCTGTTTGGTGCCGGCTTCCAGAGGGGTGTTGCAATGTGGGAAGCAGCTTAACTACTACTACTACTACTACTACTACTACTACTACTATTACTATTACTACTACTTCTCCTCACCCTCCTCCTGAACTTTTATCATAAACTTTGATATTATATTCCGTTCATTTATCATTTGCTTCTATACTTTACACATTGACAAGCAAAAAGAAAACAAGAAAGGAGGAGACAATAAAAAGTGCCGAAAGCAACTGTAAGCTAGAAAGAAAGAACAAGAAAGAAAAAAATAATAACAAGACAATAACAATTATGCAAATGGAAACAAAAAAGAGACACAGACAGGAAGAGAAAAAAAAAGAGAACAGTTACGAAAACGATCCTGCACCACCATTTATCCTTCTCCTCCTCCTCCTCCTCCTCTTCCTCCACCTCCGCCTCTTCCTCCATTACCAATATTACCACGACCACCTTAACCTTCTACAATCCTTTTCTTCTCCTACAATCCTCCTCTTCTTCCTTCTAAATCCTCCACCTCCTGCCCTTCTCCAAATCCTCCTCCACCTCCACCACCTCTTCCTCCACTACCTCCACCTCTTCCTCCACTACCTCCACCTCCAGCCCCGCCGCATAATAGCTTCCAATTACTACAATTAGCAATTTTATAAAACTCCCAATGTTTACAGCACAATACTAGGACCACCTCGGACTGCCGCAGCGGGGGGAGGAGGAAGAAGAAGAAGAAGAAGAAGAAGGAAGAAGAAAAATAAATAGATGATGAAATAAGCATAACGAAACGGAATTCCAAACCAAACAAAATAAAAATTAAAACAAGGATAAAACTGAACATAAAATTAATGAGAAGTAAACACTAAAAAAATAATGTGTGTGTGTGTGTGTGTGTGTGTGTGTGTGTGTGTGGGCGAGACAACGTTATTGTTTCCGTGGTGACCTTGGCAGAAGAGGAGGAGGAGGAGGAGGAGGAGGAGGAACAGGAGGAGGAGGAGCTGGAGGAGGAGGAGGAGGAGCTGGAGGAGGAGGAGGAGCTGGAGGAGGAGGAGGAGGAGGATAGAGGGAATGGCGATAGAGGTAGATTGTTAAGGGTAGGTGAAGGAGACACGAAGGGAGGTGAGGGGAGGTGAGGGGAGAGGGGGGGATGAGTGAGGGGAAGGGGGGTGGGGGTGAGGGGAGTTTGTGTATGGCATATGTGGGTCGCTCGATGAGTACACACAATGGTGTGTGTGTGTGTGTGTGTGTGTGTGTCTTATGTAAATCATCACCATTATTCCTATCACCTCATCCTCATCATCACTATCTTACTATCGTTATTATTATCACCATCATTACTATCATCATCAGCAGCAGCATCACTATCACCACCACTATTGACATTCCCAAACACCAATCATGTCCATTATCTGCTGTCATCATTATCATCACCATCAACATCACTGAACGGCCTGGCACGATTCACCACCACCACTACTACCACCATCACCACCATCACCACCACCACTACCACCAACTCGCCAGAAGAAAACGAAGAATAATAATAAGAATAATAATAATAAGGTGGACAATATAGTAGGAGAAAAAAAATAATAAAAGAAAAAAAAACAGGACAGAAATATACGACGGAGAAATACACTTCTGCCTCCTCTCCCTCCCTCCCATTCCCCCCCTTTCCCCTCTCCTTCCCCTCCTTTCCCCTCTCCTTCCTCTCTATACTGTGACGTCAGATGTAAACAAACAAACCGAATTATGATGTATTGATTAACTGTCCCCGTCACCTATCCCCCCTTTCCCCTCACCCCCCCTAACACCTGTCCCCCTTCACCCCTTCCCCACAACACCTGTTCCCCTTCCCATCACACCTGCGCCTCATCTCATCAGGAGCTTTCAAAGGGAAGATATTGGTTTATTATTATTATTAGAAGAAGAAGAAGAAGAAGAAGAAGAAGAAGAAGAAGAAGAAGAAGAAGAAGAAGAAGAAGAAGAAAATGAAAAAGAAAAAGAAGTGGAAGAACAATGAGAGAAAAAAAGGTGACGATAAAGTTGACATTTCAAGGCTATGGTACGAAGAAGAGGAAGAAGAAGAAGAAGAAGAAGAAGAAGAAGAAGAAGAAGAGGACAAGGAGGAAGAGGAGGAGGAGGAAGAAGAAAATAGGAGGAATGTCAAAGGGCAATAAACGTAGGACTAAAAAAATATATAAATACAAAGGTTGAAATCTTGGATCGTGGTGGCATTCAAACATTTCACGGAACACCCGCCTGCGTGCGTAACGAAGTTGAAAGAGTGAGGGGAAGTGAGGGGAAGGGGTAGGATGTGAGGGGAGACGAAGGAAGGAGAAGGGGAAGAGGAAGGAAGGAGATAATGAAAAGGAAACGTGCTAATTGAGAACATGATGGGAATGAATTAAGTAAAGAATGTTAGAAGGAGAAGGAGGAGGAGGAGGAGGAGGAGGAGGAGGAAGAAGAAGAAGAAGAGAAGACCCTTCCCCTCCCTTAATCATCGACACACCTTTCATAATTACCTCCTCACCCTCTTACACCTTAAAATATCTAGCCATGCATCCAGACAGTCCTTAAACAGCTTTTTGCACCCTAAAACGAAACATTTTTACCCTTAAACGGATTCTTACACCAAATTCTCACCCTAAAACACCACATTCTCATTCTAAAACCGATATTTGCCCTTTCAAGGATCACATTCTCATCCTAATACAGATCTTTATACCCTTAAACAGCACATTCTCACCCTAAAATAAAACACTCGGTGCTACTTTGGCTTGTTATATACGTGTCATGAATCTACTTTTGGTATGCGATCTACACTTTATATTTCAATCTACGTATCATGAATCTACGTTGTTTGTGAAGAAAGTGTGAGTGAAATTGAAGGTCCTACGAGGAGAGGAAGGCCAGTTCTAAGATGGAAGGAAAGGAGGATACTATTCTATACATTTTTAACGTAAACCTCATACTTTTCGAGTTATTCAAAATCACATGATTTCTGCCAAGAAATTCCACCAGAATTGAGGTCGAAAAAGGGTTTTCCCATTTTACTACGTAAATATTAGTCCTACAGGAAAATTGTATAGAAGTAAAGTTATGGAGTTTGATAATGTCTATCTTATATAGTCATCATATTTCCAATAACTCAAATACCTATGAAGAAAATAAAAATTTTGTGAAAGAAATTAATGCATAATACTTTACAGTCCTACATCTATAATTACATTCCAATTACATTTAATTTTTGCTCAATAGAACGAACGTCCACTCCTCTTTCTTTTATATTCCGTATGTTTTTTACGTAAACTCCATACATTTCGAGTTATTTCAAAATATGTGATTTATCTAAAAAATTCTAAGGGTGTACCCTACGAAATTTCATGCAAATTTCCACACCTCCGAATCTCATGAAAATTGGTACAATGAGGTTTTCGGTCATGCTGAACACGAATCTGGCCTTATTTTCCTGATTACTATAATATCAAACTGTATTTCACCCTTGCTTGCCTTATAACATTAGTGAAATAACCATTATTTAACTTTACTGGCTGATGCTGGTCTCATGACGAAAATACATAGAGATGACCTACCCTAAATCTACACAATATAACGTATATATGTTATTTGGTTTCCATATGTTGAACTATAAGCGAATTAAAACTGCTTAAAACCGATTAAAACTGATTAAAAGTACTTTTTACATTCCTACATCTATACTTATATTCCAATTCCATTTCACTATAACACAAAAGAATGCACGTCTCTTACTCTTACATTCTCTCACCCTATCTTACTTTTACTCCTTACTCACCCTTTATACCATGGAACATCACTCTCCCCCACCCTCCTTATAATGTTAAACACACTTCCTGTCCTCTTCCTTATACACGTTGTACAACCCCATCCTTCACCCTAACACAGGCCCATCCCTCACCCTAACTCAGTGTCCTTCCTTATTATTCCTTCACAAACACCGACAAGATATAGTGGGTCAAGGTGTGTGTGTGTGTGTGTGTGTGTGTGTGTGTGTGTGTGTGTGTGTGTGTGTGTGTGTGTGTGTGTGTGTGTGTGTTGGTGGGGGGGGTGGGGGGGTAGGGAAAGGTGGTGTTTGCGTGTTTGACTGCACGATATAAACAAATTAAATTTTTTTTCCTTCACCTCTACCACCACCATCACCAACACCACCTCCACCACCATCACCACTACCACCTTACTCCTTGTATCTACTCATCACCATCGTCACCACTTTACCTATTCACTAATCATCACCACTATTATTTTTTTTTACCGTCTACCTCTTAACTACACCTCATCATCACCATCATCACCACCACCACCACCACCACCACCATCATCACACACAAGAGATAGGGAGAGCAAAGTAATAGGATGTAACTGGAGGAAGAGGCATAAAGAAGGGCAGAAGAGAAGGAAAGGTGATAAAGGATGAAAAAGGAGGAATATGTGAATAGAATGAAAGAGAAGTAATGTGTGAAAGGTGACTGAGGACAAGTGAAGGAAGAGAAAGAGAAAAGAGAGAGAAAAGGAGGTTAATGAGGGGAAAGGAGGAGGGTGAGAAGATAAGAGGACAAGTGAAGGGAGACAAAGAGGAGGAAGATTAACCAAAACAAAAATAAGAATGACGAACAGTAGGAGGGACATTAAGAGGACGAGGAGGAGGAGGAGGAGGAAGGAGAATGAGGGTAGAGAGGGTAGAGAGGGAGTGAGGGGAAAGGGGGAAAGAACAGATAGGAGGAGAGTGTGAGGTGTTGCCCTTCCCTCCCCTGACGAAAATCCGTAAAACTAGGTCAGACATAACAAGTTAATAGCGTTGGTGGTGTTTAAATGTCGAGGTGAAGAGGCAGGGAGGAAGGGCAGTGACGGCTCGTTCCTAGAAGTAGGTTGAGGAACGTTTTGTGCCAGAAAGACGTTTACTACTCACCTTGAACGTTTGCCAAATAGGTGATATATTCTTATGGGTTTATTAAAGGTTTTTCGAACGTTTTTTATTATTGGGTATGTTGTCAGTGGTGGTAAAACGTTTATAAGAAGACGAATTAAATTTTTTTGTGGGAATGCTAAACGTTTGCAGAGTCAGGAACGTTTGTTAGTAGATTTGGTATATTTAAAAGTTTATTATTGGGACTAAAACGTTTATAAGGAGACGAATACTTGATATAAGGTTATTCATGGGCTTTAAACGTTTATAGAAGCACGGGAACGTTAGCTATGATTCAAACGTTTATCAGAGCGCGAGGTGTTGAAATCGGGAGTTATTCGAGAAATTATACGTTTGCAGCAACACAGAAACGTTAATTCTAAGCAGACATATTTGCCAGAAAACACATACTTTTACATGGAAACTGTGACTGTATGTGTGTGTAGTGGTAGTAGAAATAGTAGTAGTAGTAGTAGTAGTAGTACCTATCATAAAGTTTGTCCTAATTTCAGGTGACCCTTCCCCTCTCCTTCCCCTAACCCCCTCACGCACAAGGTCAAACGTCGATAGGTAGGTAGATATAGAGTGCCATCTAGGTCACTGGGTCAAGACGCCACACTGGGTCACGTGACATCAGACTACACTCAACCAACCACCAATAAATCAGATGAGGATGAGGAGATGAGGATAGATGAAGGGAAGTGAGGGGAGGTGAGGGGTAATGAGGGGAGGTGAGGGGTAATGAGGGGAAGTACTCACCCATGCTTGACCTTCACCAGGGAATTGAAGGCACATTTCATCACATCGCTGCTTCTCCTTGTCGTTCAAGGGGCGGCATCTGCAACACAACACAACACTCACTCAATACAAATTCTCACTCACAACACAAATACTCACTCACTCACAACACAAATATTCACTCACTCAAAACACACATTAATACACTCCATTCACTCAACACAAACATCAACAAACTCAATTACCATAATAATAATAATAATAATAATAATGATAATAATAACAATAATAATACAAACTAAACTTGCACCACTAACACGTAACACTAAATATTACTATCATCATTATTATTATAAAGAGAGAAAGAGATAAGAGAGAGAAAGTGGAGAGAGAGAAAGTGACATACATACATACATACATAAAGTTGATCCTCTTTTCCTATATGACAAAATAAAATATCAAATAAAATAAACAGAGAGAGAGAGTGAAAGAAAAAGAAAAACAATCTAGTATATCTGGGAACACGCAATAAGGATAAATAACAGTAGAAAACACACTCACATATATACACACACACACTCACACTCGTCCTCATATCCAATTTGGAACCTCACACGCACTTTACGAATAAATAAAAAAAATTAGAGAAAAATAAGAGTAAATAAAAACTATAACATAACGCAAATGACTTAAAAATGCGTCTAAGTAAGCAATTGACACACACACACACACACACACACACACACACACACACACACACACACACACACACACACACACACACACACACCAGCGTTTCTTGGTAAAAATGTAAGAACTAGAACAAATATAATCATTTCAAGTGCGTCTCATATGTGTGTTTGTGTGGAATTATCAAAAGTTAATAATGTTTTATGTATTCAGTAGTCAATGTAATGAAGGAGGGAGGAAGAGAGAGGGAAGGAGGGAGAGAGAGGGAAGGAGAGAGAGAGGAAGGAAGGAAGGAAGGAAGGAAGGAAGGAAGAAGAAATGGGAACGGTGAGGAGAAGGGACACGATAAGCAGAAAATATAGTAAGGGGAAAGAAAGGGGACAGTAAATGGAGATAAAGAGTGAGGTGGGAGGGAAGGACTATTACCATTACTATTACTGTTACTATTACTATTATTATTACTATTGCCCGTCCTCCACGCCCCTGTATTTAGTGAGGCTGAGTGAGGGGAAGTGTGTGGTGAGGGGACGTGTGTGTCTCCTTAACGATGTAAAATTCACCTGTACCTAAAGTTCACCTGTGTGTTATGCACCTGTGGGGCCAGACACGTGACAAACGGACCCTAAGGAGGAGGAAGAGGAGGAGGAGGAGGAGGTGAAGAACAAGAAGAACAAGAAGAAGAACAAGAAAAGAAGAAGGAGGTGGAGGAAAAGGAGGTGGTGAAGAAAAAAGACGATGATAATGATGACAACGATTACTGAGAAACAGAATAACTTACACACACACACACACACACACACACACACACACACACACACACACACACACACACACACACACACACACACACACACACATCTACAACTACCATCAAATATAATGTTCTTTCTATCACCTCGTGCCCTTCACGCTCATTGGTCAATTCACTAATAACGTCACGTGCATGACACTAAACTCAGCGTTGATTGGTCCCAGCCTTCCATGACGTCAAGAAAACAACTCTTCTCATTGGCTAAGACCGTCACTATATAGAATAACACTTCCTGATTGGTTACAACCCCTTCATGACGTCACTAACAGAACACGATTATTTTTATACCTCAGGCCAGGCAAAGTTACCGATTATTGTTATTCTTTATTTTTTTATTGAATCATATTTAGTAAAGATGAATATTTTATCGCATTTTTCAGATACCGACGAGATGGAGGAGTAAAGAAGGGGAAGTGAGTGAGGGGAAGGGAGTGAGGGGAAGGGAGTGAGGGGAAGTGAGTGAGGGGAAGTGAGTGAGGGGAAGGGAGGGAGGGGAAGGGAGGGAGGGGAAGGGAGGGAGGGGAGAGGTATACTAATTCAAGGTTAAAGTAAGCATAACACGCCCTTATTTCACGCCTTCACGCCCCCTCCACCCTCTTTTTACCTTGAGAGAGAGAGAGAGAGAGAGAGAGAGAGAGAGAGAGAGAGAGAGAGAGAGAGAGAGAGAGAGAGAGAGAGAGAGAGAGAGAGAAAAGCTATGGGAGGTGATTGCCAACACTAAGAACGTCTTGTACAATTAATTGGCAACACTGCCTCACGCGTAGTTAACAATCCAAGTGTGTTATTGTTATTGGCAACGCTGTGGACTCTCATTCCTTTCCCTCCCTCCAATCGAGAGAGAGAGAGAGAGAGAGAGAGAGAGAGAGAGAGAGAGAGAGAGAGAGAGAGAGAGAGAGAGAGAGAGAGAGAGAGAGAGAGAGAGAGAGATACAAAGGTAAATAAGATAGACAGCAGGAAAAAAGAGGTACTAGTGAAAGAGAGAAGAGGGGAGAGAGAAAGGGGAAGGAGGGGGAGGTAGAGAGGGGAGAAAGAGAATGAGGGGGAAAGGAGTGAGGGGAGTAAAGGTCTAAACACACTCCCACACTGCACACTCTTCCACGAACTCAGTATTGATGAGTGTGCTACAATTATATACTTTTGGGAGTGGACGAGGGAGTGAGGGAGGGAGTGAGTGAGGGAGTGAGTAAGTGTGAGTGTATGTGAGGGAGTGTGTGTGTGTGTGTGTGTACGTGAGGGAGTAAGGAAGTGAGGGAGTGTGTGTACGTGAGAGAGGGAGTGAAGGTGGGAGGGACATTCTCAGTCTCTAGTGACCATTAGTTAGAACAGGTGAGGGGAGAGAAGGGAAAGAACGAGGGGAAAAACACCTGCTTGTGAGTGAGTCATCATAGTAGTAGTAGTCAGTAGTAGTAGTAGTAGTAGTAGTAGCAGTAGTAGTAGTAGTAGTAGTAGTAGTAGTAGTAGTAGTAGTAGTAATAATAATGATAATAATAATAATAATAATAAAAATAAAATGAGGTAAAAAATATTGTACCCTATTCTGTCTGCCTCCACCTTCCCTTCCCTCCCCTCTTCCCTCCCTCCCTTTCTTCCTTCCCTTCTCCTTCCTCCTCTCGTCGACAATCTCCATTATCCCTTTCCTCCTTTTCTTCTCTGTAATCTAATTCTACTTCCTCTCTCTCTCTCTCTCTCTCTCTCTCTCTCTCTCTCTCTCTCTCTCTCTCTCTCTCTCTCTCTCTCTCTCTCTCTCTCTCTCTCTGTGCGTGTAAAGCTGCCATAACCACTTGATCGAGACTATTTCAGTTCGCCGCAGCAACGTCGCAGAGAGGCCTACACACACACACACACACACAGTAACCCTTCATCTCCCTTTACTTAACCTTCCATTCTATCTTTCCCATTTAACCCTACATGGCCCTACACACTTATAACTTTACCTCATATATAACTTAACCCTTTATCTCACCCCTAGCACCCCTAACAGGCTCACCAGGCCACCTTATTAGAGGGGCACAGTGACCTAACCTAACCTAACATAACCTAACCTTTCGAAGCTGTAAGCACGTGGACTCGTAAACATTCGTGACCTTGATAAAGACTTTCGTGACATGCGGATGATAAAAAGAAAATATTGGAACATTCTGATTCGTGGCTGGAGAGGGAAAAAACTGTGTATATATGTGAATTGTTTTAGCTTTTCGTGTGTGTGTGTGTGTGTGTGTGTGTGTGTGTGTGTGTGTGTGTGTGTGTGTGTGTGTGTGTGTTTACCTGGTTTTTGTATATATAAATTTTGAAGGGCAATTTGGAAGTGATATAAGAACTATAAAATAAATATAAGAATACTATTAGTTAGTTTTGGTTGTAATGTTAAAAAAAAAAAAGTTAAATTAGAATGAATAAATCAATAAATAAACATACAAAATTAAGAGAAACTAGGGAAAGCAACAATGGAAATTCTCTCCATCTCCCCATCTGTATATTTTTGTTATCTCTTATATTTTCCTACGCTTTTCCTCCTCAACACACACACACACACACACACACACACACACACACACACACACACACACACACACACACACACTCACCTCACCACCACGTTGATGTTGTCACACTCGTCTGCCGCCTCGTCACACAGGGAGCCTCGTGACCCCAGGGAGCGGGTCATAGTTTGGTCCAAGGAGGAGGCTGACCCCATCCTGCAGCAGAAACAAAGACCATTACAGCATAACAGCATAACCTAAGTTTCATTAAAGCATTACCATAATACACAACTTAACAGCATAATAGCATGATAACAGCACTACTTATAACACAGGACCTAACAGCATAATTTAAGTTTCATAACACAGGACTTAACAGCATTGTATTACAGCATCATTAAGTTCTGCAGCAAAGCAAAGTATACCAGGAAACAGCATTTATTCTTTACTATACTTATTAATTAATTTACTTGTTTATATATTTATTAATCTATTCATCTATTTAAATATCTATGGCGAGGAGTAAGTGGGTCAGTGCAGCACTAGGGCAGCAGCACAGAAGAGGTACTAGAGTGACGTGAAACAGCACAGAACATGCAGCATCACGAGACATCACAAACTAACATAACAAATCATTAAACATCATCACAGCAGATCATAACTTACTATAACAGCACAATACAGTCTATAATACAACACTTTGTAAAGGTTTTCTGCTGTATAAATGTAAGTAACTGAAGAGGTAGCAATAAGGAGGCTTTTATTTTCTTATATATTTTCTAACTTTAGGTCTATATCATTAAGTGTAAATAAGAGAGAAAGAAAAAAAAAAGTGCATCTAACATTTTCAGCACACCTGATAAAACACCTCATATCACATAACACATTACTCTACAAAACAGCATCAGCATCCCACATAGCGTAGAACCACCCACTTACTACACACCCATAACCTCCCACCAATATCCGCCACGCCCACCATACACCCATGTACCCAATAACGCCCACACCCCTTCCTTAGTCCCCCCGCCCGCCACCTGTGTCTAGGGGACGATCAACACAGTGGAAGGTGATGAATGGACACTCAAAGACGATCGATCCTCAGCAACCCACGTAAACACACAGGCATTAGTTCGCGTTGCTGTGGTATAGGTACGTACATACAGGTTCTTGCAGCTGTGGTATACATACACACCAAATATAAATTGACTATGTATGATGTTATTAAAGTTTCAGAAATGTAGGAATTGAGATATGTCAAAATACGTCATGTAGCTTTTGCACCCAATAATGACCTCTATAGTGGCGTTATACAATCCTAGTAAGAGTAAGGAGGAAGAACTGGTGGTATCAGGATATGGTCGGTCGGTGAGGTAATCAATTATGTCTGATGACGTGTTCCTGGTTTTGGATTATCGCTGTTTGAGCCTCCATTATGCATCAGTTTGTGTCAATGTGACCTTGACATATTTTTTTGAGCTGGGCCTACCAGTCCATCATTCTGGGTTTTGTTGTTTTCCTTGAGGCTCTGCAGGAAAATCAAGCATCGCTCGTGGTTGCTTGTCATTGCTGATCCTACACCATGCGGAAAACAGGACAACTTATAAGGATGAGCATGGTAATAACAGCAACATAAATCTTTGAAACCTGAAATTGTCTTGAAATGAAACATACCACAGTCCCCACGTGTCTCGTTTCACCCCGGCAGCACCTCAGCAAAACGACGCCTGAAATACTGGACGTAAATTATCCAACGTTTACCGGACGCTTTGGCAAAAAATTTAATACATGTAACTTTCATCAAGGTCACATGAATCACAGAGTTGGGAGCTTCTAAGTCTTACACGCAGTACCATCGTAAGCTTGTACGTAACAGATGATTGATTAATGAAAGATAATGGATAAACGCGCCTCGCATGACCGTGGAGATTGCGTGACTGCTAGTGGGCGTGTGTGTGTGCGTGTGTGTGTGTGCGTGTGTGTGTGCGTGTGTGTGTGTGTGTGCGTGTGTGTGTGTGTGTGTGTGTGTGTGTGTGTGTGTGTGTGCGTGTGTGTGTGTGTAAGCAGGACCCAATAATATCTCCAGGAGACAAGCTTGAAGAATGACTTAATGGCCTCTACCATTTGTCTGCATCCCACCGCTGCCACCAGTTTGTGCTATCCTAATGGAGTCTGAAGTGATGGACGACGCAGATACCCAGCTGAGCCGTCATCCATCTTTTATATTTACCAGGCGAGTCTCCCCATTAATCTCCCCATTTGTTAGCATCTGAACAAAAGACAAGCGTTATGTGGCACTCATGATACACGCCACGAAAAAAAAGGCACACAACACAAATTTAGAACACCAATAAATTTACCTTCACGTCAAAAAACAGCACCCCACCCATACCACCCCTTCCTCACCCCTAACACTCCTCTACACCTCCACATGCACTCATTAATTGCAAGAAAAGGGAACAGCATGCAATACCCCATTCTGGCCAAATAAAATTATCACCCCACTGGTCCTGCCTCGCCCCATACATACCCTTCGCTGGAGGGCAAAGTGCTGCGTCCTGTGAAGCCCTTGCTGCTATTGAGACCCTCGGAGCCCTGCGAGCCGCCAGATCTGACAGACTCCCGCGAGCCTGGAGAGTCCCCGCGGCGGTTGGCTCGGCGTTCCACCATGTTAGCGATAGGTCTTGTGCGATCCCGTGACGACACTAGGGGCGTGGTGGTTGGGGCGTGGGTGGCGGGGTCTGGCCCCTGGACTCTCACGCAGCGGTCACCTCATCCCCGCAACTCTCAAACGCCTTCTCGGGGTTCTCGCGATGGACACACACACACGACAGCAACCTACCGCACACCACATGCACATCGATCAGAGACAAAGGTCCGTGTGATGCTCGCCGTCGTCATAGTGCCGCGGTATAAACACGCAAATATCGCCACCCCGACCGAGGAGGAGGAGGAGGAGGAGGAGGAGAAACATGTGATGGAGAATGAGGACAAGGACGAAGTGAAGGAAGACTAGGAAATGAAAAGAAAATGACGGGAAAAAGAAAGAGAAGGATGAGGAGGAGGAGGAAGAAGAGGAGGAGGTAATCTGGTACATAAAAAGAAATCGAAACGATGCGTGTTTCGTTTCGTGACTTGGAAGAGACGGCCATTGACCCAACGAGACTGTGTGTGACTCTTTGTTGTTGTTGTTGAGATAAAAGTAGTAGTAGTAGTAGTAGTAGTAGTAGTAGTAGTAGTAGTAGTAGTAGTAGTAGTAGTAGTAGTAGTAGTAGTAGTAATAAACACGTGGAATGAACGCCTCCTCCACCGCGCCTCCACCCCTCTGACATTGCCGCGGTGAAGGGAGGGGAAAGAGGGGAAGTGGAGGGAGGCAGACAGTTAGGGGTAAGAAGAAATAGTAGGGGAAAGGGAGTGGTGAAAGGGAGGAAGGGAGGAAGGGAGAAAGGGCAAAGGGGAGGGGAGAGAATGGAGAAGGGGGAAAAAAGAAGGGAATGGAAAGAGAGAGTAAGAAGAAATAAAGAAATGTAGAAATAAAAGAGTTGATAGATGGGAGAGGTGGAGAAGAGGGAAAGACTAACAAATGAAGGGGAAAAAAAAGAATGAAAGAGTTGGAGGAAAAGGGAGATAAGGAGAAGTAAATGAGATAGAAAAAGAAAACAGAATGAGAAAGAAAAGGTGGAAAGAACAAAGGGGAAAAGACAACCCACCCTCCTCCTCCTCCTCCTCCTCCTCGGAACACAGGTTAATCTAAGAAGAGCTGAGATACAAAGGTTAGCTTGGTATTTAGATGACGTAATGCAACTGGAGGAGGAGGAGGAGGAGGAGGAGGAATGAAAGGATTAGCGGACCCTACTGCCCACTCATTCCACTAAACACACACACACACACACACACACACACACACACACACACACACACACACACACACACACCTCAAAATCTGCAAAACTTGGGACACAAACTTCATTAACTTGACAAATAAATCTAATCGTCTCATTTCTTTCACATTATTACCACATCAAGACCTTCAAAAACTAGTACACTGCCATACCTTACCTACTACATAAGAAAAAGACATTATGAACATCTCAACCACAACCTATAGTACTAAAAACATTGATAACTTAAATAAACTGAAACTTGTATAACCAAAAGTATTCATATTTTGGACATTGTTATTTGAGATTGGACATGACAAAATACAACTTTTAAATATAGACTGTTTCTTCAATTTAGGTTACTGTCTTAGTCTCAATACTATTAAAATTTGAACACTAGTCAAAATATGGACACTGATTCGATTTGGGTACAGATAAGATTGAATCCGTTTCGTAAGGCTGTTGAAAGGACACGCGGCTGGGATGGACGTTGGAAAGTGACAGCAACTGAGGCGATGATTTGAGGCTAAAACGAACACGACTCACGAAACTAACAACACAAACAACACCAGCAAAATGTGTTATTCATATTGGGAGTACTACTTGGAACGTCTCGCTTGACATACCTACCAACCAACACACACACACACACACACACACACACACACACACACACACACACACATTTCTCGAAACCATTCAATTTATAGATATGTAGACTTGTAATAATAGTAATAAACACCAAAACATTACAACCCCTTTACACACACACACACACACACACACACACACACACACACACACACACACCCTATCCCATCCCTCTTCACCACCACAGTGTATGAGGTAACAGCACGAGCGATACACGAACGGGACACGTACGTACACACCCTCCAGTAGTTGAGACCAGACTGCCGATGCCGCACTCTGTCCCACCGGCGCCCCCTAACTACCTCGCCCCCGCCCCCCCGACCCTTCCACCCCCCACCCCGCGCACCTTAACAACCCCCCGACGCACGCCGCTTCGCCTCACCTGTCCGCCACCTAACGTGACACACTTAATATGTCTTCTACGTCAAACTGTTTGGTGAGTAAATATAAGTTTGTCTCCAGTTTTGAGTGTGTGTGTGTGTGTGTGTGTGTGTGTGTGTGTGTGTGTGTGTGTGTGTGTGTGTGTGTGTTGGAGGGGTATTGTCTAAAGTGGTGAGGTATACATATTTTGAGAACACACATGTATACATACGCACATACTATCACATAATATAATCCACACACACACACACACACACACACACACACACACACACACGCACGCACACACACGCACACACACACACACACGCACACACACACACACACACACACACACGATCCCTCTCTTTCACACATGTGCTTAAACCTCTCACAACACTCTCTCCCTCGTTCCCTAACCCCTTACACACACACACACACACACACACACACACTTGAAGCAGTACAGCAAACAAACTTTACACGAATGAATGCTACGCTAATGCCGCGATGAATACCTGAATAACTCAATGAATTACAAAATCAATAAATGGCTGAAACAGGTAAGTTAAGTAATTACGTAAAAACAAAAGCGAGTGTATAAGTACCGTAAGAAAGTACTGTAATAGGTAAGTAAGTTAATTAATGTAATGGTAAATAATTAGGTAAGTATACATCATTAGTCCTTTAACACCAATAATAGCACCTACGGCTACTACTACTATTACTACTACTACTACTACTACTACTACTTACATAAATACAAACAAATACTAATAATAACAACTTCAATACTGCCACATACATAACTCTTTCTCTCTCTCTCTCTCTCTCTCTCTCTCTCTCTCTCTCTCTCTCTCTCTCTCTCTCTCTCTCTCTCTCTCTCTCTCTCTCTCGTAAATAATGTACCTTTGTAACAATCGATACGTGAGACTAGTGCGCAGGTTTGTCTATCGTGACTGTCTGGGGAGGGGAGGGGAAAGGGGAGGGGAAGAAATGAGGGGAAGCAGAGGGAGGGGAGTAATGGGCGATGCCGGAACATGGGTGGAGAGGGGGAGGGAGGAGGTAGGGTAGGGGATGTAGGGAGGGATTATAAGGTATGGGAAGGTAATGGGGAAGGAAAGGAAAGAGGGGAGAAAGAAGGGAAGGGAAGAAAAAGTATGGAGAGAAGAGGAAAGGAAGGGAAGGAAAGGTGGCAATAAGGAAGTATATGGAAAGTATGGTAATGAGATAGGGAAGAAGAGGAAAGGGGGAAAAAAAGGGAAAGAACGCAAAGGGGAAAGGAGGGGAGGTGAAGGAAAAAAAAGAGGGGAAGTAGAACTATGAAAAAGGCTAATAGCTTCTTTTTTTTTTCTCTCTCTCTCTCTCTCTCACAGCTAAATGAAAGCAATGAATAATGAACGTAACACACACACACACACTGTATACAAACCCTTTCCTCCCTCCCTCACCCACCGCACACCTTTCCCTCCTCCTCCACCACTATCACAGCCCATCTCATCCTACTGAATACTGAATAACAACCATAACAAGTCATCCACCTCAGAGCGAGAGAGAGAGAGAGAGAGAGAGAGAGAGAGAATGACACATGAAAAAAGAAAAATAATCTTACACAAATAAGCAATCCAGGAAATACGAAAATTATGAAACTGAATAAGACGAAGCACATTACTGCCCTTTCCTTCTCTTCTCTTCTTGTACGTCGAAGTAACGGAGTACAACGCGACCAGACCAACACCCTGATAAGAAAATAATGGTGTTGCTAGTCTACAGTTACGTCTTGAAGTCAGTCAGTGGTTCCCTCCCTCCTCCCTCAATGTTCTTCCCTTAACATGTATCTGACTCTATACTAGTGATAACCATGCTGTAATGTGGTCTCGCTGCCTTGTTCTCGAGGATTTGTGTCGTGTGTCTGAGGGATTCGAGGACAAGCTAATGGTTATGTGTTCTTATGCTCGTGGCCTCGTTTAGTCTCGTGAGGCTGTCCTCGACTGGCCCCCCAAGGATCGTCAACTTCCCAAGAGTAGATTGGACCGTTAGCATCATCTCACCAACTTGGGATAGAACTCGTTTATGGCCTCGGCCTCATCCACTACCATGGGCTCTACCTCGTCTCTGGGCCAATCCTTAACCCAGGATTGGAACTCATCCTCGACCTCATCTACTTCCATGGGTTCTACCTCGTCCTTGGATTTGTTTACCAACCGGACATGGAACTCGTCCTCGGCCTCATCTACTTCCATGGGCTCTACCTCGTCCTTGGATTTGTTTACCAACCGGACATGGAACTCGTCCTCGGCCTCATCTACTTCCATGGGCTCTATCTCGTCCTCGCATTTGTTTACCAACTGGTACTGGAACTCGTCCTCGGGATCATCCACTTCCATGGGTTCTACCTCATCCTCACATTTGTTTACCAATTGGACATGGAGCTTGTCCTCGGGCTCATCCACTTCCATAGGTTTCACCTTCACCTCGGGTTTGGTTTCATCCCCGTGGTGTTCAACCTTCACCGCGCCAAATTTGTACGTGACAATCGTAATGGAATAAGAAGGACCTGCTGTCATCTAAAAAAAATATTTGGAATGTCCACTTTTGCATATGTAATCGAGCCACACACACGAAAGCAGACAATACATAAGCAGAGGTAGCAAACACAGTGACACACAGAGGCAGACATAAAGACACACTCACCCCAAGGACGTGTTGGCAGTGCTGACAGGGTAGCCGAGGGAGTCCAGGGAACCGCGGCGCCTAGCGGAGGGGCCGGAGGGGTCAGAGGGGGCGTCATGCCCGGGTGGAGGGGTGGCCCAAGCCGCCACCACTTCGCCGCCCCGCCCTGCCTTGAAACTCCTTTCTGGGGCGCACTCACTCCTATCTGACGGCTGCTGGTCAGGAGTTATTTCACGGCTGTTAGAGGATATAGCGCGCTGAGGGCCTTGACTAACACTCCTGTTCCGCCTTTCTGAGAGTGCACGCCGCGCCCTCGCCAGTAGTACCCCCATGCGACCGGCGGCGGTGGGGACGTGACCTGATGTACCTGACGAAGGGGACATAATATCTTGTAGGTCGTTTTCGCTCCTCCTCCTCCTGCTCCTCCTTTTGTTCTGCTTTTGCCCTTCCTCTGCTTGGGTCAACTCTTTGTTGTTGTTGGTGGTATTGTTGTTGTTGTTGGTTGTGGTGGCGGTGGTGGTGGTGGTCATCTCACGAAGCCTCTCCCGCCCACCACCACCATTAACACGCTTGATACTCCTTTTCCTCCACTCGCTGCCCGTAGCCTTGTCTTCATCACTCTTTTCGGGCTTCTCTTCCGTTTTCTTGATCTTCCAGAGCTTTGCCCTACGACCTGACCTGGCCTGGGACGCGCCAGAAAGGTCCTTGAAAGCCACGTTCACCACGCTGTTGTGAATCCCGTTCATAACTACCCACTGAGATTGCTTGACCCAGCCTTACTGACCGCCTCGCATGCCTCCCTTCTGCTGAAGAGGCGGATATGAGGGCCGAGGGGCGAAAGGACATGAAGAGGAAGAGGAGGAGTGTACTGTTGTCTAGAGGAACACGGGACACACAATATCTAAATCACTCGTGTTCAAGGAGGATGAACTAGAAATTAAAGTTTCCAAAAGAAGAATCAGGAAGAGGAAGAAAATGTACGTCAGGTGCCAAGACTGAAACACCTAAGAATGCCGGGAGTGTGAGACGGTGCCAGGGTGCGTGTTAACTGTTAACCTCCTGGCGGGAACACTGGTGGTGCTACTACTATCACGTCCTCACGCAAGACGCTCCAGCCACACACACTGACGCAACCCACGCTACTGACGCTGGAGGTGTCGGCGCAGCAGGAGATTTGGGTCGTGGGGGAAGAGGACTCAAGCAGGTGTTGGGGATGGTGGTGGGGGAGGTGGAGGGAGGGGGTGTCATGCAGGTACCATCATCCAGGTAATTGCCCTCGAGTTCTGAAAAAAGAAAGTAGATATGTGGCACGTGGACTTAATGCTGAACGAAGCAGTGTCGACGGCTATATGATAAGCCGGTGAGTAACGAGTGTTGTTATTCTCGGCTAAACGTAACTCGGTTGTTTGTCTCGCCATATTTAGAAAAAACATGAATAATGCAAAAAGAACAGGTAATTTTCGTCTGTTGCCTGCTTGTAGGGTCTACTCAATTTTACAAATGTTCATGATTTAATGTAAAGGCAGGACAGAATACTTGGAAGGAGGAGGAGGAGGAGAAGGTGGTGGTGGTGGTGGTGGTTTGGTGAGGGGGGAAAAGAAGGACGGCTAGAAAGAACGAAAAGAAAACGAGGACGATAATAACAAGAGCAACATGTAATAACAAAAGGTTTGCTGGTTTATGACTTCAGTAATCTGCTTGGTCTCCTAAACCAGGATGAAAGTAGTACAATAAACTAAGGAGGAGGAAAAAGAAGAATGGGAATATCAAAAGTAATGAAAATAACAAGAAAAAATTTAATTCAAAAGAGGAAGATGAGTAGAATAACAAGAAAAGAAAAATAGTAGGAGACGTGGCATATAGGATTGCTAATAATGCATGACCCAGCTTGAGTAACTAACACTAACACGTAATATATTCCTCCATCACTATTTTCCTTCTTACCGCTCATGCTCTTCCACATATATTAGTATTAGCACAGCACACTTGCCACTTATCACTTGACACACGCACACGACCTCCCTTCGGCCTTCACCCCTCAGGACTTCCACACTACTGGCAGTAACGAAAGTGGATGTGATAGTGGTGGTAACAGTGGCTAAGCCGAAATTAATCCTTATCCCTCCGATTAAAGGCTTTGTTATTTATTATCATTAGTATTACATTTCTCCATTGCTATCATTACCCCCTGAGTATGCAAAGTCATGCTTGTAATACCCATAAAAACTACCTCACTCCATACTTTTGAGGCATGCCATGTTTTGTGTTCACAGCCTGGTTATTGAAGGTTGTAAAGAGTTTTTGGGCCACATCATTACGGTACAGAGGAAGACTGATAGTGAGTGAGCGAATTAAGATGAAAATAATACCACACTCCATGTAAGGTTGGACTATTAGACTATTAGAGGGAGGCTAACAGGCTAGCCAGGCTTTGCAAGGTTCTGTTAGGGAATAAATTAAATATTAGCTGGCACATGGTTCTGCTAACTGACTTAAGCAAGGATTATTCTGTATATAATCCTTTGACTAAACCGAGGAATATGTGACTGAGGAGACACTTGTAACAAAATTTATGAGGCAAAGGAACAGGCAGTGAAGACCAAAGGATTAGTGTAAAACAGGAAAATTTACTTCACCTTTCAGTACCAGCAACCGTGGAGAGGAAGATACATGAGATGGCAGTAATTCTGACACATTTCCATTGGTATAGACTCCATGACTTCGTTGCAATCAAAAGAATATCGTCCACCATAAATAGGTCGGCTTCTTCCCTTTATAACACCACTCGACATTGTAAACAAACTACGCACTCAGCTCTTGGAATTATCTTTTCTATTTATGATCGTATGTACAGTTGTAACGGACAATGATACAAAAAAAAAAAACTTTCTCCGGTGTCCTTTATAGTGACTGCATAAATAAAAGTGCTGATGACGACTGTACTGGCAGCGGGTTGGACGTGCACCACCTCGCCCTTCGCCCTGCCTCACGTCTTTTTCCCAAGTGATACCCCTTCTTCCCTGACGTCACAACTACCTGGTTATAACAAGGCACAAGGGCAGAGGTACACACACACACACACACACACACACACACACACACACTTGTCAATAGCCTCGTTCCATACAAACACGTGAACATCCGTTATACACGAGACATCCTTACCGCCGTGACAGTCACCCGTATTTAACACAATAATAATGGTGTTTAAAGTGTTATGTTCAGCTTTAAGTGGCAGGGGTATGGCAGGACAGGTGAGTGTGACCCTGTAGTACCTGTAGGGAAGGGCGGCAGGGGTTAGCAGGCCCCAAGGAAGGTGTAATAAGGTAGTAACTAACTTCTTCTTGTGACCGCTAGCAGCCAGACAGGACATCTGACCTGGTGATAATATTTCTTCGTTTTAAACCTTCCCTGTTCCTCTACATGTCATTTTGAGGGATGGAGGAGCAGTAACACATCATTCTTCACCATTAATAGTGGAGGGATATAAAGAAAACATTATCTATTAAGCGTAAGTAACCTAATATAAGAACATCAGGTTTCAACAGGTACCGCTAGGTGGCGGCCGTGCGTTGACTGCTGGATCACGTATATATAAAACTAAAATTGAAATTATTATTATACACAGGAAAGCAATTATATATACTTTAAAAAATCGTCTGAAATACCTAACTCTTTCCTACATAAACATTTGTTGTATTTGATTCGTATTTATTTCATGAAAAATTTTTATTTCTAAGGTCAATCATAAAATCAAAAAATAGATTAAAGTAATAATAATGAAATGAAACCAATATAAACCATAGAATAGAACATATAAAAATTATTCAAACAGAAAGTAAACCCTAAATAAGCCATAGAAAAAAGAAAAAAGGAAAAAACAATGACAAAATGAGAAAAAAACACCGTAATTATTTGTTTACATCCAAGTGTTAATTATTGTGTTAGGTACAGTAAAATAAGTGTTAGGACATGATCACCTACAAGGATAGAGATGAAAGTGAGTGTGTTGTGTTGTAAGTGTGTTATGGTGGGCTGAAGGGCTGACAGGCTGGCGAATCGACAAAAATTGACTAAAATAACGGTATACCGAAAGGCTTCTAATGCCTGTAATACCGCCCCGAAAATACCGGATAGGTGCATATCCCTAGACACACACACTCAGCTGACGCCAGGCAATGTAATCTGACTGTTTCCGATGAATAATTATAATACTTAGGGCACCAGTGGTGTTGCATATCATGTATATATATGGAGTTTGGTGTTGTGTGTGTTGGAGTGTGTGTGTGTGTGTGTGTGTGTAGCATTATGAGCGTAGGTAAAGGTAATAGACCTGTAGATTACACATAAATGACACTACCTTAGGAAGGTCATATAGTGTGAGGGACTTGAGTTCAAATAAGCAGTGACTTGCGCCCCAGGGAACAGTGTATTATAGCTAGAAATAGGGCCAACAAGATACTGGGATTTATTAGTGGTTGTGTGACAAATAGGAGTTCTGAGGTTGTATTTAGCGCTAGTTAGACCCCACCTAGATTATGCAGCTCAATTTTGGTTCCCTTATTATAGGAAGGATATAGGCTCCGTGGAGGCAGTCCAGAGAAGAATGACCAAGATGATTCAGGGGCTGAGAAATTTAATTTAATACCGATATGTAATGTAACCCAGATATTTGCATGTCTACCCTGGTACACATTTCTTGTATGCCAGGGATAGACAGACACTGACAGATCACTGACTAATCTAATGATAAGCTAAGACCTTATTGTTTCAAGGCCGTTTAGTGAAGAAAAAAATACAAAATTTGTAGATAGGATTTATTAAGAAATAAAAATAATAAAAAAAACGAAATAAAAAATATAATTCATGAAGCTGACTGGCATGCACAGTACCTTACCTTACAAGGTACAGCATGTTGATGGTGTGTGGCAGTCAGTCAACATAAATGATATCTGTGTGAACGTAAACCTTGTCAGTTATCAATACAGGCCTGCCTTTCAATGCTTGGTGATATGAGGTGTTGTGCAACACTAAGCTGGGTAACATCAGCCCCGTGGATGGTGCTGGATAACACTGCCACAGAGACATATACTACTAGTTCCCAATGGAGTTTTTGAATGAATGAAAATCGTGCGCCAATGACATCCACTTAATCAGTCACTTATTGCAGCACGTGTTGGTCACCATGCACAGAGGGTCAACGTTACACACCTTGAATCAGGATGGTATGCCGCATTACCATCTCCAACTCCTCACAACACTCACACGCACCAAGCTGGTCAGCCAGGTCAGTAAGTCACTTAACTCTGGCTCCACATGTACAGGAATCTGTCATCAAATACTAACATCAACCTCACAATGCATCTATCCAAGTATAAATAAAATAATTTCACCATACAAAACTATCTTTGACGAAGGTAAGCGGACTGATTTGTACATCCCCTAGCACCTGTAACCAGCCATCATACTTTAATGTTTTCTATAAACAGAAAATGTACCATATAATTAACTTTCTTCCCATATCTTGGTTTAACAGGCTTTTCCATTGACTTTAACACCATAGGAGTCACATAAAAGATTGGATTCCAACACACATTCCGTACATACATACACTCAGTACTGCAATATTTCAGCCTCCTTACCTATGTGCAGCCATATAAAACTAAACAATTTTGATAAAAAGCATAGTCATTAATCATGCTTAACAAGAACACTCAAGCCAGGAAATGTTAATAAGTGCAAAAAGCTTACATAATCTAAATTGTGACTGACAGCAAAGAGAACCAAATATATGTGATTAAACTTGGAAAATTACTGAGCATATGATACATGTCAATACTACCAATAAATTCACTGATATGTTTAATATTCGATACATATATAATCAAAAGAAAGAGAGAGAGAGAGAGAGAGAGAGAGAGAGAGAGAGAGAGAGAGAGAGAGAGTGAGAGAGGAGAGTGAGAGTGTGTGTGTGTGTGTGTGTGTGTGTGTGTGTGTGTGTGTGTGTGTGTGTGTGTGTGTGTGTGTGTGTGTGTGTGTGTGTGTGTGTGTGTGTGTGTGTGTGTGTTAAGGGCTGCAAGATTAGAAGCAGCACTGATACTGCAAAGGAGCATTCAAGGCAATGACTAAAGGCAAGTAGTTAAAAGACCACTATAGAGGAAGGATTATATAAAAAAAAAAAGTAATTTAATAGTTTATCTATATCCCTGGCTTATATCCCCATTAAAAGGGGGTAGCCAAGACAAGGCATTTAGAGTTCAGGGAGACTTGACTCTCCCCTCACCTTTTGCACCCTGTCTTTTCATAGGAGAGAATACAGAGGAGGGGCTTCCTAGACTCTCACTCCGTCCCTTTTTGTCAACTATTATAATCCGCAGATAATACAGTGGTAGTATTCTTGCAGCCCCGTCACAGGGCTAATGTAATAGTAACAACATTTAAATGAAACAGTACAAGGAATGAAAACAGGAATTGATGATAGGTGAATCATCTTGAAAAAGGATCACAGGTAATCAGTACAAGCATACAGACAAACCATACTCAATGACGCCACTTTAAGAAATCTGCTTTTGGAAAAAGTTTCTTGTGTACACTGGAAAAAATAAATAATAAAATCTAACATATTATCACCATTGTTTATGGTTCACTATACTAATATGTTCTTGCATACCATATGAATCTTGCGCCGGCAGACTGGACACCTGGCACCATCCTTCAGGAGCCTCCGAGCACACTGGTAGCAAGTTGCCTGGTGGGACAACCTCCCATGGATTATAGAAGCATTCTTCGGCCGGAGACAGCAGATGGTGCATAACATTGAATCCCCCGTTGTAAAACCCGAGGTGCTGGCTGATGTCTCTTCATTCATCTTCTTTGTCAGCCATTCCTGATAGGACGGAGATCTTATAAATTTTGCTCCATCAGGAGAGCTCAGCCACGCTTTGTCTGCACTAGATGCCATGGAGATGTTGGTTTGTGTTTCTGCATCCCTAAAAGATACCTCATCTTTGCCTTCCACACTCTTTAAACGCTTTGAGTCTGTACAATCTTCACCACTGGATAACTTCCTTTTCTTACTACTTAACATCTTTGGTTGCACTGTGTCCAGAGTCTGTTCCTCTGTCTGTGAAGGTTCTTTACTCGTACTTGCTTGCGACAAAGTCCTCTCCGTTACACATGGTTCTGTTGCCAACTCATCGACTAATTCTTGAGACTCTAACAAGTCCTGTGATGATGAAAATCCAGAATCTTGTGTACTGGTACTGGATACTGTGGTCAAGACAGAGGAAACTGTAGTCAGCTCACTAGCCTGTAAACTGTCTGCTGCACTACTCTCAGGCACATGTTCTGCCTTGTGGTCCTTCTTAGAATTTGAGTCCTGGGAGGAAGGCTCTTCCTCAGATGGACAAGATGCCATCTCCTTCCTGAAGCTCCTCTTCTTAGGACGAGGTTTTCTTTTTCGTTTTTTGGGCCGGTCTGGAAGCCAATTTTTTCTCAACTGAAAATAAAAGAGGTGCTGATAGAGGGGGAGGGTTTGAACAAGCAAGGAGGGAGTATGTAGATAAGGAGAGGTGGAGGCCCTTAAAGCTGTAGCCATCCCCTTTGGGGAAGTTTCTGGAGGAAACACTGTCAGAAATTATAGAATAATAGATATATATAGAACAGGAAGCACATCCCTATTTTTTCCATCTAAATAATTATTCACATTATGAATTTTCACACTATGCATAATTTTTGTGAAACGAATCCTCACATAATATGAGACTCTGGTGTACACATGATAAACTAGTGTAAAAAATTATCTTGAAGGAATTCCTGGTTATTGAATTATGGCATTTTGAAAGTCAAAGAACCGCAATTGCATTCCCCACACTTTCATGTTGTTGCCCATGGCCAAATATGGTGGTTAAGGGTCATAAGTTGTGTGAGAGGAGGGTGAAGCAAGTAATTGAAGATAAGTAGATGAGCATTTTGGTATAAAGTTCAGGGAGTCAATTAGCATGAGGAGACTTGTGTCAATGCAAACCCACCTGCCAGCACTTGCCACAATAGCGGACAAATGGTTTGTTCTTCAGGCCACATGTTAAGCAGTCCCAGCGGTCTGAAACACACTCTGGGTCGTTTTCCTCATCATCTGTGTCTGAGTCAAAGTCCGCCCAGAAGCCTTCCTCCAACTCGTCCTGGACCAAGGTATACGCCAGCACGGCTATCTCCACATCCTGAAGGATTTTTTGTTTGAACATTAGTAATAACCATTGCATGTAAATCCTTATAAAAGTATGATGGCTGATGTTCATGAATCTTTTGGGACTACCAGAGGGAAATACTAGACTTTGTTGTCTTCACTCACACATGAATACTGAGTATCATTTACCTATTTATTATTCTCTTTACTATATGTCTACTATGCAAGACCAGAATGCTGCCAATATTGTTGTGTATACTCACGTCAATTGAGGAGTCACTATCACTAAATTGATCCTTTTCATCCTTGGCATCGTCTGAGGGCAGCTCGTATTCCTCAAAGATCTCACTGTTTACTTCTACCAAGTCTTCCTCTTCGCTGCTCTCAAATTCAGTATTGCAACAGTATTCTGGCAAAGAGAACAAAAGGAATAATCAACTGGAGTAATGAAAAGTATTTCTCATTGTTTTTGGTGAACATGAAGATAACATATATGAAATTCTCTCCAATAAGGTCTCTCCATACAAAAGATGTTGTATCATACATGAACAAGCTTTTTTTAGTAGTTTTTACTAGTGCCACACATAACAGAAAGGACTGCAAAGGTAATGAAATTAAAGATTAAACAGATAAACTATAAAATAAGATACATACAGACAGAACTGCAGCACAAATGGTATCATGAGCCATAAGACATAAGACTTACCAGTTTCATATCCCTGAACACTATATACAGTTTCAGTATCGGAGCAGCTCTCAGGTATGTCTGGACAGTTGATAGGTGGAGGTGGGTTACATGATCCCGGCAACGTCCGTTCCCTGGCACAGCTGGAAGGTCCTGCCTCAGGGCTTCTTGAAGGTATGCTCTCAACTCCTTGGGATGCTACAATCCCACTCACAGGTGTGCAAGGCACAGCACCAGGTGGCACTGGCAACCTGCACGTGCTGTCATTGCTTGCACTTGAACTAACATTATCAGGTACGGGTGGGGGCTCTTGAAGGGAAGTGTGACCCCTCGCAGGCTGCACTTTAATGATATTCTGACTAATCAGTGACCTAAAATGGATAAAACAGCATTAGGAGAGGTGTCATGATCAACATATGTGGTGAGTGGGTGCGGGTAGTAACCCAGGTAATGTTAAAATTGGTACACATGGGTTCTTGGGCATGACAAACACCAATTTGGAATTAGTTTTATGATTATTATTTGATTTTCAAGTGATTGTGCCAGATGGGTTTTCTATTTTGTGCATAAAACTGAAACTTCCATTTTTTTTTTTATTCCTTGAATTTCAATTCAATTTAACTCCTGCGCCTTCTCTACTATTCTATACTTCAAACTTTTTGATAAAAATTCTAAATAATCCCCCCGAACTAGGCATCTATAGACCATATAGTTCTGCTAAGATTAATGAGAGAGCGCTAGCCCCTCTCACCAAGGAGCTGCCATGAGCTCGGATCATACTCGCAACCTCTAGCACGAGCCGAGCACTTTACCATAGAGCCACCCGGCCCCCTCAAACTTTTTGTGTAGAGTTATTTAAAAATATATATTGAAAACCAACTCACCTAACATCATTGAAGTGGAACCTTTTCACCCCCAGAGCCTTCCCAAGGGGGTCAGACTCACAGTTGACATAAAGCCTGTCATTAGGGTCAAATAGGCGAACATTACAGAAAAGATACTTCTTTAACAGCAACAATACCTGTAGAGAAAGAACAACAACTATCAGCGTCACAACCACCACGAAGCTTTGGTTTTAAAGAAATATAAAAAAAATTTTCATGGCGATAATGAATGATGAAAAACAATTAACCAACATTTCTTTAATGATGTTAATAAAAGATGAAAGATAGAGCTGCTGTCAAAATTTCATAACAGAGTGAATAAGTCATAAGATAACAACACCTGATGTTATTCTATAAATAAACAAAGAAATACATAACTAATGGATGAATGAATGATGATAATCATGATAATATTAATAATAATAATAATAATAATAATAATAATAATAACAAAAATAAAAACGAAAATATAATAATAAAAAGTAAGTCTACATGTAACAAGCCAAGACCCACAAAGATAAAGAGAACATGACCCACACAAAAATATCTAACTCCAGGTATTATTATTGTCTCGGTGATTGATTTCAGACGCAGTTTGGGCAGACAAGGACGAGAATATCACACCGATACTCATTTTAGCAAATTTACGCCACGTTAAATAAGATTAAATTTCAATATTTGGGTGGAACTTATTAAAGAAGAAAACAGTGAATATCTGAGTAAAAAGTCTTTAGATGACGACATAAGATGAATAACCCCTCTATACAAGTCAATCAAAATTAAAACAGTATAGTAATAGCCAAGGATTTAATGTTAGATGCTTGATCTCCGTGCATCATCTGTATATGGCTTGTTGTATCAGTTCAAGTGTATGCAACTGCCATATGAAGCTGCTTGCATAATGCACAGTCCATTTATATGTAAAGTGTCCTATGAGGTGGTGACATTACAGTGAGCAGTGCAAACTTGATGCCACACTGCTCTGCCTCATGTGTTTGTTCAGCTGATTGCCTAAAGTACTTCATGACCCACCCTATGACGTGGACTGTTCTTTTCTTAGACATATTTACACCTTTTCTACAGTGAAGCTGCATAAGCAAGAGAGATTGACTGAGTTATGACTTAAATTAATATTCTGCAATTTAACTTTAACTTGTACTTTGTAAAAAATAAGTAAAACCAAAAGAAACAATGGTCTATATTCTCAATAAAAAATTTGCAAACACCAATGTGCATGAACACATCAAGAACACACACACACACACACACACACACACACACACACACACACACACACACACACACACCACACACACCACACACACACACACACACACACACACGCACACAAACACACATACATATAAAAAAATATATAAATAAATTTGAAAAATAATAAAAAGTTCTCAGGAGCTTAATGCCACAAATCCCATAAGCAGATGAAGAAATAAGAATCCCAGCTTCTGATGAAGTAGTGTTGCCCAAGATGGGTGGATAAATACCTCTCTGAATGAGTAGGCACTGTTGGTGGCTCCTACTGAGGCAAAGGTGGCTCTGAGTTCAGGAGTAAAGTGGTAGGTGTTGACGACCTGGGGGGCAGATGGAGCTGCACTCCTGATCCCCACACCAACCTTAGCCCCTGCCTCAGAGCACACCTGTCCTGTTCTGCTACTATCTGATAGGGGTGTTGATGAGGCAGGATTCTCCAGGGCCCGCTGCAGCCCCCCACCATTGTTGCTGCTGGTGTGGTTAGCTGTGCCAGGGAGAGGTGGGGGGCTGCGGGTGTCAGCATCTTCACAGCTCCTAGGGGGTTGGGCAGCTAGTGGGCGTGTTTCCGGGGTCAGGTCAGGTGGCATAGTCACACCTCCTCCTCCTCTCCACCCTGAAACACCACCAGTCATTCCCTGATCACACCATCACTCAACTTTTTCATGTGATATGTATTATTCTTGTTGTTGCTGCTGCTATTAATTGCAAATTGCACCATTCCTATGGCTGATGAAATTATATTGGTATTATTGTAAAAATTATATAGAATATCTGATTTTCTTCACTTTTTAACAAAGCTTTAGTGGCTTTCTTGGAACTTAATCCATGGCATGAGTGTTAGTTAATCACAAACCAATGCACACAAAGCTTTTAATATCATTATGGATATAACTAGTACTTCAACATTATTCATATTAGAAAAACTGCAGTTTATATAGAATGTTTCCATTGTTTATAAATGAAAACTTTTGACAACACTCACATTAAAACCAACAGGTATTTATGAATTTGAAATCATCTCTTCATAAGTATCACTAATTTTTACACAATAATTGATGCTTTGCAATACATCTTTCCCTGTATCAAGCAATCAAACACTTGACATGGACAACCACCTGAAAATGAGGCATTAGTGGGTCTGGTCAGGGTGACAGATGCACTAGATTGGTTTCTTTTCACCAACACTGAGGTTCCTTCACTCCTACCATTGGTACCTTCCTTCATTATCCTTCACTTGCCCTCATATCACAGGTGCTTTATGCCAAGCTTCATTACCATCCTTAGCCAAGGGGTGAACCATATTTGTGTATAACCACCTTTAAATACTATGGTCACACAATACTCTATATTCAGTAGACCCCAAAGCACATATCTGGGCTAAGAAAATGGAGTGAGGAAGCCTAGTCCTCAGCTTGCCCTGCAAGGCAGCATCCTGTGAGTATTGTTAATTAAGGAGTAACCATTTTGGACCTGGAGTGAATACAGTATACCAGTGATCAGTCACCTCTGATTCCAGCCACTAAAAGCCTATCATGGAATTATGTCAATCCAGGTTTGGCACATGAAATATTTTGCAGTTACCAATGTACAGTGCATCTACTTCATGCATTTCCCAATCAAGTCACTACTTATTGAAGGAAAGAAAAAGCTAAAATAGAAAATTCTAATAACTTACTCGCAACTCCATTTCATTATCCGAGTTATCAAAACATCAAAATTATCCCGAGTAATTTGTTATTTCATATTTCATTGATCATATTGCTAATCACAGTGCATTACTCAGACACTCACTTTTTACGAACTTCATATTAACCTTCTGTAGATATTTAAAAATATGCCCTGTGCAAAACACCCATGGATTATTAGTTATTACTAGTAGCCACCTCAGTAAGACATTAGTAGGTCTGGTCAGGTAACAGATGCACCACAATATTACTTCTCATTCACTTACACTCAGATTCCCTTGCTCATCCCATTGATATCTCCCGTCAATGATCTTTCATTTGCCATATTACATTTTGCCAAAATGTCTTTCGCTAAGGGATGAATGTACCACATATGCACATTATTTTTAGTACACCCCAAAGCACATATTTAGACAAAGAAAGTTAAATGAGGGAGGCTAGTCTTCACCCTGGCACTGGACTAAAGGTGATTAAATAAACCCCTCGAGCTTGGTAGCTATTAGACCCTATAGCTCTGCTAGGGTAACGAGAGGGCGCTACCCCTCTCACCAAGAAGCTGCCGTGAGCCAGGATCGAACTCACAACCTTTAGGCCACAAGCTGAACACTGTACCACAGAGCCACTCGGCCCCTATCCTGGGACTGGAAAGTAGCATTGTATGGGCACTGTTATGGAGCAAACATTTGGAATCTGGAGTTGTATGGCAGTAATCTGTCACCTCTCATTCCAGCCACTAAATGCCCATCATGAAGTGCTACAAAAGTCCATGATTAATTAATCCATTGCAATATAAAATGGTGCTGCAATTCCCAAAGTGTATTATGTTTGCACTTCATGCATCAATCAAGACAATCAAGCCACTATGCATTGTCAAAAAAAAGTTTGATCCTTCAACAAACTTTACTAAAGTCATTAAAGTTGTAACAATATTGACTTCATTTATATTGTTGTGATATACACAATACTAGGCATTTCCCATTACCTATTACATGTCCACATTATATTATATCTTTACTAGACATGCTCAGATTACTTCATTATATTAACTGCAGCCAAAGATTTCTAGTATACAAGTGAATCCATTACTTTAGTTTTCAATTACTAAGCTCTGCTCTACTAATTCCAACTGATCAGAGCAGCATATAAAGGACTTCTTTCCATTATTTTATATACGTATACTCTAGTCCCATATCAAGTTATGGGATTGAGAAAAAATGGAAGTTAAATAAATAAAGATTTATTTAATTACTTCAGCTATTACTGTACATATCCACATCACTGAAGCTACTATTAAAACTTTCTAGTTTGGCATGGCCGGCGAGTGCCGAGCCATGCCTGATGGTTGTGATCTAGGGACACATGAGCACTCAGGGACGAGGGAACAGCCCACACCACTTCTCTTCCCTACTGGGAGAGCAAGGCGTGGGCTAAGGACCTTTGCACCACCACTGCAGCCATCATTCACATGCAATACTCTGTTCATCCTCGTTAGGCTGAATGGCCTTGCACTCCAGCATTTACCTGGCATTGTTAAAGGTATTTATAGAAAGTGGAACTCTGCAAGACCTTTAAGGTAGTGGATATGGGGAAGCTTATGGAAGTAGGTTTGGTAAACATAAATCATTGACAAGTTACAATGGTCAATCCACAAACATAATTTTACTTTTTTTATTTATTTATTTAATTTTTTTTTTTTTTTGAGGGAAAGGGTCTTTGCAAAAATATACTCTGAAGAAAATTACTAACCTTACTTTATTCCCAATTGACTAATAGCCATATACTTTTATTACAAAATCAAAATAAGATCAAGCACATTCCTCTATGACTGGAATCCTCAAGTTACTGAATATATACAAAGCATGCACAGATTACAACACAAGAGAAATAATAAAACACATAAAACCTAATTTATTGTTTAGCTAAATCAAACTACTTCATCCACAATACCAGACCAGAAGTACAGTTGTGGACATTATTATAAATACATCTTTTGTAAGTGTTGAATGAATTAGTGACATTTTAAATTGAGAGAAAACTACTTTCAGTCAGCAATTATATCAAATGTCACATAAGGTCTAGCTATGGCAGATGAGAAATCCACAACTGTTTTCATGGTACACACGATATAATCCAGCTACTTGTGATAAAAGATAATCACACTATTAATGGGAGGTTGAGGGGATGGAGTGTGTGGACAGAATCATATGGAGTCTCTTTTGTTCGAGGAAAGGGCATCAAGAGTAGATTAGGTTAGATCATAACTGCACTGGAAACTGTTTGAGTTAATATTAAATGACATTATCAATAAATTCTAAAGCAATAGTTTCTTGCAATAAAGTTATGGGATGACATAAGTAACAAATAAGCCATTAGTTATTCATAAATATCAATACTACTTGAGAAATCATGCAAAAAAATATCTTGATACTTCTACTGAAAACTACTCTTGAACTACTTTTCTCAACACTAATACCAAAGGATAGTTGTAGTGCACGGACATGCAGAGGAGCCTCACTTGACTGTGCTATATTGCAAGTACTGGACTAAATAAGCTCAAAACTTCATGATGAGAGTAAATGAGTTTATAGAAGATTTTAAATTATGCTCCTCTTTTGTTATACTTACTAGACTAGAGAGGCTCAAAATTTATGAAAAAAGCAAATGAGTTAACATAACATTTAATATTAAGGTCCTCCTTCATGAGCAATATCTATTTATCAGCACTATATAGTATTAATATTTAGTATGTTCGTTATATATGCCATACGCAAAGCAAAACAGTTTGCTCTTAAATTACAGAAGCATTACAGAAGGATTAACTATTACTAATTCAAAGAAACACACATTGTGACATTTCTCTTAAATTTGAACTACGCATTGTGCAAAATATTAGTACCTTCCTGTCATTATCTGAATTGATCAGCTGCCTACATTCTTTTAACGTACACATCACATTAGTACAAGTACTGCAGCAACTGCCTCTTTTTCCTAATGATTAAAGAAAATATGTGAATTCATCAAGCACGCAATTTCATGTGTATAATATGACATGCGATTTGATCAGCACAAAAGGAGACAAAATAGCTTGAATGACTGCTTTCATGAAATTTTCTTTGTGCTCAACAAAGCTCAATTTTTCATTGAAGTAATAGTCAGTGATGGCAACTTTTGAATGACATCACACACATCTAACCATTTGAGTATTGTGACGGTTAATCTGCAGAACGACACAGAATACTTATTGTACTGAACATCTGTGAAGGTTTTAGTGAGCGGTCGCTTGCTTACTTAATATGTACAGTTTGATTTGTAAGTGCACACACCTGACAGAATTTGAGTTAGGTTAGGTCAGGTTGGAGGGGTCCCGGGGGCACAGCCCCAATGGTCAGCTTAGTTCAGGCTAGGGTTGTGTCGTTAGGGGGATCCGGTTAAGTTAGGTTGAGGGTTGAGGGGGTCCGGGAGGCGTACCCCCCCCCTAGGTCAGTTTAGTTTAGGCGACCGCTCACTAA